>CM044547.2:46165062-46255062 GCA_024416835.2 Perccottus glenii | reverse complement strand
TTAATTTGACGGAAGAAATTTAATCGTTCAGAGCGTTTAACCCCAGTCGGTCGCAGAGGGTCCAGACCTCGAGAGGCTTAAGGGGGTTGTGGCTCAGGCTGTGCCCAGGGATGAGCTCTCCCTGCTGGGCTTTGTGAGTCCGGAGCCCCCTGCTGTTCCCTGGAGCTCAACATGACTCATTAGAATTTAGAAAAAAAAAAAAAAGTTAATTCAGCTTCTATGAGCGAAACCTTCAGAAATCACCAGTGTTTGTCGAATAACATAAATGCAATGTAGCTCGTACAAAAGTATTTTTTAAAAAACAGTTCAAGAGCCTCTTATTGGAGAAAATACAGCCGACTAAATAGTAAAATAAAGAGATTCTAATGGAAACAGATAGAGTAATGATGTCCTTAAGGTATTTGTAGCATGTCTGTAGACGGTGTGAATAGCGATTATTGGTTCAAACTGTTCATTTTAGCTTGAGTTGTTTGATTATTAACTGTTCCACTATAGTTTAATGTCCTATGGTTCGGTGCAAAGGTGGGGCAGAACCTCCAGAAGCTTAAGAGGGTTGTGGCTCAGGCTGTGCCGTGTAACGAGTTAAGTCTGAACCAGAACTAAACCCGTGTCTAATTGGTTGGTGGTCGCAGATGGTCCAGACCTCCAGAAGCTTAAGGGGGTTGTGGCTCAGGCTGTGCCCAGGGATGAGCTCTCCCTGCTGGGCTTTGTGAGTCTGGAGCCCCCTGCTGCTCCCTGGAGCTCAACATGACATTAGAATTTAGAAAAAAGCTTAGTAATTTTAAAATATGCAACGTCAAACCTTTACGTATTATTAGTGTTCGTTGAATAATAAGACAATAAATGCAAAGGAGCTCATACAAAATGGCCTTGGTGTTTTTCTGCTCTTCGTTAAAACCAGATCAAGAGCTTCTTTTTGGATAAAATACAATGGGCAAGTGTTGTTGTTTGTACTATTTAGGAAAATTAAAGAATCCTAATGTAAACAGAAAACATAATTTTATTCCTAATGTCGTTGCTGCATGTCTGTAGAAGTTCTAAATAGAGACTATTGTTGTAGAGTTTCTTTGTATGTTTGAATGTCAAAAAAGTCTGTTTCATGGTTTGGTGCAAAGATTGTCCAGACCGCCAGAGGTTTCAGGAGGTTGTAGAGCCTGTTGTGCCCAGAGATGAGCTCTCCCTGCTGGGCTTTGTGAGTCTGGAGCCCCCTGCAGCTCCCTGGAGCTCAACATGACTCATTAAAATGTAGAAAGAATACTACATACTGTACATCACCAGGACTAACCAGGACTAACCAGGACTAACCAGGACAAAACCAGGACAAAACCAGGACAAAACCAGGACTAACCAGGACTAACCAGGACAAAACCAGGACAAAACCAGGATTAACCAGGACTAACCAGGACTAACCAGGACAAAACCAGGACTAAACCAGGACTAACCAGGACAAAACCAGGACAAAAAAACCAGGACAACAAAACCAGGACAAAACCAGGACAAAACCAGGACTAACCAGGACAAAACCAGGACTAAACCAGGACAAAACCAGGACTAACCAGGACAAAACCAGGACAAAACCAGGACAAAACCAGGACTAACCAGGACAAAACCAGGACTAACCAGGACAAAAAAAAGGACAAAACCAGGACAAAACCAGGACTAACCAGGACAAAACCAGGACAAAACCAGGACTAACAGAACTAAACCAGGACTAACCAGGACAAAACCAGGACTAAACCGGGACAAAACCAGGACTAAACCAGGACAAACCCTGGACTAAACCTGGACTAACCCAGTTTGGTGACAGTTAGTGTTTTAATACTTGTTGGTAGTGTTGTTTTTGGCGGCCTGTTTTAATTTTAGTTTTAGTCTAGTCTTTGTGTCAAGCTGTCATTTTAGTTTTTATTAGTTTTAGTCACGTTCATACTCTTTTTAGTCTAGTCTAGTTTTAGTCGACTAAAAGTCTGAGCATTTTAGTCTTATTTTAGTCCGAATTATCCATGACTATTTTCGTCTAGTTTTGGTCGACGAAAACTGATGACATTTTTAGTCAAGTTTTAGTCAATGAAAATTGTATTGTACACACGCACGCACACACACACACGCGCACACACGCACACACGCACACACACACACACACACACACTCACACACACACTCTCTCACACACACACACACACACACACACACACACACACACACACACACACACACACACACGCGTTTGTCTCAGTCGTTTTCAGCTCCAGTGGCTAACGTCTAAAGCTAACGTTAAAATGAGACACATTAACCACAGCCTCATGAGTTGGCTTGGCATGAGCTTTCTAATATAGAAAGTAACGTTATGGTAATGTCTTTTGACTTACCTCAATTTCATTATGGAATGCCTTGAGATGTCTCTTAAGGTTTGTGGTGTTTTTTCCTGTGATTTTGTGGCCGCATTTCTCCCCATGACACGCACCGCAGTCTAAATATCAAAATAATGCGCGAGTGAGGCTTGAGGAAGTGACGTCGCCTGATGCAGCCTCCCGAAAGGGAGACACAGCAGGAAACAGAAATTACTGCAAAAATACTACGACTAAACGAGACGAAATAAGGTTATAACATTTCGTCTCGTCTCGTTTTGGTCAACGAAAATGAAGAGACATTTTAGCATAGTTTTTATTTTGTAAACCACATTAAGTCTCGTTTTTATTCGTCAACGATAATACATTATACATTTTATTATAGTTATCGTCACATGAGCAGCATTTACGTTGCGTCTCCGCTCGTTTTCGTCATGTGATAAAGGTTCGTTGACGACGTTATTTAGTCATAATTTTCGTTGACGAAAGCAACACTACTTGTTGGTTGAAGATGGTCCACCTCCAGAGGCTTAAGGGGGTTGTGGCTGACGTTGTGCCCAAGGATGAGCTCTCTCTGCTGGGCTGTGTGAGTCTAGAGCCCCCTGCTGTTCCCTGGAGGTCCTCTAACAGAGACCAGCTGACTCTTTAATTCTGCTGAGTGTGAAAATTAATCCACCACACGTCGCTGAAGCCCCCCACCACACACCCAGCACATTCAGTCGTGCTAATTAAATTATTATATCCGCAGATTAAAGCCTTTTCTGGAAGCACCACACCTCCTTTTTTCCACAACGCAACACAGATTTCCAGAACTCACCGAGGTCTAATCCGCCCAAACGCACAACAAACAGGCACAAAGTCAGAGTCAGCAGTTAATCCCTCTCCCTCACACAGAGCAGGAGAGGGACCCCCTCAAAGACCCCCCTCACTCAGCGTGAGGGAGAGCGGCGGCCATTAAAAGGCATGAGCAGATGTCCATTGTGCAGCTGCTCGACGGTCGATGGCAGGGCTTTGTTCTAGGTTTTGTTGGAGACAATAGAGCAGTTTACAGTTTGTTCTGTGTTTTAGAGTCACAGGTTTCTGTCTGAGGCAAAAGAAGAGGTCAGGAAGGGTCTTAATGACAAATTTCCACTGAATAATAATAATATTAGCTTGACATCAAGGTAATATCTGCATCTGGAGATTTGAGAAATAATTTAAAATATGTTAAAATGTAATTAATGTAATTAAATAAATAGAAGTAAACCAGGGTCAGGACTAAACCAGGTCTAAACCAGGTCTAAACCAGGACTAAACCAGGTCTAAAGCAGGACTAAACCAGGTCTAAACCAGGTCTAAACCAGGTCTAAACCAGGACTAAACCAGGTCTAAAGCAGGACTAAACCAGGTCTAAACCAGGTCTAAACCAGGACTACACCAGGACTAGAGTGTTGCCTGCTTGGGTGGGAGGTGCCACACATCCTGTGAAGTCCTGGGTTGGCTCTGGTTTAGTTCTTAGACCTGGACATTCTGGCTCTGGTCTGAGTTTGTTTTGGTGGAGCTCCAGAGACAACAGGGTGTCCTCAGGCCTCTCCAAGCCCAGCATGGAATCACTTTCCTGGGCACAGAAGCCAAGACGCCCCCATCCTGTTTCTGGAGCTTCTCCCATTTTGCCTTTTTGTCTTTGAAGGAAAATCATCAAACCACAAGTATATCAAGACTAAAACTAGGACTGAACCAGGGACAAACCAGGACTCAAGCAGGTCTAAACCAGGTCTAAACCAGGACTAAACCAGGTCTAAACCAGGTCTAAACCAGGTCTAAACCAGTCTTTTATTTGACAATAAATCAACAAACTCTAGCATTTTCAATCTGTATGTAACCATTTGTTAATTTATTATCAAACTGCTGCATACTTGTAATGTTCAGCACAGTCTTCTGTGTTTTTCATGTTCCATTAAATCTGACTCGATGTAAAGCCTTTATAAAACCTGCAGGTTGTGTTTGTAAGAGAACGTCACAGCACGTATCGTTTGACGTTTTTCAGCAGGAAATGTTCGACATATTGAAAAGATGTGAGTGCGTTTGAGGCTGCCGGCCTCATGTGTTTTTCTGTCCCGCTGTTCTTCCATAAAACCAATACAATCAAACAGAATCCAGCTCGAGAATGCGCCGCGGCAGCTATGGCCCGAGGCTGCGCGGTTTACTCCCGAGAACACAACCTCACGCTGCAAACGCACTCTTCCCTGTGATTTATTCTTTATTATTTAACAGAAGAAAAAAAGAACAGCGATGACTGTGTTCTGCTTCAAACGCTTGGATGAAAAACCCACTAAACACACGTTGCGTTTAGAAAAATCAACTAATGTAAATGTACTTAATCATTTATCTGCTACTGAAACAAAATATGTAATAATTACAGCGGGTTACGTCGATTTGAGTCCCTTCTGTTTGGTTTTGTTAAAAAATGTGGTTTAGAAAAAACAGAGGAGCTCCAGAGAAAAGAGGGGGTCATCTCAGCAGCTGTGCCCAGGAAAAGGATGCCCTGCTGGGGTTAGACCCGCCACAGGAATCCCCTGAGGTCTCTGGAACTCCAGGTTAAAATGTTATGGTTTAATCCTGGTTTAGTTCTGGTTCTTTCTATGATTTAATACATTTTAAACTATTTTCTATTATTTACAAAGGACTAAATCAGAACTAAACTAGGATTAAACCAGACTAAAACACATTTGACATAAATATTTTAATTTAGTTCTTGATTAAACTAATGTTGTCCTGGTCTCAGTCTCAGCTTTAGTCACAGTTTAGACCTTTTTTATTATTTTCTGTCAACGACAAAACCAAAATAGGAGAAGCTCCAGAGAAAGGAGGGGGTTGTCTCTCCGTCTGTGCCCAGGAAATTGATGTCCTGCTGGGCTTAGAAAAAATGAAGGACCTCCTGAGGTTTCTAAAGCTCCAAGTTCAAATGACCTGGGTTAGTCCTCGGTTCAGGCTTTGGTTGTGTCTTTATTTAGTCTTTATTTAGTCCATGGTTTTAGTCCTTGTTTAGTCTTTGGGTTTTGGTGGAGTCCCAGGTTTATAGTCTAACCTAATTGTAGTCTTATTTAGACCTATTTAGTCTTGGTTAGGTCTTAGTCAAGGCCTGGTTTAGTCTTTGGTTTGGTTTTAACCATCTAAAGTGTTAGCTTTTTCCTGGTTAAACCTTGGGTTGAAGAATCAAAGACAAAAGAGTTCAATTGGGAGGAGCTTCAGAAACAAGAGGGAGTCGTCTAAGCGTCTGTGCCCAGGAAAGTAATTCCCTGCTGGGCTTGGAGAGGATGAAGAACCCCCTGTTGTCTCTGGAGCTCTCACTCAGACCTGGTTTAAATCCCATCTTCTTGTTTAGACCTGGTTTAGTCCTGGTTTAGACCTGGTTTAGTACTGGTTTAGTCCTGGTTTAGTCCTGGTTTAGACCTGGTTTAGACCTGGTTTAGACCTGATTTAGACCTGGTTTAGTCCTGGTTTAGACCTGGTTTAGACCTGGTTTAGACCTGGTTTAGTCCTGGTTTAGACCTGGTTTAGACCTGGTTTAGACCTGGTTTAGTCCTGGTTTAGTCCTTGTTTAGACCTGGTTTAGACCTGGTTTAGTCCTGGTTTAGACCTGGTTTAGACCTGGTTTAGACCTGGTTTAGTCCTGGTTTAGTCCTGGTTTAGACCTGGTTTAGACCTGGTTTAGACCTGGTTTAGACCTGGTTTAGTCCTGGTTTAGTCCTGGTTTAGACCTGGTTTAGTCCTTGTTTAGACCTTGTTTAGACCTGGTTTAGTCCTGGTTTAGACCTGGTTTAGACCTGGTTTAGACCTGGTTTAGTCCTGGTTTAGACCTGGTTTAGTCCTGGTTTAGATCTGGTTTAGACCTGGTTAAGACCTGGTTTAGACCTGGTTTAGACCTGGTTTAGACCTGGTTTAGTCCTGGTTTAGTCCTGGTTTAGAGCTGGTTAAGACCTGGTTTAGACATGGTTTAGACCTGGTTTAGTCCTGGTTTAGACCTGGTTTAGACCTGGTTTAGACCTGGTTTTGACCTGGTTTAGACCTGGTTTAGACCTGGTTTAGTTCTGGTTTAGACATGGTTTAGACCTGGTTTAGTTCTGGTTTAGACCTGGTTTAGACCTGGTTTAGACCTGGTTTAGTTCTGGTTTAGACCTGGTTTAGACCTGGTTTAGACCTGGTTTAGACCTGGTTTAGACCTGGTTTAGACCTGGTTTAGACCTGGTTTAGACCTGGTTTAGACCTGGTTTTAGACCTGGTTTAGACCTGGTTTAGACCTGGTTTAGACCTGGTTTAGACCTGGTTTAGACCTGGTTTAGACCTGGTTTAGACCTGGTTTAGACCTGGTTTAGACCTGGTTTTAGACCTGGTTTAGACCTGGTTTAGACCTGGTTTAGACCTGGTTTAGACCTGGTTTAGACCTGGTTTAGACCTGGTTTAGACCTGGTTTAGACCTGGTTTTGACCTGGTTTAGACCTGGTTTAGACATGGTTTAGACCTGGTTTAGTTCTGGTTTAGACATGGTTTAGACCTGGTTTAGTTCTGGTTTAGACCTGGTTTAGACCTGGTTTAGACCTGGTTTAGACCTGGTTTAGACCTGGTTTTGACCTGGTTTAGACCTGCTTTAGACCTGGTTAAGACCTGCTTTAGACCTGGTTTAGACCTGATTTAGACCTGGTTTAGACCTGGTTTAGACCTGGTTTTGACCTGGTTTAGACCTGGTTTAGACATGGTTTAGACCTGGTTTAGTTCTGGTTTAGACATGGTTTAGACCTGGTTTAGTTCTGGTTTAGACCTGGTTTAGACCTGGTTTAGACCTGGTTTAGACCTGGTTTTGACCTGGTTTAGACCTGGTTTAGACCTGGTTTAGACCTGTTTAAGACCTGGTTTAGACCTGGTTTAGACCTGGTTTAGACCTGGTTTAGACCTGGTTTAGACCTGGTTTAGACCTGGTTTAGACCTGGTTTAGACCTGGTTTAGACCTGGTTTAGTCCTGGTTTAGACCTGGTTAAGACCTTGTTTAGACCTGGTTTAGACCTGGTTTAGTCCTGGTTTAGACCTTTTTTAGTCCTGGTTTAGACCGTGTTTAGACCTGGTTTAGACCTGGTTTAGAGCTGGTTAAGACCTGGTTTAGACATGGTTTAGACCTGGTTTAGTCCTGGTTTAGACCTGGTTTAGACCTGGTTTAGAGCTGGTTAAGACCTGGTTTAGACATGGTTTAGACCTGGTTTAGTCCTGGTTTAGACCTGGTTTAGACCTGGTTAAGACCTGGTTTAGACCTGGTTTTGACCTGGTTTAGACCTGGTTTAGACATGGTTTAGACCTGGTTTAGTTCTGGTTTAGACATGGTTTAGACCTGGTTTAGTTCTGGTTTAGACATGGTTTAGACCTGGTTTAGTTCTGGTTAAGACCTGGTTTAGACCTGGTTTAGTCCTGGTTTAGACCTGGTTTAGACCTGGTTTTGACCTGGTTTAGACCTGCTTTAGACCTGGTTTAGACCTGGTTTAGACCTGGTTTAGACATGGTTTAGACCTGGTTTAGTTCTGGTTTAGACATGGTTTAGACCTGGTTTAGTTCTGGTTTAGACTTGGTTTAGACCTGGTTAAGACCTGCTTTAGACCTGGTTTAGACCTGGTTTAGACCTGGTTAAGACCTGGTTAAGACCTGCTTTAGACCTGGTTTAGACTTGGTTTAGACCTGGTTAAGACCTGGTTAAGACCTGGTTTAGACCTGGTTAAGACCTGGTTTAGACCTGGTTTAGACCTGGTTTAGTCCTGGTTTAGACCTGGTTAAGACCTTGTTTAGACCTGGTTTAGACCTGGTTTAGTCCTGGTTTAGACCTTTTTTAGTCCTGGTTTAGACCGTGTTTAGACCTGGTTTAGACCTTTGAGACCACTTGAGGAGGATAATCGTGTTTTCATGAGAATAATGTGACGTTGTTATTAAAAGCTCTGACAGCAGTTGATTATCTCTGTCGAGTCCTGAACAGATCGTGTTTCTCTCTGAGGTCGTAGTGTCCCGTGTCCGTCTGCTCTCACAGATGTTCTCAGGGTGTGCACAGGTGTGAACAGGTGACCTTTGTCCTAACGAGACAAATCAGGGCCTAACGAGGCACTAACCCTGACTCTGTGGACAACAGAGAACAGACGGCTGACGCTAGGACACGAGTCAGAACGAGATAACGACAGTGTCAGAGGTTTATGTTGTGGATATTCTCTTCTGTGCTGTTCTGGTCTCACACACTACCTTTAAGTCTCCTTCACTACATCCTTAAACTTCCTCTTTGCTTATTCTCTAGCCTCACAGTTTATTTTATGTTATTTTTACATCAAGGTCTAAGGTCAGGGGTGACTGTGTATGAGGCCTCAGGGTTAAGGTTAGACCTGGTCTAGTCCTGCGTGTGTGTGTGTCTCTCATCAGCTCGCCGTTGCGTCTAACCAGTGTCTTGTTACCTTAGACGTGCAGAGTCTCTACTGAGCGCGCTCAATGGCAACATATGGAGCCACAATGAGGCTCTGCAGGAAAATGGCCTCCGTCCAAACCACCACCAACGACCAATTATCGACAGAGAGACACTAATGGACAATCACAGGAAGAGTTTGCATGTAATATAAGAGAATTCGAAAATGGAGGGTGTAAATAGTCAAAACTGTAAAAGTTTTGAATTTTAAAATAAACCAGGTCTAAACCAGGACTAAACCAGGTCTAAACCAGGACTAAACCTGGACTAAACCAGGTCTAAACCAGGACTAAACTAGGTCTGAACCAGAGATGTTACTCTGACGTGAACCTGAGGCCTCTTCCTCTCTCACCCCTGACCTATGACCTATGGGGCTCAGTGCTAGAGCGGTCAATTATCGCTCTCCCCACAGTTCATACTGTCGTTGTGTCCTTGGGCAAGACACTTAACCCTTGCCTCCAGTGGTGTTCCAGCTGTAACACTGGTGAAATATAATGTAAGTTTGGATAAAAGTGTCTGTTAAATGACAAAAACAAATAAAGACCTTTATGAGAAAACATGATCATCTCGGGAAACCACACGCTCCCTTTTCAGTTGTAACAGTTTTTTTGTGAAATCTGTGGAGCTTTGTGACGGTTGTTTGATTAAATCTGAGCTGAACCACAGAGGATCCCAGAGCAGTGCCCCTCTTCCTCCTCCTCCTCCTCTTCTTCACGCTCCTCTGGTCTCAGACTGACGGCTCACGCAGCAGAGCTCTGTCACATTTCTCACAAACACGACCCACTTTCTCTTTGGAGCCTCTGAAGAGAAATCTGACCAGAGGCTGTTTGTCTTCTACAGCAGCAACGTGACGCTCAAACACCACAAGCCCTTGGTGTCAGGGAATTATATTCAACACGTGCTTCCTCCACAAAAACTCACTGGGAATTCTTTAAAACAGGGCACAACCGAGGCCTAATGCTCGGGACAAGGGTCTGTGGAGACGAATGTCCTTGTGGAGACGTATGTCCTCATAGACACAGCCGTCCTTGTTTAAATTCCAATGAAATGAATGATGTCCTTGGTCCACTGTCCCTTACAGTTGCACTTCTGTCAACTTCTTCTGATCACTTGGATAATGCCTTTATATTAGATCAACAAATAAGCTCTGGGTCAAAACCAGCTTTTTTCAGATGCACCTGTTGAGCTTACCTGCCATCATGCATTTTATCCTCTCGACTGGGTTACTGATAGTCTTTATATTGTGGATTGGACCAGTAAGCCGCAGTTGTCTGCAGTTGTCCGCGTCATCGGTGGTCGCCTCGTCGTCCATGGTCGTCTGCAGTCGCCTTGCAGTCTGCGTGCAGTGTGCCCGCGTCGTGCAGTTGTCTGCAGTTGTCCACGGTTGACCATGGTCGTCCGCAGTTGTCTGCAGTCGTGTGCAGTCGATCGCGTTGTCTGCGTGGTCGCCCGCGTCGACTCATGGTCGTCCGCAGTTGTCTGCAGTCGTGTGCAGTCGTGTGCACTCGTCCGCAGTTGTCTGCAGTCGTGTGCAGTCGTGTGCAGTCGTCCGCGGTTGTCCGTGGTCGTCCGCGGTCGACCATGGTCGTCCGCAGTTGTCTGCAGTCGTCCGCAGTTGTCTGCACTCGTCCGCGGTTGTCCGCGGTCGTGTGCAGTCAAGTTGTTGTCTATTCATGTTGCCACCAGCATTTTTAAATCCTCACTTTTCACACGAGTTCATCTGAAGTCTGACTCTTTTATACATTTTATTTGTTTGATTATTTTAATCTCACTTATTGCTTTTTGCTTTTATGTCCTGTTGGATTAGACTCGGTTTAGTCCTGGTTTAGACCCGGTTTAGACCCAGTTTAGACCTGGTTTAGAGACAGTTTAGATCTGGTCCTGTGGTTCATTAACAGCTGTGTATTTCTCTCTTGACCTTTGACCTCAGACGGTGAGTGATTGATGGCTGTGTTTGGTTCAATTCAACAACAATATGTCAGAGCTATGTCTGAGCCCGGTCTAAACTAGGTCTAAAGAAGACTCTGGGGTTGACTCTCCCAGGGGAGAACAGTTGTGCAGCCTGTCTTGTCTTTGATTGGTGAATTGGTCACAGTTGAACATCAGTATGTTCTCTTGTTTTCTTTGTCTTAGAAACACTTTTGCATTTGTCAGACTTGAGTCCTCCTTCTATCCAGTTTTCTCTTTCCTTTCTTCTTTTTTATTATTTATTTCTCGTGTTTTAAACCTTTATAATGTCATTATTCCATTATTATTTGAAAAGCTCATTGTTCAGATGCTCCTTTAGCTCTAGGTTTTTCAGAACCCTGGGTCACGCTGCCTCTGGCCCACGTTTGTGGCTTGTTTTATCCTGAAATGTCGTGAAACTTTAAAAAGTGAAAGCTTTTGTGCGTCTGCCTAAAACCACATTAAATGATCTGAAATGTTCTGGTCGTCCTGGTGCGGGCTTTACATCAGCGCTGTTTTTCTGAGCCTTTATTTTGATAGTGTAGCAGAGGTTTATTTTGACATTTGGTTTCCCCGGCTGTAGCTCGGTAGATTGTTAGCTGTCTCGAGTGGTTCCTGGGCCTGAGTCGAGGCTGGTGTCAGAAAACGGTTTGTACGTGGCTGATGTGTTCAAATGCTTTTGGAAAATGTCCTGTTTTTTGTGTCTGATAAAGACCTCTGGGTCAGTCCTGGAGTTCCCTCTCAGATACAAACCACTGAAGACTGTCCTTGAGGCTGTGACTGATGCTAATTCACTCACTCCATATTCATCTGACCTTCATCTGCTCCTCTTCCTCCTCAGTCCCTCAGCGCCGCTCACTGTCCTCCTCGAGCTGTTCCTAAATGTCGCTGTTGTCAGCTTGTCATTATTTTATTTATTGGTAAAATGTAGGTGTTTGTTTTGAAAGAGCTACGAGGAAAAAAACGTTCAGACAGGCTTCTCTAAAAAATAAACCATCCCCAATTTGACAAAATAAATAAATGATTAAATGAATAAGAAAAAAACACACAGATAGCTCAAACAACAGCGCCCACTACTGGAAACAACAACGTTAAAGACTCTGCTGCAGATGTTTGACATCAGCTATTTCTGTTTTTCTGTAACATTATGTCTGTAATATCTGGAGTTTGTCCAATCAGAGCTTTAGACATATCGGGCTGTTTGGTTAGGATATTATTATTTAAAAGATTTATAATGTTTGTTAGATTGATGTTCCGCAGCGTCGGATCCAGATGGTGAAATACTACTGCCAAAACATCACTTACTGTACTTTCTGCACAGACTCATGCTCCCAAAGCAACCATAGGGAACTGTGTCAGACTGTCTTCTGGCTCCAAACGTGGTCCTCCGGAGACTCAAGTCCACCTGAGACCTACATCTGTCTGTGTCACTAATGTAGGTCAATTTTCTCCAAACCAGGACTAAACCAAGACTAAACCTTAAATCAAAAACACCTCTTTGTACAATATGCATATTTATAATATTTATAGTACATTTCTTGTATATTTCTATTATATTTATAATACATTTATAGTACATTTATACTATTTATATAGTAAAGAGAGGACTTTAAAAAAGCAGTACAACTCCTGTTCAGTGGACTCCGAAAACGTGGCTATTCGAGAAGTTTTTTTAAGACTGTGTTTAAAGACCTTTGAGGTCCCAAAACAGATGAAAACAAAATACATGATTCCTCTGATCACAACATTCTCTTCAATCAACATTAAGCTCAACAGAATTTTCAAAAACGATTACAAACGTATTATTTATGAACAGGGCCTTCTACATTTTTCAGAACCCTTTATGGTGATGAAAAAATCAAGGACCGTGACGTCGCCCGGTATGGCACAACCGGGCCCCACCCTGGAGCCAGGCCCGGGGTTGGGCTCACATGCGAGCGTCTGGTGGCCGGGTCTTTGCCCACGGGGCCCGGCCGGGCTCAGCCCGAAGGAGCGACGTGGGGCCGACCTCCCGTGGGCCCACCACCTGCGGGAGGAACCGAAAGGGGCCGGTGCAAAGTGGATTGGGTGGCAGTCGAAGGCGGAGGCGACCCAATCCCCTGACACGGAATCTGGCGCTAAGGACATGGAATGTCACCTCGCTGGCGGGGAAGGAGCCTGAGCTTGTGTGGGAGGTTGAGAGATACCGACTAGAGATAGTCGGGCTCACCTCCACGCACAGCTTGGGCTCTGGAACCCAAATCCTCGAGAGAGGCTGGACTCTCCACTACTCTGGAGTTGCCTGCGGCGAGAGGCGGCGGGCTGGTGTGGGCTTGCTCATAGCCCCCCAGCTCAGCCGCCATGTGTTGGAGTTCACCCCGGTGAACGAGAGGGTCATTTCCCTGCGCCTTCGGATCGGGGATATGTCTCTCACTGTTGTTTGTGTTTACGGGCCAAATGGCAGTGCAGAGTACCCGGCCTTCTTGGAGTCTCTGGGAGGGGTGCTGGAAAGTGCTCAGACCGGGGCCTCCGTCGTTCTACTGACTTCAACGCTTACGTGGGCAGCGACAGTGACACCTGGAGGGGCGTGATTGGGAGGAAGGAGCTGAGCTGTAAGGCAAAGCTCTCGATTTACCGGTCAATCTACGTTCCTACTCTCACCTATGGTCATGAGCTTTGGGTCATAACCAAAAGAACAAGATCCCGGATACAAGCGGCCAAAATGGGCTTTCTCCCTTAGAGATAAGGTGAGGAGCTCGGTCACTCGGGAGGAGCTCAAAGTAGAGCCGCTGCTCCTCCACATCGAGAGGAGCCAGCTGAGGTGGCTCGGGCATCTGTTTCGGATGCCTCCTGGACTCCTCCCTAGGGAGGTGTTTCGGGCATGTCCCACCGGGAGGAGACCCCGGGTAAGACCTAGGACACGCTGGAGGGACTATGTCTCTCGGCTGGCCTGGGAACATCTCGGTATTCCCCGGAAGAGCTGGAGGAAGAGTCTGGGGAGAGGGAAGTCTGGGCGTCTCTGCTTAGACTGCTGCCCCCGCGACAAAATCCCCAGATCCTCTCAGCCTACAAAAGGAATCGGAACCTCAACGATTTCTTAGTCAGAGCCACTTTACCTCCTTTAAACCCCAGAAAGGAGAGACCAAATGTGATGACTGAGGTGTTTAGAAAACGTACTTTTGTCAGAAACCAACGCACAAAGATTATTGCTTCTAACATTTAAAGCATTAAATGGTCTTGCTCTCCAATATTTGTCTGACCTACTCTCCCCTTACCGCCCTGTCCGGTCCCTTAGATCAGCCGAACTCGGTCTGTTATCCACCCCACGTTTCCGTCTGTCTACTGTTGGTGGAAGGTCTTTTAGTGTAAATGCTCCTCAACTTTGGAACGCGCTGCCTCTTACTCTACGAAACATCTCATCTGTGGATGCATTCAAGTCTCAGTTAAAAACATATCTATTTAACAAACATTTTGGGTAATTACAACTATATGTTTCATGTGATGTGTATTTAAATGTTTGTCTGTACTGTATTTGTGAAATGTAAAGCGACCTTGAGCTACGGAAAGGCGCTATATAAATAAAACTTCTTCTTCTTCTTCTTCAAAGATGTTTTTTAAAATTCCACAATTCTTCAGTCCACAAACTTCCAACATAGTGTATATGATTTATTGTTCAATTGTTCAAAATACAGTATGTGGGTGAGACGAGGAACTCTTTGGCAATTAGAATGACTCAACATAGATACAATATCAAGAATCACAAAAATACAACGACTCCACTGGTGAAACATTTTATGCACCATGGCTTACCGACGGTCAGAATGGCTGGCCTAAAGAGCAATTCCACCTGGACAGATAAGGAATGTAAAAATAGGGAGAGGGTTTGGATCAAACAATTGGACACTAAGGAACCACATGGACTAAATTTAAAATACAATTAAGATTAAATTAAATATGGTGGACCATATACCATCACACTGACTATCTTTCCTAACCCTTTTTCCTAACCCTAACTACTCTTCCCCATGCCTAAACTTAACCATCCCCACCCACGCTTAACCTTACAGCAAGGCCACAATAACTACAAAACAGAACATAACGCAAATTAAAACATTTTATTTCATAGGGGAATGACTGGTTTAGACCTGGTCTAGACCTGGTTTAGTCCTAGTTTAGACCTGGTTTAGACCTGGTTTGGTTCTGGTTTGGTCCTGGTTTAGTCCTTGTTTAGTCCTTGTTTAGTCCTGGTCTAGACCTGGTTTAGACCTGGTTTAGACCTGGTTTGGTTCTGGTTTAGACCTTGTTTAGACCTGGTTTAGACCTGGTTTGGTTCTGGTTTAGACCTGGTTTGGTTCTGGTTTAGTCCTTGTTTAGTCCTGGTTTAGTCATGGTTTAGTCCTTGATTAGACCTGGTTTAGACCTGGTTTAGACCTGGTTTGGTCCAGTTTTGTTTCAGTCCAGTGCTCTGCAGTGAGAGAACGGCTCAAATCAATATGATCGAACGGTTGAAGACAGAGAGCAGCAGGTTAAAGGCTGAGGATGATAAGGATCCAGAGCTGTCACCCATAAATGCTCTCCTCATCCTTCTGTCTGTCTAAATCAGGTCTTAACCAGGTCTAAAACAGGTCTTAATAAGATCAAACCAGGACCAAACCAGGACTAGTAAAAAAATAACAAAGATTTTTCTCTAAACAACAAAAATGACATCCCTTTATTTTTAAAGTAGCATGATTACAAAATAAAAATAGATTTGAATTTAGGTCTAAACAGGAAATTATGTATTTTCCTAAAACTACAGAGCTCTAGTGCATTCTGGATGTGTGAGTTCTATCCAGTGTTGTCCTTTTACAGTTTGTTCGAGGTGATAAATGATGTGAAGAGAGAGAATAAAGAACCAGAGACACAGGTGATAATGGGTTTTCTGTCAATGACTGTCCTGCAGGAAACCATTTCCACAGGTCAGAGGTCAGGAGGCAGGCCTGTGCTGCTTGTTGTCTCACACAACAACCCATCATTTTTACAGAAAAACAAGTCACATCCAAAACACAGACTGGAACCAGACAAGAGTTATGATCCGTTTAGAGAGAGAAAAAAAGGAAGCTTTAAGAAAATTAGTTTTTAATTCGATGCATGCGATGTCTAACCATCCCTACGGGAAAATAAAATGTCACTTCCCTCCAGAACACCTCAGTACATCTTCACATCAAATCTAAAGTGACCAGATAATAACAGACCAAATGTGGGACAAACTGGGTGTCATTAGTGACACTACATTAATCAACAAAGACAGGTTGAACGTAGTCACTTTTGTCAATCGCAGAGTTGCTACTGTTGATGGCAGAGTTGGTGTCGTCGGTGGCAGAGTTGGTGTTGTCGGTGTCGTCGGTGGCAGAGTTGGTGTTGTCGGTGTCGTTGGTGGCAGAATTAGTGTTGTCGGTGGCAGAGTTGGTGTTGTCGTTGGCAGAGTTGGTGTCGTCGGTGTCGTTGGTGGCAGAATTGGTTTTGTCGGTGGCAGAATTGGTGTCGTTGGTGGCAGAGTTGGTGTCACTGGTGGCAGAGTTGGTGTCGTTGGTGGCAGAGTTGGTTTTGTCGGTGGCAGAGTTGGTTTCGTCGGTGGCAGAGTTGGTGTCGTTGGTGGCAGAGTTAATGTCGTCGGTGGCAGAGTTGGTGTTGTCCGTGTCGTTGGTGGCATAGTTGGTGTCGTCGGTGGCAGAGTTGGTGTCGTCGGTGGCAGAGTTGGTGTCGTCGGTGGCAGAGTTGGTGTCGTCGGTGTTGTTGGTGGCAGAGTTGGTGTCGTCGGTGGCAGAGTTGGTGTCGTCGGTGTTGTTGGTGGCAGAAGAGTTGGTTTCGTCGGTGGCAGAGTTGGTGTCGTTGGTGGCAGAGTTAATGTCGTCGGTGGCAGAGTTGGTGTTGTCCGTGTCGTTGGTGGCATAGTTGGTGTCGTCGGTGGCAGAGTTGGTGTCGTCAGTGGCAGAGTTGGTGTCGTCAGTGTTGTTGGTGGCAGAGTTGGTGTCGTCGGTGGCAGAGTTGGTGTCGTCGGTGGCAGAATTGGTGTTGTCGGTAGCAGAGTTGGTGTCGTCGGTGTCGTTGGGGGCAGAGTTGGTGTCGTTGGTGGCAGAGTTTGTGTCATCGGTGTCGTTGGTGGCATAGTTGGTGTCGTCGGTGGCAGAGTTGGTGTCGTCGGTGTCGTTGGGGGCAGAGTTGGTGTCGTTGGTGGCAGAGTTTGTGTCATCGGTGTCGTTGGTGGCATAGTTGGTGTCGTTGGTGGCAGAGTTGGTGTCGTCGGTTGCAGAATTGGTGTCGTCAGTGGCAGAGTTGGTGTCGTCGGTGTTGTTGGTGGCAGAGTTGGTGTCGTCGGTGGCAGAGTTGGTGTCGTCGGTGGCAGAATTGGTGTTGTCGGTGGCAGAGTTGGTGGCAGAGTTGGTGTCGTTGGTGGCAGAGTTTGTGTCATCGGTGTCGTTGGTGGCATAGTTGGTGTCGTCGGTGGCAGAGTTGGTGTCGTCGGTGTCGTTGGTGGCAGAGTTGGTGTCATCGGTGGCAGAGTTGGTGTCGTCGGTGTTGTTGGTGGCGGAGTTGGTGTCGTCGGTGCAGAGTTGGTGTCGTCAGTGTCAATGGTGGCAGGATTGGTGTTGTCGGTGGCAGAGTTGGTGTCGTCGGTGTCGTTGGTGGCAGAGTTGGTTGTCGTTGGTGGCAGAATTGGTGTCGTCGGTGTCGTCGGTGGCAGAGTTGGTTTTGTCGGTGGCAGACGTCGGTGGCAGAATTGGTGTCGTCGGTGTCGTTGGTGGCAGAGTTGGTGTCGTCGGTGGCAGAGTTGGTGTCGTCGGTGCAGAGTTGGTGTCGTCGGTGTCGTTGGTGGCAGGATTGGTGTCGTTGGTGGCACAGTTGGTGTCGTCGGTGTCGTCGGTGGCAGAGTTGGTTTTGTTGGTGGCAGAGTTGGTTTTGTCGGTGGCAGAGTTGGTGTCGTCGGTGGCAGAGTTGGTGTCATCGGTGGCAGAGTTGGTGTCGTCGGTGTCATTGGTGGCGGAGTTGGTGTCTTCGGTGGCAGAGTTGGTGTTGTTGGCAGTAATTTTGGATATGTGCATGTCTAGCAGCCCAGAAGGCTATTACTAAGAAGCGGTTAAAGTTAAATGCTCTGACTTTAAACAATTCGCTTAGCATTGTTTTTAGAATCTTTTGTTGGTCAGAGTTGGTGGTGATGTGAGGTCACTCTAACAAGTCCTCATCTCTGGTCTTGGTCCTAGTTTAGTCCTGGTTTAACTCCACTTTTTAGCTTCTAAAAGCTTAAATTTCTGACATTTCATTTTATACAACCTCCATTCTTCTTTAAAACTGTGGACAGATTCTGTGCATTTAAATCTAAAATGATTACCTTAACAAACTCCCCTAAAATGTATCCCATTTACGTCATAACTGTCCCACATTCAGCTTGTTCTAAATCATTGCCACATTTTCCCAAAACAACGCCTCTTAAATGAAAGACAGAAGATTAAAGCAGAAAAAAGAAAGAATTAAGCTAAAAACCCAGTGATTGGTGCCTTTCATCCGCAGCGTTTACTGAACAAAGGGCCGTGGATTGAGTGTGTCGAGGGTTTTCAGTCAGAATAACATCGATTTACACTCTTCTGCAGCAGAGCCTGAGCCAGAAATTCCCTGAAAGACCTGCTTCTGAAACAGGGCCCGAAGCTGTGCTGCTGGGGTCAGTCAAATCTGGTTTTAGAAGAACGAAAAGAACTGGGCTAATCAGACAGTTTGAGGAAAAATATGTTTTAGTCAAGCTAATGCAGTCGGGTAAATGTTAAATCAGTGGCATTTTGGAAAATACGTTTTTTTAATTAAACATAATTAAATGTTTTAATATTTCAAACTCCCAAAACGGATTCTGATCATTTTATATTACATTTAAAATATTGCTCCAACTCTGTCTCCTTCAAACCCTGACCTCCGTGAGTCTGGACCTGGTCTAAGTCTGGACTAACTCTGTCTCCTTCACAAACACTGACCTCCATGAGTCTGGACCTGGTCTACGTCTGGACTAACTCTGTCTCCTTCACAAACACTGACCTCCGTGAGTCTGGACCTGGTCTAAGTCTGGACCTGGTCTAAGTCTGGACCTGGTCTAAGTCTGGACTAACTCTGTCTCCTTCACAAACACTGACCTCCGTGAGTCTGGACCTGGTCTAAGGCTGGACCTGGTCTAAGACTGGACTAACTCATCGACTAAACAGATTTTAGTCGTCATAAAGAACATGGTCGATTTGAGTTTCTAACACTTTTCCAATTATCACTGAGTCTTGTGTGGTTTCTTCAGCTTGTGTTTTTGGGGTTATTATGTTTCTCTGTTGCTGTTTTCTGAGAGTCTGCTGCTGATGCTGGATATCAGTCTGATCTAACCCTCCTCAGACCGGGTTTAGGAGGTTTTTGGGGTCGGTCTCTGGGGGTGTCCGGTCTCTGTGGGGACAGTGCAGACCGAGCTCCTGCTCAGATCTGACCCACAAACACACTTTCTGCTCCGTTTGTCTCGATCTAACACCAGAGTCTGAGGTTTTTAACACTTCACATTAATCTATTTTTCAGAAACACATGGACTTTAATATATATCCAGAGTTTAGACCTGGTTTAGACCTGGTTTAGTCCTGGTTTAGTCCTGTTGAGGATTAGGGCTGTATTTGAAAAAAATCCTAGTTTAGGATATAGTGCACGGGCCTAATGACCTAATGAATAGAGGAAGAAAACCTGTAGGTCACCTGGGGTCCAGTCAAATCCTGCCTGAATTTTACCACCTGAGGCCAGAGGAGAGGCATTTTGGCACAGGCCTATTGGGGGCAAAGAGCAGGACATCCATAGTACAGTCTTGGTGCTGTTTAAGTGTTATCAGTTAAGTGCTTAATGAAAAATATCAAATCAATTAATAAAATAAGAGTTAGTAAAGATAAAACTTTATTAACTGTAGTCTGGCGTCCGGCGTTGTTCCAGCAGATTTAAAAATGGCTGCGGTGACGCCGATTCTTAAAAAAACAGGCCTAGACCACCTAAACATGGACAATTACAGACCAATATCCAACCTACCAGTCATAAGCAAAATCCTTGAAAGGGTTGTTGTTTCACAACTGCGGTCATATCTGGATATAAATGGCCTTCTTGAACCTTTTCAGTCTGGTTTTCGCCCAGCACACAGCACTGAAACGGCTCTTCTCCGGGTGGTTAATGACATTCTTTTGTCCATGGATGCAGGGCTGACAAACATCTTGCTGCTTCTTGATTTAAGCGCTGCTTTGACACAGTCTGCCATGAAATAATGATCTCTAGGCTCTCTGACATTGGCATCACTGGCTCTGCACTTTCCTGGCTCATTTCCTACATTAGAGACAGAAAATATTATATCACTATACAAGGGTTTAGATCTGCTACTGCTCCACTCACACAGGGTGTCCCTCAAGGTTGGTTCTTGGCCCACTACTATTTATCATCTACATATATCCACTCGGTGACATCATACGCAAGCATGGACTTCAGTTCCACTGCTATGCAGATGATATTCAAATTTATCTCACCACCAGTTCCAATGCTCCATCTCTGCCTGACTCACTCACAGCATGTATTAGGACATTAAGTATTGGATGTCCTGAAATTTCCTTAAATTGAATGATAAAAAACTGAGATAATCCTGATTGGTTCTAATGCCACAGTCAAAACTATGAACCAGACTTTTGATGTTCATGGAACTCACATTAAGCCTTCACACTAATCCGTAACCTTGGTGTTCTATTCGATTCAAATCTATCTTTTGGCCCTCACATTTCTTCTATTGTTAAAAACTCCTTTTTCCATCTTCGTAATATTGCCCGTCTCAATCTTCTCTCACTATTGCTGATACTGAAACCTTAGTCCACGCATTAATCACTTCACGCCTGGACTATTGCAATACCTTATTTCTTGGTCTTCCAAAAAAACTCATCGCCAGACTACAGTATGTTCAAAACTCAGCAGCAAGAGTTCTAACCTCCACTAGGCGCTCTGCTCACATTACTCCTCTGCTTCATGACCTTCACTGGCTACCTGTAGCATCACGTATACATTTTAAAGTATTGCTTCTAACATTTAAAGCATTAAATGGTCTTGCTCCCCAATATTTGTCTGACCTTACTCTCCCTTACCGCCCTGTCCGGTCCCTTAGATCAGCCGAACTCAGTCTGTTATCCACCCCACGTTTCCGTCTGTCTACTGTTGGTGGAAGATCTTTTAGTGTAAATGCTCCTCAACTTTGGAACGCGCTGCCTCTTACTTTACGAAACATCTCATCTGTGGATGCATTCAAGTCTCAGTTAAAAACATATCTATTTAACAAACATTTTGGGTAATTACAACTATATGTTTCATGTGATGTGTATCTAAATGTTTGTCTGTACTGTATTTGTGTAATGTAAAGCATTAATAAAATAAGAGTTAGTAAAGATAAAACTTTATTAGTAATCACACAGTTCGTCAAACAATTGTCCGAGACTTGATCCATGGATTCCCCGTTAATGTGCTGTTCCTGTAGGTCTGTGTCTGATTGTAGGCCTGTGTTTGGGTGTAGGCCTGTGTTTGGGTGTAGGCCTGTGTCTGGGTGCAGCAATTCAGCAATAAGTGCTAACAGGAAGACTGCTCCATACAATAAATAAACATTAAAAATATTAAATAACATGAGCAATTTCTATTAAAAAACACACCAAGATACATTAGGGTCTGGATATCTACTGAAGGATTTTTGAACGGCAGAGATGCCCAAGTTGGTTATGATATTAGTTTATAGAAAATCTATGTCAATTGTGAAAAGGTAAGTGTGGTTGTGGACAGCCATGGGCCTGATGGTGTCCAGGAAGTGATAGGTGTCTTTAATGTAGCTGGGGTGCCTGTTGGAGAGTGGATTAAGGAAGGAGTTGAGGTATTGAGCTATATTGTAAGTGGCACTGTTGCAATCTGAGACTATTGGACGACCGGGAGGAACCTCAAAAGGAATAGTCCAGGTATGAGGATCTTTGTGGATTTTAGGAAGGAGATAGAAGATGCGAGTGCGGGGCTGATCTGGACCGTAGAGAAAGTGTAGCTGTTTGTTTGTTATGACTTTCTTGTCATAAAGAGACTGTATTATGGATCGCAGTTGCATCTGGGTGATAGATTGTATGCTGTTGGCCAGGGGACGGTAGTGCTGGGGATTATTGAGCTGACGATTTACTTCGAAGAGGTATTGTTGTCGGTCCAGGATGACTATTTTAGAACCTTTGTCTGCAGGTTTGATAATGATGTTGGGGTTATGGATGAGTTGACGGAGGGCTGAACGTTCCTGAGGGGCGAGGTTATCTTTAATATCTGGCGTGGGTTGGAAAGTGCGAAGAGTACGGAGGTTGCTGCTGATATAGCGTTGGATGGATATGTTTAGTTCCTCCCGGTTAGGTTTTGTGGGACGTGGTATACATTTACATTTACATTTAGTCATTTAGCAGACGCTTTTATCCAAAGCGACTTACAAGTGAGGATAACAATGGAAGCAATTTTAACAACACAAGGTACAAAAAGCATAAGTGCACAAAAAACTAGTCAGTTTAAACCCAGCGCAGTATACAATGCTAAGGATAAGAGAATTTTTTTTTTTTTTTTTTTAAGAAAGGAATCAATAGAAAGGAAGTAGGACTCAGTGTTTGTCAGTCAGGTGTTGACGGAAGAGATGTGTTTTCAGGTGTTTTTTAAAGATGGCTACAGAATCTGCTGATCTTGTAGCAGCAGGTAGATCATTCCACCAATGTGGAACAGAGCCAGAGAAGGTACGTGAGAGTGATTTTGTACCTTTTTGGGACGGTACCACCAGACGTTGTTCATTTGCAGAGCGCAGGGATCTGGTAGGAACGTAGGTCTGTATTAGTGAGTGGAGATATGGGGGTGCAGAACCAGAGGTGGTCTTGTAGGCCAAGAGCATACTTTGAACTTGATGCAGGCGTCAACCGGGAGCCAGTGTAACCTAATGAATAGAGGAGATACGTGCACTCTCTTCGGTTCATTAAAGACCACTCTTGCCACTGCATTCTGGATCAGCTGCAGAGGTTTGGTTGTGCAGACAGGGAGTCCAGCCAGTAGAGCATTGCAATAGTCCAGTTTGGACAAGACAAGAGCCTGGACTAGAATTTGCGTGGAGTGCTCTGATAGGAAAGGTCTAATTTTCCTAATGTTGTAGAGGATGAATCTACAGGACCGGGTGGTGCTGGCGACATGACTTGTGAAGTTTAGCTGATCATCAATTACCACTCCCAGATTTCTGGCAGTGCTGGACGGTGTAATGGTTGATGGGCCTAGTTGAATGGAGAGGTTGTGGTGGGTCTTTGGATTGGCCGGAATCACAAGCAGTTCTGTTTTTGCAAGGTTCAGCTGCAGGTGATGGTCCTTCATCCAAAGTGAGATGTCGCTCAGACATGTCGAGACGCGAGCAGAGACCATCGGATCGTCAGGTTGAAATGACAGGTGGAGTTGAGTGTCATCTGCAGCAGTGATAGGAAAAGCCATGCTTCTGGATGACAGAGCCAAGGGATGTCATGTATATGGAAAAGAGTAGCGGTCCGAGCACTGAGCCCTGTGGCACCCCTGTATTGAGATGTTGGGACTCAGAGACCTCATTTCTCCAGGATACTCTGAATGACCTATCCGAGAGGTAAGACTTGAACCATTGCAACGCCATTCCAGACAATAAACACATTTAAGACAAACCTGAAATGTTGGCTCAAGAGGAACCAGGTCTGTGAGCATTACACCTGAAATGTTAAGTGTTGATTAAATGTTGCTTAAGTGTTGTTTAAGTGTTAAGTCTAATGTTGTCATTTGTATTGAATGTGTGTTTATTGTGTTATATGTTATCTTGTCCTGACCTGCCAGGGACTACAGATGGAAAGTAGCCACTGTGCTAATTCTGGCATATTTACATTTTTATGTTCATTAATATGCACTGTCTCTTTTAAATAAATAAATAAAAAATAAAAAATTCCAGAGACACCCATCGCCCTGAGAGAGGACAGGAGGATGTGATGATTAACAGTGTCAAAAGCAGCAGACAGATCCAGTAAGATGAGTACAGATGACTTGGATGTTGCTTTTGCCAGTCTCAGAGCTTCGATGACTGAGAGCAGGGCAGTTTCGGTGGAATGTCCGCTTTTGAACCCAGACTGGTTCTGGTCCAGGAGGTTGTTCCGTGTGAGAAAGGATGAGAGCTGAGTAAACACAACTCGCTCCAGAGCTTTGGCAATGAAGGGAAGGAGGGAAACCGGTCTGTAGTTTTCAAGCAGAGTAGGGTTAAGAGTGGGTTTCTTCAGTAGTGGTGTGATGCGGGCATCTTTAAAAGCTGTGGGGAAGGACCCAGTGGAAAGAGATGAGTTGATGATGTGGGTGAGAGCAGGCACGACAGATGGAGAGATGGCCTGAAGGAGATGTGTGGGGATGGGATCCAGCGGGCAGGTAGTCGGGTGGTTAGAACTAATGACCTTGGAAACATCTGCTTCAGTTAGAGGAGAGAAGGAAGTGAGCAAACACATATCAGGGCTCTGAATGAGCTCGACAGGTGGTGGCGCAGAGAACTGACTGCTGATGGCGGTCGTTTTCTTTACAAAGAAAGACGTGAAATCATCAGCTGTTAAATCCGATGAAGGTGGGGGAGCAGGCGGACAAAGAAGGGCGGAAAAGGTTCTAAAGAGAGTGCGCGAGTCAGGTGAGTTGATTAACCTAGAATGGTAGTAGACAGTTTTTGCAGAGGTGACATCAGCGGAGAAAGTAGAGAGGAGAGACTGGTAGATACAGAGGTTAGTAGGATCTTTAGACTTGCGCAATTTTCACTCAGCTGACCGGAGGCTGGCGCGGTGCTCGCGTAGAACATCGGATAACCAGGGGGCAGACGAGGATGTACGGGCTGGTCTAGATGTAAGAGGGCATAAGTTGTCCAAGCAGGATGTAAGCGTGGAGCACAGAGTGTCGGTGGCGGTGTTAGTATAAAAGTAAGGCCTCTCTCCAGCAGCTAACTTGTGCGGTAGTTGGCGTGAAGAGGGTGGATAAGTTTAAGATGTTGGAGGCCGAGCTCCACCCCAGATCCACTGTGGTTTGTCAGTGGGAGAAAGGACTGGGTAATAAATGGGAGTTGTATTTGGGGGAGACTGGGTTGGAATAGTAATCTAGATTAAATTTAGTTGACGGAGCCAGTTACTGAATATAGTGCTTGCGGTGGTAGGTGTCCAGTGGATATTATCTGCAACTGTAATGAAGGTGTCTTGAGATTAAGCTGAATAAGATTTTCCTTTTGTTTTGAGGGAGGTTGAGGAGAAATTGATTTTAGGAAAGTATATGTCTGCATTAGGAAGGTCAACTTTGCTTGTTTGTACAGTGAACTCATTTGTTTGACAGATGTTTGCTGGGGTCCTGTTTATTGTTTAGGCCTGGTATGGCCAGAATGAGGATTTTGGTGGATGTATAGATTTGTGATTTTCCTGGTTTGTGAAAGTGATAAATATTGGCTCCTGGTAACTGTCTAACTGGATATTTCTGTGATGGTGAGGGGGATTCGATTGATATTGAGTCCTGGATTAAGACAGGCCTTCTCCCAATGGTTTAGTACCAGTCCTGGAGCTTCCTACTTGATCTGACCAGGTGGTAGATAGGTTTGTACTGGTTTAGACCTGGTTAGGTGTTGAGGTGAAGGGTGTTTTAGACTGGGAGGAGCCTGGAAGGTAGCCCAGGGTGGATGAAGACACAGAGGTGGCACCAGTCGACAAGGAGGAGGACTCAGTGGGTTCTGTAGTGAGAGAGGGGGGGTTCAGTTAGGGTTTTAGTCATGGTCATTCCCCCCACATTTGAGGCCTGGTTTAGACCTGGTTTAGACCTGATTTAGTCCTGGTTTAGTCCTGGTTTAGTCCTGGTTTAGACCTGGTTAAGACCTGGTTTAGACTTGGTTTGTTCCTGGTTTAGTCCTGGTTTAGTCCTGGTTAAGACCTGGTTTAGTCCTGGTTTAGTCCTGGTTTAGACCTGGTTAAGACCTGGTTTAGTCCTGGTTTAGTCCTGGTTTAGTCCCGGTTTAGACCTGGTTAAGACCTGGTTTAGACCTGGTTTAGACCTGGTTTAGTCCTGGTTTAGTCCTGGTTTAGACCTGGTTAAGACCTGGTTTAGACCTGGTTTAGACCTGGTTTAGTCCTGGTTTAGTCCTGGTTAAGACCTGGTTTAGACTTGGTTTGTTCCTGGTTTAGTCCTGGTTTAGTCCTGGTTAAGACCTGGTTTAGACCTGGTTTAGTCCTGGTTTAGTCCTGGTTAATACCTGGCTTAGACCTGGTTTAGTCCTGGTTTAATCCTGGTTAAGACCTGGTTTAGACCTGGTTTAGTCCTGGGTTAGTCCTGGTTTAGTCCTGGTTAAGACCTGGTTTAGTCCTGGTTTAGTCCTGGTTTAGTCCTGGTTTAGACCTGGTTAAGACCTGGTTTAGACCTGGTTTAGTCCTGGTTTAGTCCTGGTTTAGTCCTGGTTAAGACCTGGTTTAGTCCTGGTTTAGTCCTGGTTTAGTCCTGGTTAAGACCTGGTTTAGACTTGGTTTGTTCCTGGTTTAGACTTGGTTTAGTCCTGGTTTAGACCTGGTTTAGACCTGGTTTAGTCCTGGTTTAGTCCTGGTTTAGTCCTGATTAAGACCTGGTTTAGACTTGGTTTGTTCCTGGTTTAGACTTGGTTTAGTCCTGGTTTAGACCTGGTTTAGACCTGGTTTAGTCCTGGTTTAGTCCTGGTTAAGACCTGGTTTAGACTTGGTTTGTTCCTGGTTTAGTCCTGGTTAATACCTGTTTAGTCCTGGTTTAGTCCTGGTTAAGACCTGGTTTAGACCTGGTTTAGTCCTGGTTTAGTCCTGGTTTAGACCTGGTTTAGACCTGGTTTAGTCCTGGTTTAGTCCTGGTTAAGACCTGGTTTAGTCCTGGTTTAGACCTGGTTAAGACCTGGTTTAGTCCTGGTTAAGACCTGGTTTAGACTTGGTTTGTTCCTGGTTTAGACGTCAGCCGTAGATCCTCTCAGTGACACAGTAACGAGGTGTCACTCTGCTGAAGCCCTGTGAATGCGTGGGACTGCAGCAGTGAGAGTCTGTCTGCGTTCGTCTCTGAGGAGGATCTAAACGAGTGTAAATGAGGCCGAGCGGTGGATAATTAACTGTCACTGCTGTAATTAACCGCTGCCTCTTTTATTAACGGCTCTAATGACGAGTGAAGAGACACACGCTTTATTACCGTCACACACAAATCTGCTGCTTTTGGCACGGCTCAGACTGTGACTGTGACACTTTAGCATCGACCTTCTGCTTATTTACTCTAAACTTTATCACAGTCCGGGTTCAGTTAGGGCTTTAGTCCTGTGGCAAAGGCACTGAATTCTTTTTACAACCTCTTTTTTTTTGTTTTATTTTTGTTTCCAGAAGTCTGTCTGTTACAAAGGTTATCGTATTTTTACTTTACTTTTTACTAAGAGTTATATACATGAACGTCAGTCTTATGTTAAACGACCTGCAGGGGGCGAGAGATGGAGTCTAGATTTTTACTAAAAGACCAACAGTAAATATGGCGACACTGCACTGGGTTCTTAATAATCTATATCTTAAGAAAGAGGCAAGAACGACGGTCTGAGAGGCCTTTGAATGCATCACGTCTTTAGGGACGATGATGTCATTTTCAACACTACTGTCTAAAGTTCACTTCTGACCAACTCCACAGTTGCTCCTCAAAAACCTCTGCCATTGTCTCCCTAACCTTAGCCTAGAGCTCATCACTCCCTCTTGTGGCTGCCGCAGGTACTGCCCTGTCAGGCTGACAGCTTTCAGGTGTGTCTGAATGTGTGTCTAACGTACACAATAAAGCCTTAATATGGAACACTTACTTCACATTTATTTTAAAAGAGAAAGAAACTTTCTCAGACTTGCTCTGATATAAGGGATATTTCATTGATATTTCAGTCATCCAGAACAAAACAAAAGTGTTTGTGAATATATAAATCTGTTCTGTATTACACTTTCACCGCTGGAGGAAGTGTTAGAAAGCCACTCAAAGAAAAAACTGTAGATTTTACTATCTGCACTTGAGCCCTGCTAAAAACATCACCCGAAATAAAACCCTTTCTCTCATGACTTCGCACAAAAAGTCACCAGGAAAAGATGTAGAAGCAATAGTATTAAATAAATGGATTGGCACCAAAATTAGAACTTGACACATGACGTGATCATTTTTAAAGGAGTTAATGTGAGTCAGGTCTCATGAGATTACTCCTAATGCTGTAAAAAACATTTGTTTAAATGAGAACAAAGACAAAACAAGAACTTTAACTAAAAACATATCAGAGGACTTGTGTTAGAGCTACATGGAACATGAAACTGGAAAATGACAGTAAATATTAAATAAAAAGCACCGAAGATGAAGAGAGCGGAGGTGTGTTCGGTGTCAAAGCCGCTGTAGGATTCCTCAGTGACTGTCAGATCAGAGGATTTTCTGAAGAAGTACAAAACGGCGCGTGGTGACGATCAGAGACAAGACAAAGTCAGACAAACAGAGAGCAACCGCTTTACACTGATCACAGGAAGAAACAGGTCGACCAGAGAAATATACGAGAGACGGGTTTGTTCACAGAAGAGAGAACCAGACGTAAGACTTCCAAATTCAAACAAAGATCATTTAGAGAAAATTAACGTACAATACGCAATGTTTAAACTGGACACATTTAAATGGGTCCTAAGGACTTTTTGGCCCTCGACAGAAGTGTTGTTTCAACTCCACAACCACGTTATCTTCAGAGCCAGAAGTGTTGTTAGAGATAAAAATATAAAGAGTTTTGAACCAATGACAGAGCCCTGTGGTGCTCCTCATGTGATGGTATTTTTTTCTGATTCAATACTTTTATAGTTTTTCCAATGATTGTTTAGGATTGATCTTCTTGTTCTAGAGCTGATGTCTGTATTTGTCACAATGTCTCGAGAAAAAGCAGCTCATGTTAGATTTGTCTTTGTAATAACTGTTCCTAACGTTTGGGAGCACAGACTGGAACGTGTGACAGTGTTGAGAAGAACCAGAGGAAAGTCCTGAGAACATGAGGAACCGTCTCTGAGTCTGATCTTATTAAAGCCATTGGTCTTAATTAGCCTCGTCTCGTTCTCGACTCTGAATGAGGATAATTAGCTCCGTCACATCAGCAGTCGATTCAATTACCCTCCGCAGATGTTTTTTACTGAGAAAACACTGAGCGCCGGCGCAGACGAAGAAAAATGGAAGATTTGGGCTCAGTTCCTGTTCAGAGAGAGTTTTAAAGATATTTCTGACGACTACAGCAGAAACAGCTGGAGACACAGCACATTTGATTCAGTTTTTTTTAAAGAGAGACAAAAGAAAAAAAAAGAGTGCCAACAAGAGCAGGACATTTTATTTTATGAGGTTTATAAACAATATTGACCGTTTTGACTTTTGAAAATGACCGTGTTACTCGTGAATAAATGATCCTTTTGTTCATATTACTGTATCAGAAGTTAACCAGGCACTGACAGACACATGGGACATTTATTTGAATTGACAGACATAAAGAAACCTTTTTTAACATTTTAGAGTTAGATTTTTTTTACTCTTTCCCTCTATTCCATCAGAGTCCTTCAGGAGTCCTTCTGCTTTATTGTTGGAGAGCTGCAGCCTGTTTTTAAACTGTTTTAAGTTTATGTTCACACATATTTAATCTCCCAGTAGTGTTTTCTTGTACTATTTTGTTTTTTGACCATAGAGACTTTTGACACTTTGTTTCTTAATTTCTTTGTTTATTCCTCCTCAAACCTTGTGATCCTAACTGGACATCGGACATTCTCAAACGTCTGTTAAGTCCAGCTTTAGTTCTTGTTTAACCCGGTTCCTTCTCTTTTCCTCCAGACTCATTGGGTTTCGTGGACTTCTCGTTCGTCCGTGAGCCCCAGGACACGGTGACGGTCCGTGGCGGCGTCCTGCAGCTTGACTGCGAGGCGCGCTCCGATTGGCCGTCCCTGGCTCCGCCCACCGTGTCCTGGAGAAAAGATGGCGTCCTTCTGAGCTCCTTCGTAGACGAGCGGCGAGCGCAGGCAGCGAACGGCTCCCTGATCATTCACAACGTGGTCCACTCCAGGCACCAGCGCCCAGACGAGGGGCTGTATCAGTGCCTCGCCTCCTTAGACGGCGTCGGCAGCATCGTCAGCAGGACCGCTAAAGTCACTGTCGCAGGTGAAAACACTCACCGTAGTCATAGTTCAAATACTTTTATAAAGAACATAAATATCTTAACTTGAGGGAGTTATAACATGACTTAGAGTCATGTTATAATACTAATCTTTATGGATCAAAAACTGTTAAAACAAGGTTTACAACAGTTTAGATAAAACCCACGACAAAAACAATACTAAAAAACTCAAGTTAAAAACTGAAATGAAGCTGCACATATTTGTATCTGTGTGGAAGTGTTGTTAGTGGCAGATTTACTAAAAATCTCATCAATTATAACAGTTAGTCATTGTGTAACAGATGACTTCTTTATTATTGTCCTCAAGTGGAACAATAAAACAGTACGTTACCTTCACGTACATAACATTTAACCCAACTGTGAGTCATGCTCCGTGAAGCTGCCGCGGGACGAGGGAGGAACACACGCTCCGTTTGGAGAACTAATCCTTCAGGATGCACATATGTCTTTCTGAGATTAACAGCTCTGTGGTCCGTAGCAAACACCTTCTTTTTAAAGATGCTGCATTTGCTGTTGGCTTTAGTAGATCTGGTCTTTTACAAGAGTCAGATACTTTATTTAATGATAATGTTTCCTTCAGATCATTGTATAACCTTCGACCACCAAAATAATTATACCACGTCATTTACCTCATCACTCGCCCGTGTGCCAAATCTCAGGTCGGAAAAAACAAGTAGGGCTTTAAAAATGTGTTTCGCTGAAAACAGAGTCACAATCACATGTAAAAATATAATTTATCCACTGACATTTTGAATCTGACCATCCTATTTCCTATTTTCTTATTGGTATTAAAAATGTATTAGAGTTATTTTCCATTAAACACAGTAGGACTCAGAGATAAATGGGCGTTGCTCTGATAATAATCCTATCGTCTGTCAGTGTTCCTCTGATGCTCTCTGGTCGGTGCAGTCTGGAGTCGATAATAATAACCTCTGATACTGATCTGACCTCGAACCGTCCTTGACTCTTCATCAGCAGCTGCTACGACAGATTTAAGAGAAGCTCAGGAGGAAAGATCGATGCATAAGAGAGAGACAATATCAGATGGAAATAATGGAAATGAAGATAAATATATGAACAAAGTGAGAATAACACGGGCCAATGAAGTTTATAAAGAACAACAGGCTTTAATATCAAGAAAAGCTCCAATTTAAACTGAAATATTGGTGTGAATTTCTGTCAAAAAGAACTCTGTCTCAGTCAGTCTTATGTCCCATTTATGCTCCACCAGTGACTCAGTAAAATACAAGCCACACTCTGTTTTTTCTGCTGTCATTCTGTAAAAAAAAAAAAGAATGAAAATATAAGTAAGGCCTAGAAACGTTGCATAAAGGCTGCACAGATCAGAATTCCTGAGGCCGATCACAGGCTCTGTTTAAGGAAACATTCAGTTTTAAAAACCTGCTCATATAGTGTTTGGTAAAAGCACCTTGTTTCTCAAAAACCTTGACAGTGACGGCACTGCTCCTCAACACACATTTTGATTGAAACATGTAAAAACACTTCACTGGAGCACAAAGAACTGTTATTAACTGAAAAAGGACCATTGAATGTCTCTTATTAAAATATGAAATGACAGGTTTTTTGCTGGATTCATTAGAACCAGCTGTGAATAGGATAAATAATGGGCCTAATGCACTGGACTCATTGTACCTCCGTTTAACAAACGTTAATAATATGTAACTACATCGGTAGGGTTAGCTTATGTATGTAGTTACATGTTATTACTGTTTGTTACACAGTGGGTTACATTGCTCTTAACGAGGCATTCTTTATTATTTAATTTAGGTGTTTCTCTGAATGTTTTGTACAAAACTTCTTGAATGTTCTACTGGAGAATCTGTCGGAAAGAAGCGTTTATCTCTCGCTTGTGTAACTCTGCTGCTTGGCCCTCATTAATAACACTAGAGTTATAGTGTTATATGGTTGTGCGACACAATATAACTCATAATATTCTCAAACACTGCAATAGGTTTAAAAAGCCTTTATTGTTGTGTCTAAATCACAATGTTCGGCCTCGTCTTCCTCGGGGCTCTGTGATAAACGGTGGATTGAGAGTAAAGAGCAGACTGGACGGACTTTGGAGGAGAATCCAAAGGAAAGAGAAGCAGCAGGTGCTGCAGATTTATTCTCTTTAACAACAGCAGCGAGAGGCATTTAATAAGTCTCTCAGCAGCAGGAACACAGCTCCTTCTACGAGCACTGGCGGTAACATGAATGATTTGATAAAAGTGGATGTGGTGAAGTGAACAGCTGTAGGGTGGATGTGGTGAAAGTGAACAGCTGTAGGGTGGATGTGGTGAAAGTGAACAGCTGTAGGGTGGATGTTGTGAAAGTGAACAGCTGTAGGAAGTGGATGTGGTGAAAGTGAACAGCTGTAGGGTGGTGGTGGTGAAGGTAAACAGCTGTAGGGTGGATGTGGTGAAAGTGAACAGCTGTAGGAAGTGGATGTGGTGAAAGTGAACAGCTGTAGGAAGTGGATGTGGTGAAAGTGAACAGCTGTAGGAAGTGGATGTGGTGAAAGTAAACAGCTGTAGGAAGTGGATGTAGTGAAAGTGAACAGCTGTAGGAAGTGGATGTGGTGAAGTGAACAGCTGTAGGGTGGATGTAGTGAAAGTGAACAGCTGTAGGGTGTATGTGGTGAAAGTGAACAGCTGTAGGAAGTGGATGTAGTGAAAGTGAACAGCTGTAGGGATGTGGTGGTGTAAGTGAACAGCTGTAGGGTGTATGTGGTGAAAGTGAACAGCTGTAGGGTGTATGTGGTGAAAGTGAACAGCTGTAGGAAGTGGATGTGGTGAAGTGAACAGCTGTAGGAAGTGGATGTGGTGAAGTGGTGGTGGTGTATGTGCCTTTCTTAGGGATAATATTCTTATCCAGAAGCTATCACTTGGTGAGTTTTCATCATTTGAGTATGTGTCATTCAAAATGGAGTTGAGGTTTTCTCCATCTATTTTATATGTAGTTCTTTACAAACCACCCCAACAGTGTCATGATTTTATTGATGAGTTTACTGAAATGCTTTCGGTTATTTGCACAGAATTTGAACAAATAGTCATATCTGGTGATTTTAATGTGCATGTGGATAATGTTTGTGACAGAAATGCCAAAGAACTTTCTACTATTCTTGATACTTTTGTCTTTGTCAGCATGTTAATGAGCCGACCCATAACAGAGGTCACACTCTGGACCTGGTCATTACTAAAGGTGTTCATATTTCAGATGTCACTGTGATTGATGTTGCTCTATCTGATCATTCATGTGTCTTTTTTCATCTGTCCATAATTCCAAAAGTTGCTGTTGGACCTACTGTTGTAAAAAGAGATACATTAACGATAACACCAGGACACAGTTTATGGAGGCAATCAGGTTTGAAAATGCCTCATCAGGTCAAGTTGATGATTTGTTGAATTGTTATACTTCAGGTGTTTTAAATGTTATGGACACCATTGCTCCTGTTAAGGTTAAAGTGATCAGGACGAGGCAGAAGGCTTCATGGAGCAATGCTCATTCTGTCAGGGCACAGAAAAGGGAATGCCGAAAAGCCGAAAGAAAATGGCGTAAATTGAAACTCTTAATTCATTATGAGGTATACAAAGAGAATTTGCATGTTTTCAATCAAACTTTGCAAAAGAAAGAGAAATATTCTTCTCAGAGATCATTAACAACAATAGTAACAACCTGCGTGTCCTGTTTGCTACAGTGAACAGATTAACAAACCCTCCAGCTCCATTTCCACCAGAATTAGTTTCCACCACTAAATGCAATGAGTTTGCATTGTTTTTCAACGACAAGGTTCAAGGCATTAAACATGCGATACAGTCCAAAGGGCATACAACAACACTGCAGCCACCTAGGAGACACTTGGTTGGTTTAACACATTTTACACAAATTAATGACAGAACAATTGAAAAAACTGTCTCCAGCCTGAGTTCATCCACCTGCTGCCTCGATGTTTTACCCACTAGATTTCTAAAATCAGTACTCAAGCAGTTTGTTCCACAACTCACTGATATAGTCAATAATTCCTTACAGTCTGGAACATTTCCAAGGGCCTTAAAAACTGCTGTCATTAAGCCTCTCTAAAGAAGAGCAGTCTTGATGCTACAGTGCTCAACAACTATCGGCCCATATCAAACCTGCCATTTTTAGGAAAGTCATCGAAAAAGTTGTATATCAGCAACTTAATGACTTTCTATTACTTAACAACTGCTTTGATCCTTTTCAGTCAGGATTCAGGCCCCATCACAGACTGAGACTGCACTTATCAAAGTCACAAATGACATCCGTATGAACACTGACGCAGGCAAAGTCTCTGTCTTAGTTCTGTTGGACTTGAGTGCTGCGTTTGATACAGTGGACCATGAAATCCTGACACAAAGATTAGAGGAATGGATAGGTATCACTGGAACTGCCCTTAAATGGTTTCAGTCCTATCTTGAAGACAGGAAGTACTTTGTTTCGGTTGGTAACTGTGTGTCAGACCAAATGGCCCTGACATGTGGGGTTCCACAGGGTCTATCTTGGGACCTCTATTATTCAATCTCTACATGCTTCCTTTAGGCCAGTTAATACGCAGCTTGTATATCCTACCATAATTATGCAGATGACACTCAGATTTACATTTCACTCACAGCAGGTGAAAATGGACCAATCCATTCACTGTGTCACTGCATCGAACAGATTGACATGTGGATGCAAAATAATTTTCTCCAACTGAACAGAAACAAGACTGAACTAATCATCTTGGGCCACAGAAACAAAGAGAAAGTGTCAGCAGCCACCTCGCGTCTCTTTCTCTAAAATCTAAAAATCAGGTTAGAAATCTAGGGGTCATCATGGACTCAGACTTGAATTTCCACAGTCACATTAAGTAAATTACATCATCTGCATTTTATCACCTTAAAAACATTTCCAGAGTCAAAGGGATGATGTCTCAACCAGACTTAGAGAAACTTATCCATGCTTTTGTCTCCAGCAGGTTAGATTACTGTAACGGCCTGCTCACTGGTCTCTCAAAGCGAGGGTTAAGACAGCTGCAGCTTATTCAGAACGCGGCTGCTCGGGTTCTAACAAAACCAGGAAGTACAACCACATCACGCCAGTTTTAAAATCTCTGCACTGGCTTCCTGTTGCTCAGAGAATAGACTTTAAAACAGCACTTCTGGTTTACAAGTCTCTAAATGGTTTAGCACCAGAATATATCTCTGACATGCTAGTTACTTATGAACCTCCTCGGACTCTGAGAACATCTGGGACAGGCCTTCTGCTCGTGCCCAGAGTTAGAACTAAACAGGGTGAAGCAGTGTTTAAGTTTCATGCAGCAAAAACCTGGAATAGCCTCCCAGATGAAGTAAAACAAGCCTCAACTTTAACAATGTTCAAGGGGAGGTTAAAAACCTTCCTCTTTAGCTCCGCCTACACTGTAGGAAGTGGATGTGGTGAACGTGAACAGCTGTAGGGTGGATGTGGTGAAAGTGAACAGCTGTAGGAAGTGGATGTGGTGAAAGTGAACAGCTGTAGGGTGGATGTGGTGAAAGTGAACAGCTGTAGGAAGTGGATGTGGTGAAAGTGAACAGCTGTAGGAAGTGGTTGTGGTGAAAGTGAACAGCTGTAGGAAGTGGATGTGGTGAAGTGAACAGCTGTAAGATGGATGTGGTGAAGTGAACCGATGTAGGGTGGATGTGGTGAAAGTGAACAGCTGTAGGGTGGATGTGGTGAAAGTGAAGAAGTGGATGTGGTGAAAGTGAACAGCTGTAGGAAGTGGATGTGGTGAAAGTGAACAGCTGTAGGAAGTGGATGTAGTGAAAGTGAACAGCTGTAGGAAGTGGATGTGGTGAAGTGAACAGCTGTAGGGTGGATGTAGTGAAAGTGAACAGCTGTAGGTTGTATGTGGTGAAAGTGAACAGCTGTAGGAAGTGGATGTAGTGAAAGTGAACAGCTGTAGGGATGTGGTGGTGTAAGTGAACAGCTGTAGGGTGTATGTGGTGAAAGTGAACAGCTGTAGGAAGTGGATGTGGTGAAAGTGAACAGCTGTAGGAAGTGGATGTGGTGAAGTGAACAGCTGTAAGATGGATGGGGTGAAGTGAACCGATGTAGGGTGGATGTGGTGAAAGTGAACAGCTGTAGGAAGTGGATGTGGTGAAGTGAACAGCTGTAGGAAGTGGATGTAGTGAAAGTGAACAGCTGTAGGAAGTGGATGTAGTGAAAGTGAACAGCTGTAGGAAGTGGATGTAGTGAAAGTGAACAGCTGTAGGAAGTGGATGTGGTGAAGTGAACAGCTGTAGGGTGGATTTAGTGAAAGTGAACAGCTGTAGGGTGGATGTGGTAAAAATGAACAGCTGTAGGAAGTGGATGTAGTGAAAGTGAACAGCTGTAGGGATGTGGTGGTGTAAGTGAACAGCTGTAGGGTGTATGTGGTGAAAGTGAACAGCTGTAGGGTGTATGTGGTGAAAGTGAACAGCTGTAGGAAGTGGATGTGGTGAAGTGAACAGCTGTAGGAAGTGGATGTAGTGAAAGTGAACAGCTGTAGGAAGTGGATGTAGTGAAAGTGAACAGCTGTAGGAAGTGGATGTGGTGAAGTGAACAGCTGTAGTGTAGATTTAGTGAAAGTGAACAGCTGTAGGGTGGATGTGGTAAAAGTGAACAGCTGTAGGAAGTGGATGTAGTGAAAGTGAACAGCTGTAGGGATGTGGTGGTGTAAGTGAACAGCTGTAGGGTGTATGTGGTGAAAGTGAACAGCTGTAGGGTGTATGTGGTGAAAGTGAACAGCTGTAGGAAGTGGATGTGGTGAAGTGAACAGCTGTAGGAAACGGATGTGGTGAAGTGAACAGCTGTAGGAAGTGGATGTGGTGAAGTGAACAGCTGTAGGAAACGGATGTTGTGAAAGTGAACAGCTGTAGGGTGGATGTGGTGAAAGTGAACAGCTGTAGGGTGTATGTGGTGAAAGTGAACAGCTGAAGGGTGGATGTGGTGAAAGTGAACAGCTGTAGGAAGTGGATGTGGTGAAAGTGAACAGCTGTAAGATGGATGTGGTGAAGTGAACCGATGTAGGGTGGATGTGGTGAAAGTGAACAGCTGTAGGGTGGATGTGGTGAAAGTGAACAGCTGTAGGGTGGATGTGTTGAAGGTGAACAGCTGTAAGGTGTATGTGGTGAAAGTGAACATCTGTAGGAAGTGGATGTGGTGAAAGTGAACATCTGTAAGATGGATGTGGTGAAGTGAACCGATGTAGGGTGGATGTAGTGAAAGTGAACAGCTGTAGGGTGGATGTGGTGAAAGTGAACAGCTGTAGGGTGGATGTGGTGAAAGTGAACAGCTATAGGGTGGATGAGTAAACCTGACTTCTCACTCACAGAAGCTTAGCCAAAACTTATGATTTTTGATGATGTGGTTCATTCATCTTCCTCCTCTTTGTCTCGTTAGGGGTCATGTGACCGGAGCCTGTCTGAGGCAGGTTCATCCTGGACAATGGAGAGTTAGTCACAGAGTTAACACTGACAGACAATTATTCGTTCTCACATTCCTTCACTACAGATACAGTAGACTCACCACAGCACCTGAACATGTCTTTAGGCAGAGGGCGGCCAGACCGGGGATCGAATCCACAACCTACTGCTCCGTAATGTAAGGTGTGGAGCCCCTCTGTTAGAGCCAGTTTTATTTGTGAGGTAATTGTTTGTTTGGGAATATGCACTGTGTGTTTTGTCTTTGAGGGTTAAGTAGAGGTGAGAACACTGGAAAGACACAACAGTTTTCGACTGTTGAGCAGGGAAGCTTGTTTGCTTATACTTTGATGAATTGGAAATTTATGAACATTTGAAACCTTTTATCGTTGGACTTTTTTAAATAAAGACAGCAAATATCCTTAATCAGGTGTTAATGTTCATTGATTATGTTACAAGCGAGCTACTAACAGTTCTCCAGGTGGTAAGTACCTGTTGAAGTCAAAGAACAGGACACACCCTTAATTGCTGATCTGTGTCACTTCCTGTTGTTTTTTTTTGGGACTCTAGCGCCACCACAGACATATTCAGTTAGTGCTTGTTCGACTCAAAACAAGATGTGTAGAACATATTTGTCCATCTTTGTATTCAGAAAAGTCTATGAGAAAGGAACTGGTACAGAGACCGGCTCAGGTTCAGAGGGTTAACCTGTTTGTGCTTGACTCAAAGTGACTGGTTTGAGTCTAACCTGTTGGTGCTGTGTCACATGACTCATGTTTCTGCTGCGTTTGTCTCCGGAGGCGTTGCTCTGACGCTGACTCTTTCCGACAGAACGCCGCTGGAGCCAACAACACTGTCGCCTCAGATCTGATGATGTCACTGTGTCCCACAATGCACCAGTCACACACGCTTTCATCATCCTTTACAGTGGTCACAGAAACAGGGACGTCATTTTATCACAGGCTTTGGGTTTTAGAAGAAACATTGATGGAATCTTCAGTAAATCTTAAAAAAAACACGTCTGAAGAAAAAATAAACTGTGGATTCTTGATGTTTCTTCAGATTAATGTTCTTTTTTTATAAAATGTGAGCTCAGCGTGAATCTGAAACACAGCAGGACACTGTCAACTCGTGTCTGTCCCACCGTGTCCTCATCGTCTCTGAACCCTGCAGCTGTTCAGTGTCTGCTGCACAACTTACACCAAAAATATTAAAAACAAAAACCATTCGTCTGACCATGACCTCACAAAGACCATGAATATTTTTAGGAGTGCAACAACTCCTTTGATCTTTTCCACAGAATAAACAGTAGATCTTGAAACCATCTAGTGGTAGACATAGGTATAACAGACCCTTATGTGGAATAAATACAATACAATACTGACGACTTTGACAACCCTTCAACACAAGCACTGTTTCTGAGATTTACAGTGATGTTCCGTGGGGTCAGCAAAAGGAACAAAGGAGAAAAAATATATATAAAAATATATATATACTTTATTGTCCCAAATGGCGCAGTGCCACAGCAGCAGTAGAACATACAGTACACCGACAACAACAAACAGTACATACGTATAAGTACAATATACAACATACATACAGCAACAGTACTGTAACTGTCAATAATCTGTGCAAATACAGGATATATTGAATAAATAATTGCCCTGGCTTTAAGCAAAATACATTCCAAAAATAAAACCTGGAATTAGCTAAAACATACATATGACAAAAAATAAATAAGTAATAATAAGTAATAAGTAATAAAAAAAGGCCGACCTTGAGAACAGATCAGAATGTGCAGAATATAAAGATAAGTAAAGGCCTCTTTATTAAGCAGAGTAATGTAGGAATAAAGGAGAGCTTCAGTCGGTTAGTTTTCCATCTGTAAGCTCTGTACCGTCTGCAAAGGGAAGAAGCTCATACTCTGTAAATAAAAGGTGAGAGGGATCGTCAAGGATCTTGTGAGCCAGTCTGAAAACAGTGCCGTCGTTGATGGACTGCAGAGAAGGCACGTCTTTTTTGCCTATCACTTTCATCACTGTTTTTTATCATGTTTTGAAGTTTGGATTTTTGTTGGACTGAGATAACACCGAACCATGCAGCCATTCTGTATCTGATGCTTTCTAGAACTGCAGAGTAAAAGAGCCACATGACCGCCCCGCTCACACCGAACAGCCTGAGCCCGCGACCGCCCCGCTCACACCGAACAGCCTGAGCCACATGACCGCCCCGCTCACACCGAACAGCCTGAGCCACATGACCGTCCCGCTCACACCGAACAGCCTGAGCCACATGACCGCCCCGCTCACACCGAACAGCCTGAGCCACATGACCGTCCCGCTCACACCGAACAGCCTGAGCCGGCGACCGCCCCGCTCACACCGAACAGCCTGAGCCACATGACCGGCCCGCTCACACCGAACAGCCTGAGCCACATGACTGCCCCGCTCACACCGAACAGCCTTAGCCGGCGACCGCCCCGCTCACACCGAACAGCCTGAAAAACATGACCGGCCTGCTCACACTGAACAGCCTGAGCCACATGACTGCCCCGCTCACACCAAACAGCCTTAGCCGGCGACCGCCCCGCTCACACCGAACAGTCTGAACCACATGACTGCCCCGCTCACACCGAACAGTCTGAACCACATGACCGGCCCGCTCACACCGAACAGCCTGAACCACATGACCGGCCCGCTCACACCGAACAGCCTGAGCCACATGACCGCCCCGCTCACACCGAACAGCCTGAGCCACATGACCGCCCCGCTCACACCGAACAGCCTGAGCCACATGACCGCCCCGCTCACACCGAACAGCCTGAGCCACATGACTGCCCGCTCACACCGAACAGCCTGAGCCGGCGACCGCCCCGCTCACACCGAACAGCCTGAGCCACATGACTGGCCCGCTCACACCGAACAGCCTGAACCACATGACCACCCCGCTCACACTGAACAGCCTGAACCACATGACTGCCCCGCTCACACCGAACAGCCTGAACCACATGACTGCCCCGCTCACACCGAACAGCCTGAACCACATGACCGCCCCGCTCACACAGAACAGCCTGAACCACATGACCGCCCCGCTCACACCGAACAGCCTGAGCCGGCGACCGCCCCGCTCACACCGAACAGCCTGAACCACATGACTGCCCCGCTCACACCGAACAGCCTGAGCCGGCGACCGCCCCGCTCACACCGAACAGCCTGAGCCGGCGGAGGAAGTGCAGTCTTTGGGCCTGTCGCCCACAGAAAGTCCACATGTTCATTCATTTTCAGGTTACAATCCAGTAGAAAACCAAGATATCTGAAAGTGCTGACCTGCTCAATCCCACTGTCACCGATTATATCAGGAGCATGATCTCTCACTGTTCTTGGCTCAAATATCATCTCATTAGTCTTTTTTACATTCAAAACAAGATTGTGTTGGTCACACCAGATCTTAAAATGTTTGATCTCATGCGTGTGCACAGAAGGACAGTCATCTTTATACAGTAGGAGAACTCACACAGCCCTGAGGAACACCTGTGTTAGAGTATTTGATCGGAGAGAGGACACCATTTACTCTAACTTGCTGCTGTTGTCTGTCTGTCCAATGGTGGACGTGTGTGTTTGTTATAAATTATTTTGTAAGGTTTTTATGACTTCTACAGAAATCCTAATCTTGACGCCTTAAGAACTATTGAAAAGCTGGGCTTACATGTAAAATATCAAAATACATTTCTTAAAACTAAAGGTTTTCTAAAGCTACTCAGACTGAGTGTGTTTCTGTAACTGAGGGAAGGCAGTAAATTCAAGCAGAAAGGAATGTTTGATGAGACTATGACAGGCCTTAATAAAACAGATGGCGCAAATACATTTGTCAATGAAAAGAACAAATAAGTAGTAAAAGTCCCAGCTCGGGCCTGTCCTCCATGAGTCTCTCTGTCACCACAGTGTCTCCAAAGGTTAGGAAGAAATGTTTTTATAAGTAAGTGGCTCAGGAGGATGGAGTTAACAAGACTCAGTCTAAAGGACAATTCACGCTGGACACAACACATAGAAAACGTGAAGAGCTGGTCTGTCCAATAACTGTACTTTCAATATTAGAGCAATAATCAGCGTCACTGCTTCATGTTAGCTCGGTCCTGCTCAGTAAAACCACCAACTGTTCAGGTGATGTACCAACACAGAACCTGTCAGAGGACGGTCCGGGAAAATGACCCTGAATACGTCTGGGTTCAGTGTGAGAAAAGGACTGATTCAAAATAAAACAGAAAATGACCTTATAAGTCTCCAGACCACACTCATGTTTTCAGAATGTCAAAGTGACTGTTGTCTGTGCCTCTCTTCTGTAGGCCCCCTGAGAGTGGTGGCCCCCACAGAGCCTGTGTCCTCGTTCCTGGGGGACACGGCCCTGCTGCGCTGCGAGGTCTGGGGCGACCCCCAGCCCGTGATCCGGTGGCAGAGGAACCGACTGGACCTAGACTTGAGACCGGACCAGGACTCCCGTCTGGCCCTGTTACCGTCCGGGGCCCTTCAGATCAGCCAGGTCCAGCCCCCGGACGCCGCCTCCTACAGGTGTGTGGCCGAAAACCCTGGGAGCTCCAGGACCGGGATGGAGGCGGAGCTACGAGTCCTCACAGGTGACACAATACACACTGCTCCTTTAACTCAGAGCCAGAACTTATCCAACTTAGTTAAAAAGTGTTGTAATACAGGTAAACACAAAGAGAGGTTCATCAACAGTTTCATTTAACTCTATAGTAATCTTTTCGTCAGATTTGACTTTACCACATATAAAAGACGCTGGACTAGTTTTCTAGGCTTTCTTTATGGCTCTAAATGATGAACTGGTTTTATAATACACTATTATTCAGCTCTGTACTAAACATTTGTACCCAAACTCAGGGCCGTAATTCAGACTCTGGTGTAAAAACTCTCTGTGGAATCTGTGGATCTTTGCTCCTGTGACCCCTGACCTCTGTATCTGATAAAAACTTCATGAAGCAGCTCCATTAATATTTTAAAACTCTTCATTAAAACTGTATTTGGAGCAGAGATCAAAGTCACACACTCATTTTACAGTCTCGCATTTTCTATAAAAACCTAGCTTAAGACATTTACTTTCACAAAGAACTGAAGACCAAGTTTCTCTTTTTAAATTGAGATTTTGAAGAGAAGACACCAGAAAATGTAGTTATTTTCCAACATCACCATATCCCATGAGAATAATTAAAAACCCTACCTCAGTCTGAAATCATTTTATACATTTTTTGATGATTTTTTTTTCAGGATTTTGTTTTTTTTGCAGTTTTTTTTTTTATTTTTTCACCTTTTTTTTTTTTTTTACAAATTTTACTTAAAGGTCAAAAAAAATAATTATGATATCTGAAATACAAATAAATACAAATCCAACTAAATCCAACTCCTTTTACTGTCTGTGGTTATAAATGTAACACTAAAGAGTTACAGGTGTTCAATAAACAGATACAAAATTATTAGAGCTGCTTAAAAGAACAAACACATAATAAAGCAATTACAACAAAATTTACAGTTGTGCTCACAAGTCTACATACCCTGGCAGAGTTTGTGATTTTTGTGATTTGAGGTTTTTTGGGCCATTTTTCAGAGAATATGAATAACAACACAAAACTTTTCTTTCCCTCATAGTGTTTGGGTGAAGCCATTTTGTGTTGTTGTTTTTTTTTTTTTTAAATCATAAAAACAACAGAAACTACCCACATACAGTGGGGATCGAAGGTTTGGGCACCCAAGGTAAATATGTTTATTAATGTGCATAAAGACGCCAAGAAAAGATGGAAAAATCTCCAAAAGGATCCTTATAATATATTATAATACATCCTTATAATAAGTCAAAAAAAGTTAGATTTTATTTCCATCATTTACACTTTCAAAATAACAGAAAACAAAAAAATGATGTCTGCAAAAGTTTGGGCCCCCTGCAGAGTTAATACCTTGTACTGCCCCCTTTGGCAAGCTAGGACCTGACAGTGTCATGGATTGTTTTATTATTTATTTATTTTTTTTATTTAAAGTTTATTTAACAGGGACCATACAAGCAAACATAGTTACAATACAAAGCCTGTAACTGATGTGCAGCATATAGAGATTATAGCTAGTGCTAATTTTCAACTCCTGTCCCTGGTTGGGCATTTCTAAGAACATTATAAAACAAATACATACATAAAAACAAGAAATACTACAAAACTATGTATATATAGATATACACATACACACATACATACATACATAATCATACACAATTATAACGACAATTAAAATGTATACACTTTTGATTTGTCTTTAGCCACAGCTTAATCCTGGAAGTGAACTTTTTGAAGTCAGATATGGCCTTAATATCAGATGGTAATGCATTCCATAGACTACAGCTCTTAACAGAAAAGGCAGACTGTGCAAAGCTTGTCCTCCAGTATGGTATTGTACAGTTATGATTTGTACTAGTTCTAGTAACTCTTTGGTTGTTCTGTATTTTAATAAATTTACTAAGAGGCTCAGGTGCTAAATTATTAATACACTTGAAGATTAATTTTAGGAAACATAAATTACTAAAGCTTTCAAAGCTTAATATTTCATATTTCTCCAGAATGTAACAATCATGGTGATGTCAATCTCAAAGGTTTTAAATGCCCAGACTCATCTGACCTTGCCCCAACAATCAGCACCATGGGTTCTTCTAAGCAGTTGTCTAGAAAACTGAAACTGAAAATAGTTGAGGCTCACAAAGCAGGAGAAGGCTATAAAAAGATAGCAAAGCGTTTTCAGATGCCAATATCTTCTGTTCGGAATGTAATTAAGAAATGGCAGTCATCAGGAACAGTGGAAGTTAAAGCAAGATCTGGAAGACCAAGAAAAATATCAGACAGAACGGCTCGCAGGATTGTGAGAAAAGTAAGTCCAAACCCACGTTTGACTGCACGATCCCTCCAGAAAGATCTGGCAGACACTGGAGTTGTGGTACACTATTCCACTATAAAGAGATACTTAAACAAATATGGACTTCATGGAAGAGTCATCAGAAGAAAACCTCTTCTACGTCCTCAACACAAAAATCAGCGTTTGAAGTTTGCAAATGAACATATAGACAAGCCTGATCCATTTTGGAAACAAGTTCTGTGGACCGATGAGAATAGAACTTTTTTGCCGGAATGAGCAAAGGTATGTTTGGTGAAGAAAGGGCACAGAATTTACTGAAAAGAACCTCTGTCCAACTGTTAAGCATGGGGGTGGATCGATCATGTTTTGGGGTTGTATTGCAGCCAGTGGCACAGGGAACATTTCACGAGTAGAAGGTAAAATGGATTCAATAAAATTTCAGTAGATTTTGGATGCTAACTTGATGCCATCTGTGAAAAAGCTGAAGTTAAAGAGAGGATGGCTTCTACAAATGGATAATGATCCTAAACAAACCTCAAAATCCACGGTGGATTACATCAAGAGGCATAAACTAAAGGTTTTGTCATGGCCTTCACAATCTCCTGACCTCAACATAATTGAAAATCTATGGATAGACCTTAAAAGAGCAGTGCGTGACAGACAGCCCAGAAATCTCAAAGAACTGGAAGACTTTTGTAAGGAAGAATGGGCAAAGATACCTCAAACAAGAATTGAAAGACTCTTGGCTCGTTACAAAAAGTGTTTACAAGCTGTGATACTTGCCAAAGGGGGCAGTACAAGGTATTAACTCTGCAGGGTGCCCAAACTTTTGCAGACACCATGTTTTTGTTTTCTGTTATTTTGAAAGTGTAAATGATGGAAATAAAATCTAACATTTTTTGACTTATTATAAGGATGTCTAATCTGTCATTTGATGCCTTGAGATTTTTCCATCTTTTCTTGGCGTCTTTATGCACATTAATAAAAAATTTTACCTGGGGTGCCCAAACCTTCGATCCCCACTGTATCTGATCAAAAGGTTACATACCCCAGTTCTTAATACCGTGTATTGCACCTTTAACATCAATGACAGCTTGAAGTCTTTTGTGATTGTTGTGGATGAGGCTCTTTATTTTCTCAGATGTAAAGCTGTTCATTCTTTTTGGGAAAAAGCCTCCAGTTCCTGTAAATTCTTGGTCTGTGTTGCATGAACTGCACGTTTGAGATCTCCTCAGAGTGGCTCAATGAGACTGAGGTCAGGAGACTGAGGCCAGTCTGTAGCCAATGACAGGTCGACTTGGCCTTGTGCTTTGGATTGTTGTCTTGTTGGAACGTCCAAGTATGTCTCATGTGCAGCTTCTGGGCTGATGAGTGCAAATGTTCCTCCAGTATTTTCTGATAACATGCTGCATTCATCATTTCCTGTGCCTTTGTAGCTCACACATCCACAAAACATCAGCTCCATCTCCATGTTTCACAGTAGGACTGTGTGCCTTTCATCATAGGCCTTGTTGACTTCTCTCCAAACATAACCTTTATGGTTGTGGACAAAAAGTTAGGTTTTGGTCTCTTCACTCTAAATGACTTTGTTTCTAGAGGTTTTGAGGCTTGTGGTGTTTGGAGTATTATAAGTGGTTTGGTTTCAACAGAATCCCTCAATTTCTACTTCTTCATTAGAGTTTGAACACTGCTGATTCTCAATTCCTTGGATATTTTTTATATCCCTTTCCTGTTTTAAACAGTTCAATTACCTTTTCTCACAGATCCTTTGACAATTCTTTTGCTTTCCCTATAACTCAGACAGAAACATCACTGGATGAAAGATGCAAGGGTCTGTCAGGAGCCCAGAAACTCACTGACCTTTTAAACATTAGGGTCACTTGGGGAGTTTCTGTTGTCATATGATTTTAAAAGAGTAAACACAGTTGTTTGATATTAAATGGTTTCACTTAAAAACTAACTATGAGAGAAAAAAGGTTTTTGTGTTATTATTCATATTCTTATGAATATTCTTCTATTCTTATGAGCACAACTGTAGCTCCATTCACCATACTTCAGCCTGGATCGTACCTGTGTCTGCATCTAAACTCACCTGTGATCTCACATGTGTCTGTGTCTGAACTCACCTGTGATCTCACCTGTGTCTGATCTCACCTGTGATCTCACCTGTGATCTCACCTGTGTCTGTGTCCGATCTTACATGTGTCTGTGTCTGAACTCACCTGTGATCTCATCTGTGTCTGATCTCACCTGTGATCTCACCTGTGTCTGTGTCTGAACTCACCTGTGATCTCACCTGTGTCTGCGTCTGAACTCACCTGTGATCTCACCTGTGATCTCACCTGTGTCTGCGTCTGAACTCACCTGTGATCTCACCTGTGATCTCACCTGTGTCTGTGTCCGATCTTACATGTGTCTGTGTCTGAACTCACCTGTGATCTCACTTGTGTCTGCGTCTGAACTCACCTGTGATCTCACCTGTGTCTGAAATCACCTGTGATCTCACCTGTGTCTGTGTCTGATCTCACATGTGTCTGTGTCTGAACTCACCTGTGATCTCACCTGTGTCTGATCTCACCTGTGTCTGTGTCTGAACTCACCTGTGATCTCACCTGTGATCTCACCTGTGTCTGTGTCCGATCTTACATGTGTCTGTGTCTGAACTCACCTGTGATCTCATCTGTGTCTGAAATCACCTGTGATCTCACCTGTGTCTGTGTCTGAACTCACCTGTGATCTCACCTGTGTCTGCGTCTGAACTCACCTGTGATCTCACCTGTGATCTCACCTGTGTCTGCGTCTGAACTCACCTGTGATCTCACCTGTGATCTCACCTGTGTCTGTGTCCGATCTTACATGTGTCTGTGTCTGAACTCACCTGTGATCTCATCTGTGTCTGATCTCACCTGTGATCTCACCTGTGTCTGCGTCTGAACTCACCTGTGATCTCACCTGTGTCTGCGTCTGAACTCACCTGTGATCTCACCTGTGTCTGAAATCACCTGTGATCTCACCTGTGTCTGTGTCCGATCTTACATGTGTCTGTGTCTGAACTCACCTGTGATCTCATCTGTGTCTGATCTCACCTGTGATCTCACTTGTGTCTGCGTCTGAACTCACCTGTGATCTCACCTGTGTCTGAAATCACCTGTGATCTCACCTGTGTCTGTGTCTGATCTCACATGTGTCTGTGTCTGAACTCACCTGTGATCTCACCTGTGTCTGATCTCACCTGTGTCTGTGTCTGAACTCACCTGTGATCTCACCTGTGATCTCACCTGTGTCTGCGTCTGAACTCACCTGTGATCTCACCTGTGATCTCACCTGTGTCTGTGTCCGATCTTACATGTGTCTGTGTCTGAACTCACCTGTGATCTCACCTGTGTCTGATCTCACCTGTGATCTCACCTGTGTCTGTGTCTGAACTCACCTGTGATCTCACCTGTGTCTGATCTCACCTGTGATCTCACCTGTGTCTGCGTCTGAACTCACCTGTGATCTCACCTGTGTCTGATCTCATCTGTGATCTCACCTGTGTCTGAAATCACCTGTGATCTCACCTGTGTCTGTGTCTGATCTCACATGTGATCTCACCTGTGTCTGTTTCTGAACTCACCTGTGATCTCACCTGTGTCGGATCTCACCTGTGATCTCATCTTTGATCTCACCTGTGTCTGTGTCTGATCTCACCTGTGATCTCACCTGTGTCTGCATCTGAACTCACCTGTGATCTCACCTGTGTCTGTGTCTGAACTCACCTGTGATCTCACCTGTGTCTGTGTCTGAAATCACCTGTGATCTCACCTGTGATCTCACCTGTGTCTGCATCTGAACTCACCTGTGATCTCACCTGTGTCTGTGTCTGAACTCACCTGTGATCTCACCTGTGTCTGTGTCTGAAATCACCTGTGATCTAACCTGTGTCTTTGTCTGAACTCACCTGTGATCTCACCTGTGTCTGTGTCTGAACTCACCTGTGATCTCACCTGTGATCTCACCTGTGTCTGCGTCTGAACTCACCTGTGATCTAACCTGTGTCTTTGTCTGAACTCACCTGTGATCTCACCTGTGTCTGAACTCACCTGTGATCTCACCTGTGTCTGTGTCTGAACTCACCTGTGATCTCACCTGTTTCTGAACTCACCTGTGATCTCACCTGTGTCTGAACTCACCTGTGATCTCACCTGTGTCTGAACTCACATGTGATCTCACCTGTGTCTGAACTTACCTGTGATCTCACCTGTGTCTGAACTCACATGTGATCTCACCTGTTTCTGAACTCACCTGTGATCTCACCTGTGTCTGAACTCACCTGTGATCTCACCTGTGTCTGTGTCTGAACTTACCTGTGATCTCACCTGTTTCTGAACTCACCTGTGATCTCACCTGTGTCTGAACTCACCTGTGATCTCACCTGTGTCTGAACTCACCTGTGTGGATCTTTCTGTCTCTCGTCCCAGAGTCTGGATCTCCTCGGAGCCTGGTGTTCCTGCAGCGTCCGTCCTCCATCAGCGCACTTCTAGGAACAGACGCGGTTCTGGAGTGTTCTGCCTCTGGGTTCCCCGCTCCCTCCATCACCTGGAGGCGAGGGAACGAGGTCATCCACAACTGGTGAGTGCTTCACCTGTGTACCTGCTTCACAAAACACGTCAAGGAAAGGGACACAAGTGCTGAGAAACATGAGGAAGTGTCACATTTATACATAGTGTTATTATAATATTTATTATTCCATTGATCTATTCCTTTTTTGTACAAATATCAAATGTTCTCTAATGTTTTACTTCCTGAATTCAACCAACATATATTACCAATACATGACTGTTTTCATTTCATGTCCGACCAGATTAAAATGCAATATTGTTTAGGCCTCATGCTAAACAAAAAGTCTCCATAATGAGTTTTCTGTTTGTCGGCAGGAATAAGAAGTACTGGCTGTTGGCCGGGTCCAACCTGGTGATCAGCAGCGTCACTGACGATGACTCTGGGACCTACAGCTGCACCGCCTCCATCAAGAGCCACAACATCAGCGCCACCGCAGAACTCAACGTCCTCGGTAAAAGAATAACTAAAAATATGAGGTCTCAGTTAAAACACAAATCTTTTACATGATTTCTTGCCAAATCTTTTGAAAGGGTTAAAGGAAACTAACTTCTTACAGCGGAACTATGGCATGTTTCTAGATGTGGACTAAAGAAAGTCCTCTCTCTGTCTTGATTTACTTGTGAATGATCAGAAAACCTGACAATTTTTGAGGCTTGTCTCAAGTCAATATCTTTATTATATATTTTTTTCCCCCAGAGTTCACAGCGTCTCCCAAACAAGAAACCAATTTATTTAAGCACAGAGATAAAAATGGTCGATTTTATAGAGTTTTTTCAGATTTAATTCGTATTCCTGTGACTGTGAGCTGGTGTTTGTGTTGAAGCAGCTGCTGGTTCCATCTGTCCCAGTCTCTGCAGGACCGGCCCAGTCTTTAGTCCGGTCTCTGCGGTGCTTTTAGGGACTCTCTGGTCTCTATTTAATCCTTCCATCTGTCACTCGTCTCAGAATTATGCTCCTCACTGCCTTTGAATTTAAAAACTCAGACGAGAAACATGAGGAGAATGTAAAGATTTCAAAGAAAAGGACATATGTCTAAAGCATGTCAAAACCAGGTCTAAACCAGATCTAAATCAGGTCAAAACCAGGTCTAAACCAGATCTAAATCAGGTCTAAACCAGGTCTAAATCAGGTCTAAAACCAGGACTAAAGCAGGTCTAAACCAGGTCTGAACCAGGACTAAACCAGGTCTAAACCAGGTCTAAATCAGGTCTAAAACCAGGACTAAAGCAGGTCTAAACCAGGTCTGAACCAGGACTAAACCAGGTCTAAACCAGGTCCTGAACCAGGACTAAACCAGGTCTAAACAAGGACTAAACAAGGACTAAACCAGGTCTAAATCAGGTCAAAACCAGGTCTAAACCAGATCTAAATCAGGTCTAAACCAGGTCTAAATCAGGTCTAAAACCAGGACTAAAGCAGGTCTAAACCAGGTCTGAACCAGGACTAAACCAGGTCTAAACCAGGTCCTGAACCAGGACTAAACCAGGTCTAAACAAGGACTAAACCAGGTCTAAACCAGGTCTAAATCAGGTCAAAACCAGGTCTAAACCAGGTCTGAACCAGGACTAAACCAGGTCTAAACAAGGACTAAACCAGGACTAAACCAGGTCTAAACCAGGACTAAACCAGGACTAAACCAGGTCTAAACCAGGACTAAACCAGGACTAAACCAGGTCTAAACCAGGACTAAACCAGGACTAAACCAGGACTAAACCAGGTCTAAACCAGGTCTAAACCAGGACTAAACCAGGACTAAACCAGGACTAAACCAGGTCTAAACCAGGACTAAACCAGATCTAAACCAGGACTAAACCAGGACTAAACCAGGACTAAACCAGGTCTAAACCAGGTCTAAATCAGGACTAAACGAGGACTAAACCAGGTCTAAACCAGGACTAAACCAGGTCTAAACCAGGTCTAAATCAGGTCTAAATCAGGTCTAAACCAAGTCTAAACCAGATCTAAACCAGGACTAAACCAGGACTAAACCAGGTCTAAACCAGGACTAAACGAGGACTAAACCAGGTCTAAACCAGGACTAAACCAGGTCTAAACCAGGTCTAAATCAGGTCTAAATCAGGTCTAAACCAAGTCTAAACCAGATCTAAACCAGGACTAAACCAGGACTAAATCAGGTCTAAATCAGGTCTAAACCAGGTCTAAACCAGGACTAAACCAAGACTAAACCAGGTCTAAACCAGGACTAAACCAGGTCTAAACCAGGTCTAAACCAGGTCTAAATCAGGTCTAAATCGGGTCTAAACCAGGCCTAAATCAGGTCTAAATCGGGTCTAAACCAGGACTAAACCAGGACTAAACCAGGTCTAAACCAGGACTAAACCAGATCTAAACCAGGTTTAAACCAGGACTAAACCAGGTCTAAACCAGGTCTAAACCAAGTCTAAACCAGGACTAAACCAGGACTAAACCAGGTCTAAACCAGGTCTAAATCAGGTCTAAACCAGGTCTAAACCAGGTCTAAACCAGGATTAAACCAGGACTAAACCAGGTCTAAACCAGGTCTAAACCAGGTCTAAACCAGGTCTAAACTAGGTCTATACCAGGTCTAAATAAGGTCTAAACCAGGTCTAAATCAGGTCTAAACCAGGTCTAAACCAGGTTTAAACCAGGTCTAAATCAGGTCTAAACCAGGTCTAAACAAGGTTTAAACCAGGTCTAAACCAGGACTAAACCAGGACTAAACCAAGTCTAAATCAGGTCTAAATCAGGTCTAAATCAGGTCTAAACCAAGGTTTAAACCAGGACTAAACCAGGATTAAACCAGGTCTAAACCAGGTCTAGACCAGGTCTAAACCAGGTCTAAATCAGGTCTAAACCAGGACTAAACCAGGTCTAAACCAGGTCTAAACCAGTTCTAAACCAGGTCTAAATCAGGTCTAAACCAGGACTAAACCAGGTCTAAACCAGGTCTAAATCAGGTCTAAACCAGGACTAAACCAGGTCTAAACCAGGATTAAACCAGGTCTAAACCAGGTCTAAACCAGGTCTAAACCAGGTCTAAACCAGGACTAAACCAGGATTAAACCAGGTCTAAACCAGGTCTAAACCAGGTCTAAACCAGGTCTAAACCAGGTCTAAACCAGGTCTAGACCAGGTCTAAACCAGGTCTAAATCAGGTCTAAACCAGGTCTAAACCAGGTCTAAACCAGGACTAAACCAGGATTAAACCAGGTCTAAACCAGGTCTAAACCAGGTCTAAACCAGGTCTAAACCAGGACTAAACCAGGTCTAAACCAGGTCTAAACCAGGTCTAAACAAGGTTTAAACCAGGTCTAAACCAGGTCTAAACCAGGTCTAAACCAGGTCCAAACCAGGTCTAAACCAGGTCTAAACCAGTTCTAAACCAGGACTAAACCAGTTCTAAACCAGGTCTAAACCAGGACTAAACCAGGTCTAAACCAGGATTAAACCAGGTCTAAACCAGGTCTAAATCAGGACTAAACCAGGTCTAAACCAGGTCTAAACCAGGTCTAAACCAGGTTCTAAACCAGTTCTAAACCAGGTCTAAACCAGGTCTAAACCAGGTCTAAACCAGGTTTAAACCAGGTCTAAACCAGGTCTAAACCAGGTCTAAACCAGGTCTAAACCAGGTCTAAACCAGGACTAAACCAGGTCTAAACCAGGTCTAAACCAGGACTAAACCAGGTCTAAACCAGGACTAAACCAGTTCTAAACCAGGTCTAAATCAGGACTAAACCAGGTCTAGGCCAGGTCTAAACCAGGTCTAAACCAGGTCTAAACCAGGTCTAAACCAGGTCTAAATCAGGTCTAAACCAGTTCTAAACCAGGTCTAAACCAGGTCTAAACCAGGTCTAAACCAGGTTTAAACCAGGTCTAAATCAGGTCTAAACCAGATCTAAACCAGGTTTAAACCAGGACTAAACCAGGTCTAAACCAGGACTAAACCAGGTCTAAACCAGGTCTAAACCAGGTCTAAACCAGGTCTAAACCAGGACTAAACCAGGACTAAACCAGGACTAAACCAGGTCTAAACCAGGACTAAACCAGATCTAAACCAGGACTAAACCAGGACTAAACCAGGACTAAACCAGGACTAAACGAGGACTAAACCAGGTCTAAACCAGGACTAAACCAGGTCTAAACCAGGTCTAAATCAGGTCTAAATCAGGTCTAAACCAAGTCTAAACCAGATCTAAACCAGGACTAAACCAGGACTAAATCAGGTCTAAATCAGGTCTAAACCAGGTCTAAACCAGGACTAAACCAAGACTAAACCAGGTCTAAACCAGGACTAAACCAGGTCTAAACCAGGTCTAAACCAGGTCTAAATCAGGTCTAAATCGGGTCTAAACCAGGCCTAAACCAGGTCTAAATCGGGTCTAAACCAGGACTAAACCAGGACTAAACCAGGTCTAAACCAGGACTAAACCAGATCTAAACCAGGTTTAAACCAGGACTAAACCAGGTCTAAACCAGGTCTAAACCAAGTCTAGACCAGGACTAAACCAGGACTAAACCAGGTCTAAACCAGGTCTAAATCAGGTCTAAACCAGGTCTAAACCAGGTCTAAACCAGGATTAAACCAGGACTAAACCAGGTCTAAACCAGGTCTAAACCAGGTCTAAACCAGGTCTAAACTAGGTCTATACCAGGTCTAAATAAGGTCTAAACCAGGTCTAAATCAGGTCTAAACCAGGTCTAAACAAGGTTTAAACCAGGTCTAAACCAGGACTAAACCAGGACTAAACCAAGTCTAAATCAGGTCTAAATCAGGTCTAAATCAGGTCTAAACAAGGTTTAAACCAGGACTAAACCAGGATTAAACCAGGTCTAAACCAGGTCTAGACCAGGTCTAAACCAGGTCTAAATCAGGTCTAAACCAGGACTAAACCAGGTCTAAACCAGGTCTAAACCAGTTCTAAACCAGGTCTAAATCAGGTCTAAACCAGGACTAAACCAGGTCTAAACCAGGTCTAAATCAGGTCTAAACCAGGACTAAACCAGGTCTAAACCAGGATTAAACCAGGTCTAAACCAGGTCTAAACCAGGTCTAAACCAGGTCTAAACCAGGACTAAACCAGGATTAAACCAGGTCTAAACCAGGTCTAAACCAGGTCTAAACCAGGTCTAAACCAGGTCTAAACCAGGTCTAAACCAGGTCTAAACCAGGTCTAAATCAGGTCTAAACCAGGTCTAAACCAGGTCTAAACCAGGACTAAACCAGGATTAAACCAGGTCTAAACCAGGTCTAGACCAGGTCTAAATCAGGACTAAACCAGGTCTAAACCAGGTCTAAACCAGGTCTAAACCAGGACTAAACCAGGTCTAAACCAGGTCTAAACCAGGTCTAAACAAGGTTTAAACCAGGTCTAAACCAGGTCTAAACCAGGTCTAAACCAGGTCCAAACCAGGTCTAAACCAGGTCTAAACCAGTTCTAAACCAGGACTAAACCAGTTCTAAACCAGGTCTAAACCAGGACTAAACCAGGTCTAAACCAGGATTAAACCAGTTCTAAACCAGGTCTAAATCAGGACTAAACCAGGTCTAAACCAGGTCTAAATCAGGTCTAAACCAGTTCTAAACCAGTTCTAAACCAGGTCTAAACCAGGTCTAAACCAGGTCTAAACCAGGTTTAAACCAGGTCTAAATCAGGTCTAAACCAGGTCTAAACCAGGTCTAAACCAGGTCTAAACCAGGACTAAACCAGGTCTAAACCAGGTCTAAACCAGGACTAAACCAGGTCTAAACCAGGACTAAACCAGTTCTAAACCAGGTCTAAATCAGGACTAAACCAGGTCTAGGCCAGGTCTAAACCAGGTCTAAACCAGGTCTAAACCAGGTCTAAACCAGGTCTAAATCAGGTCTAAACCAGTTCTAAACCAGGTCTAAACCAGGTCTAAACCAGGTCTAAACCAGGTTTAAACCAGGTCTAAATCAGGTCTAAACCAGATCTAAACAAGGTTTAACCAGGTCTAAACCAGGTCTAAACCAGGACTAAACCAAGTCTAAATCAGGTCTAAATCAGGTCTAAATCAGGTCTAAACAAGGTTTAAACCAGGACTAAACCAGGTCTAAACCAGGTCTAAACCAGGTCTAAACCAGGACTAAACCAGGATTAAACCAGGTCTAAACCAGGTCTAAACCAGGTCTAAACCAGGTCTAAACCAGGTCTAGACCAGGTCTAAACCAGGTCTAAACCAGGTCTAAACCAGGACTAAACCAGGTCTAAACCAGGTCTAGACCAGGTCTAAATCAGGTCTAAACCAGGACTAAACCAGGTCTAAACCAGGTCTAGACCAGGTCTAAACCAGGTCTAAATCAGGTCTAAACCAGGTCTAAACCAGGTCTAAACCAGGACTAAACCAGGATTAAACCAGGTCTAAACCAGGTCTAAATCAGGTCTAAACCAGGTCTAAACCAGGTCTAAACCAGGACTAAACCAGGATTAAACCAGGTCTAAACCAGGTCTAAACCAGGTCTAAACCAGGTCTAAACCAGGTCTAAACAAGGTTTAAACCAGGTCTAAACCAGGTCTAAACCAGGTCTAAACCAGGACTAAACCAGGACTAAACTAGGTCTAAACCAGGTCTAAACCAGGACTAAACCAGGTCTAAACCAGGTCTAAACCAGGTCTAAACAAGGTTTAAACCAGGTCTAAACCAGGTCTAAACCAGGTCTAAACCAGGACTAAACCAGGTTTAAACCAGGTCTAAACCAGGACAAAATCAGGTCTAAATCAGGTCTAAACCAGGTCTAAACCAGGACTAAATCAGGTCTAAACCAGGTCTAAACCAGGTCTAGACCAGGTCTAAACCAGGTCTAAATCAGGTCTAAACCAGGTCTAAACCAGGTCTAAATCAGGTCTAAACCAGGACTAAACCAGGTCTAAACCAGGTCTAGACCAGGTCTAAATCAGGTCTAAACCAGGACTAAACCAGGTCTAAACCAGGTCTAGACCAGGTCTAAACCAGGTCTAAATCAGGTCTAAACCAGGTCTAAACCAGGTCTAAACCAGGACTAAACCAGGATTAAACCAGGTCTAAACCAGGTCTAAATCAGGTCTAAACCAGGTCTAAACCAGGTCTAAACCAGGACTAAACCAGGATTAAACCAGGTCTAAACCAGGTCTAAACCAGGTCTAAACCAGGTCTAAACAAGGTTTAAACCAGGTCTAAACCAGGTCTAGACCAGGTCTAAATCAGGTCTAAACCAGGACTAAACCAGGTCTAAACCAGGTCTAGACCAGGTCTAAACCATGTCTAAATCAGGTCTAAACCAGGTCTAAACCAGGTCTAAACCAGGACTAAACCAGGATTAAACCAGGTCTAAACCAGGTCTAAACCAGGTCTAAACCAGGTCTAAACAAGGTTTAAACCAGGTCTAAACCAGGTCTAAATCAGGTCTAAACCAGGTCTAAACCAGGTCTAGACCAGGTCTAAACCAGGTCTAAATCAGGTCTAAACCAGGTCTAAACCAGGTCTAAATCAGGTCTAAACCAGGACTAAACCAGGTCTAAACCAGGTCTAGACCAGGTCTAAATCAGGTCTAAACCAGGACTAAACCAGGTCTAAACCAGGTCTAGACCAGGTCTAAACCATGTCTAAATCAGGTCTAAACCAGGTCTAAACCAGGTCTAAACCAGGACTAAACCAGGATTAAACCAGGTCTAAACCATGTCTAAACCAGGTCTAAACCAGGTCTAAACCAGGTCTAAATCAGGTCTAAACCAGGTCTAAACCAGGTCTAAACCAGGTCTAGACCAGGTCTAAATCAGGTCTAAATCAGGTCTAAACCAGGTTTAAACCAGGTCTAAACCAGGTCTAAACCAGGTCTAAACCAGGACTAAACCAGGACTAAACTAGGTCTAAACCAGGTCTAAACCAGGACTAAACCAGGTCTAAACCAGGTCTAAACAAGGTTTAAACCAGGTCTAAACCAGGTCTAAACCAGGTCTAAACCAGGACTAAACCAGGTTTAAACCAGGTCTAAACCAGGACAAAATCAGGTCTAAATCAGGTCTAAACCAGGTCTAAACCAGGTCTAAACCAGGACTAAACCAGTTCTAAACCAGGTCTAAACCAGGTCTAAACCAGGTCTAAATCAGGTCTAAACCAGTTCTAATCCAGTTCTAAACCAGGTCTAAACCAGGTCTAATCCAGTTCTATACCAGGTCTAAACCAGGTCTAAACCAGGTCTAAACCAGGTCTAAACCAGGACTAAACCAGGTCTAAACCAGGACTAAACCAGGTCTAAACCAGGACTAAACCAGGTCTAAACCAGGACTAAACCAGGTCTAAACCAGGTCTAAACCAGGACTAAACCAGGTCTAAACCAGGACTAAACCAGGTCTAAACCAGGTCTAAACCAGTTCTAAACCAGGTCTAAACCAGGTCTAAACCAGGACTAAACCAGTTCTAAACCAGGTCTAGACCAGGTCTAAACCAGGACTAAATCAGGTCTAAACCAGGTCTAAACCAGGTCTAAACCAGGTCTAAACCAGTTCTAAACCAGGTCTAAACCAGGTCTAAACCAGGTCTAAACCAGGTCTAAACCAGTTCTAAACCAGGTCTAAACCAGGTCTAAACCAGGACTAAAGCAGGTCTAAACCAGTTCTAAACCAGGTCTAGACCAGGTCTAAACCAGGTCTAAATCAGGACTAAACCAGGACTAAACCAGGTCTAAACCAGGTCTAAATCAGTTCTAAACCAGGTCTAAACCAGGTCTAAACCAGTTCTAAACCAGTTCTAAACCAGGTCTAGACCAGGTCTAAACCAGGTCTAAATCAGGTCTAAACCAGGTCTAAACCAGGTCTAAACCAGGTCTAAACCAGGTCTAAACCAGGTCTAAACCAGTTCTAAACCAGGTCTAGACCAGGTCTAAACCAGGTCTAAATCAGGACTAAATCAGGACTAAACCAGGTCTAAACCAGGTCTAAACCAGGTCTAAATCAGGACTAAACCAGGTCTAAACCAGGTCTAGACCAGGTCTAAATCAGGTCTAAATCAGGACTAAACCAGGTCTAGACCAGGTCTAAAGCAGGTCTAAACCAGGTCTAAACCAGTTCTAAACCAGTTCTAAACCAGGTCTAGACCAGGTCTAAATCAGGTCTAAATCAGGACTAAACCAGGTCTAGACCAGGTCTAAACCAGGTCTAAACCAGGTCTAAACCAGTTCTAAACCAGTTCTAAACCAGGTCTAGACCAGGTCTAAACCAGGTATAAATCAGGTCTAAACCAGGACTAAACCAGGACTAAATCAGGACTAAACCAGGTCTAAACCAGGTCTAAACCAGGACTAAACCAGGTCTAAACCAGGACTAAACCAGGTCTAAACCAGGTCTAAACCAGTTCTAAACCAGGTCTAAACCAGGTCTAAACCAGGACTAAACCAGTTCTAAACCAGGTCTAGACCAGGTCTAAACCAGGACTAACTCAGGTCTAAATCAGGTCTAAACCAGGTCTAAACCAGGTCTAAACCAGGTCTAAACCAGGTCTAAACCAGGTCTAAACCAGGACTAAAGCAGGTCTAAACCAGTTCTAAACCAGGTCTAGACCAGGTCTAAACCAGGTCTAAATCAGGACTAAACCAGGACTAAACCAGGTCTAAACCAGGTCTAAATCAGTTCTAAACCAGGTCTAAACCAGGTCTAAACCAGTTCTAAACCAGTTCTAAACCAGGTCTAGACCAGGTCTAAACCAGGTCTAAATCAGGTCTAAATCAGGTCTAAACCAGGTCTAAACCAGGTCTAAACCAGGTCTAAACCAGGTCTAAACCAGTTCTAAACCAGTTCTAAACCAGGTCTAGACCAGGTCTAAACCAGGTCTAAATCAGGTCTAAAGCAGGTCTAAACCAGGTCTAAACCAGTTCTAAACCAGTTCTAAACCAGGTCTAGACCAGGTCTAAATCAGGTCTAAATCAGGACTAAACCAGGTCTAGACCAGGTCTAAACCAGGTCTAAACCAGGTCTAAACCAGTTCTAAACCAGGTCTAAACCAGGTCTAAACCAGGTCTAAACCAGGTCTAAACCAGTTCTAAACCAGGTCTAAACCAGGTCTAAACCAGGTCTAAACCAGGTCTAAACCAGGACTAAAGCAGGTCTAAACCAGTTCTAAACCATTGTCTAGACCAGGTCTAAACCAGGTCTAAATCAGGACTAAACCAGGACTAAACCAGGTCTAAACCAGGTCTAAATCAGTTCTAAACCAGGTCTAAACCAGGTCTAAACCAGTTCTAAACCAGGTCTAGACCAGGTCTAAACCAGGTCTAAATCAGGTCTAAACCAGGTCTAAATCAGGACTAAACCAGGACTAAACCAGGTCTAAACCAGGTCTAAATCAGTTCTAAACCAGGTCTAAACCAGTTCTAAACCAGTTCTAAACCAGGTCTAGACCAGGTCTAAACCAGGTCTAAATCAGGTCTAAACCAGGTCTAAACCAGGTCTAAACCAGGTCTAAACCAGGTCTAAACCAGGTCTAAACCAGTTCTAAACCAGGTCTAGACCAGGTCTAAACCAGGTCTAAATCAGGACTAAATCAGGACTAAACCAGGTCTAAACCAGGTCTAAACCAGGTCTAAATCAGGACTAAACCAGGTCTAAACCAGGTCTAGACCAGGTCTAAATCAGGTCTAAATCAGGACTAAACCAGGTCTAGACCAGGTCTAAAGCAGGTCTAAACCAGGTCTAAACCAGTTCTAAACCAGTTCTAAACCAGGTCTAGACCAGGTCTAAATCAGGTCTAAATCAGGACTAAACCAGGTCTAGACCAGGTCTAAACCAGGTCTAAACCAGGTCTAAACCAGTTCTAAACCAGTTCTAAACCAGGTCTAGACCAGGTCTAAACCAGGTCTAAATCAGGTCTAAACCAGGACTAAACCAGGACTAAATCAGGACTAAACCAGGTCTAAACCAGGTCTAAACCAGGACTAAACCAGGTCTAAACCAGGACTAAACCAGGTCTAAACCAGGTCTAAACCAGTTCTAAACCAGGTCTAAACCAGGTCTAAACCAGGACTAAACCAGTTCTAAACCAGGTCTAGACCAGGTCTAAACCAGGACTAACTCAGGTCTAAATCAGGTCTAAACCAGGTCTAAACCAGGTCTAAACCAGGTCTAAACCAGGTCTAAACCAGGTCTAAACCAGGTCTAAACCAGGACTAAAGCAGGTCTAAACCAGTTCTAAACCAGGTCTAGACCAGGTCTAAACCAGGTCTAAATCAGGACTAAACCAGGACTAAACCAGGTCTAAACCAGGTCTAAATCAGTTCTAAACCAGGTCTAAACCAGGTCTAAACCAGTTCTAAACCAGTTCTAAACCAGGTCTAGACCAGGTCTAAACCAGGTCTAAATCAGGTCTAAATCAGGTCTAAACCAGGTCTAAACCAGGTCTAAACCAGGTCTAAACCAGGTCTAAACCAGTTCTAAACCAGGTCTAGACCAGGTCTAAACCAGGTCTAAATCAGGTCTAAAGCAGGTCTAAACCAGGTCTAAACCAGTTCTAAACCAGTTCTAAACCAGGTCTAGACCAGGTCTAAATCAGGTCTAAATCAGGACTAAACCAGGTCTAGACCAGGTCTAAACCAGGTCTAAACCAGGTCTAAACCAGTTCTAAACCAGTTCTAAACCAGGTCTAGACCAGGTCTAAACCAGGTCTAAATCAGGACTAAATCAGGACTAAACCAGGTCTAAACCAGGTCTAAACCAGGTCTAAATCAGGACTAAACCAGGTCTAAATCAGGTCTAAACCAGGTCTAAACCAGGACTAAACCAGGACTAAATCAGGACTAAACCAGGTCTAAACCAGGTCTAAACCAGGACTAAACCAGGTCTAAACCAGGTCTAAACCAGGTCTAAACCAGGTCTAAACCAGGTCTAAATCAGGTCTAAACCAGGTCTAAACCAGGTCTAAACCAGGACTAAACCAGGTCTAAACCAGGTCTAAACCAGGACTAAACCAGGTCTAAACCAGGTCTAAACCAGGTCTAAACCAGGTCTAAACCAGGTCTAAATCAGGTCTAAACCAGGTCTAAACCAGGACTAAACCAGGTCTAAACCAGGTCTAAACCAGGTCTAAACCAGTTCTAAACCAGGTCTAGACCATGTCTAAACCAGGTCTAAATCAGGTCTAAACCAGGTCTAAACCAGGACTAAACCAGGTCTAAACCAGGTCTAAACCAGGTCTAAACCAGTTCTAAACCAGGTCTAGACCAGGTCTAAACCAGGTCTAAATCAGGTCTAAACCAGGTCTAAACCAGGTCTGAGCTGGTGTTACTTGTGTCAGACTCAGTGCAGTTATTATTGGACTTATTATTATATTCCATGTTTACTCGGCGCTCTGTAAACAGGCTGCTTCTGTTTGTGTCTGAACCAGGCTCTGAACAAAAGAAAAGCTGAAACATGGAGGAGACATGTTTGTTGAGTCAAGTATTTATAATAACTAATGACAAAACTAATAAAGCTTTTCATGAGGTTCGAGGTAAAAACTGAGGTCTTTATGTGATTTATTTCTGATCCTGACAGAAATGAATGCTGGTAATAAACTTCACAAAAAAGTGACAGATTTAATTGTATAAAATGGTAAAGACACATGCAGTAATACTGTTTCATGAGAAGTGTTTTTCAGGAAGAGGGATAAAAATAGATAAATATTGCTAATTCCATCACACATTGTTTAACGGTCGGACTCTGAACTCAGAGACAGAGGTTTAAACAGAGTTTGGTGGAATGTATTTCTCAGTCTGGTGTTACTTTTTAATAATGTGCTGCTGCTGGAGGCGAGTGGCCGGGCTGAGACTGGGACAGAATAAAACCCTCTGCTGTGTCTGTAGGGGTTCTCATTCATCCATGACATGTTGAAGAAAAGGTTCAAACAAAGACATCGGACATAGAGATGAAATGTTACTTTTGTCACTGTTTTCATAGTTTCCACGTGTCGTTATGTTCCCTGCAGGAGCTAACACGGCTGCGCTCCTCTGTAGTCAGTGCACATGTTCTTTAATGAGAGATGGAGCAAATAGTTTCTGTGTAGTTCATTGTAAAAAAAAAAAAAAAAATCTGTTTGCTGAAATGAAATTGTCACAAAAACATGTAGTGTTGTTATTAGAAGAAAATGTTTATGTTGTTGGATAAATGCTCAAAGTAAAGAAACAAATAAATACAAAGGAGGAGACACGCCTGGACTGTGTTTGTGGATTTATGTTCTTTACTCTACTCTGTCCTGACGGAGAAAACACACAAACACACAAGAGTTTTCATTTAGATGAGATCAGGAGTGTCTTGTAAAGTTAGAAAACAGTAACTGAGCTCTGAGGATCGCAGACGTTTTACTGACATGAGCCGCCATAAACGTCAATGTTCAGACAGTAATTGTAAAATAAAGCCGTTACATTATTCTTGTTTTAACTCCGGCGTTCCTCTCAAAAGTGAGCCTTAATGTGCAACTACAGAGGCCCCAATAAACGTCTCAGACTCAGGACGTTATTAAGACTCTTCCTGAACAGTTCCTCCACTAGTATTAGTTGTCAGTTTGATTTTATACATTATGCATCTGTACTTTAGACAAACCCAGAAAATCAGCTGATACTTATTGTCTCCAGATGTTTTCTCTTGAAATCTGCACTCTGCACTTTTTTAATCTGCAGACACGTTCAACCTGACTCAGACTTTCTGTACAGCCATTATAATTATAGACATTTCTACTTTGCTTCATTTCACATTCTCTGAGGCTCAATCCGTGTCCGTGAACCTATCCCAAATGGATTAATGCAGTCAGAAACCAGGACTAAACCAGGTCTAACCAGATCTAAAGCCTGAGGTGGATTTGTTCGGTCAGTGTTGGTCTCATTTCCATCTCAATGTGTCTGATTTTCTGTTGAGAGCACAGTTTAATCGCCCATCACCGTGTCGAATGAGTGAGGAGGGGGCAGGATGGGGGTGGGGGTGGGGTGAGGGTCTCTGGTGGGACACAGGTAATCAGCACACGCTGCAAAGCCTGATGGGTAATCCGCTGAGGGCTGGTGTTGCAGAGAAGAAGGCCAGCGCTGAGGCCAAACAATCAGAGCTGTTTTATATTCAACAAACACAGGCTCCATTTGAACAGACTACACTTCCCATGATGCACTGGGATTAATCACTTCACTTTATTGAGTGGAAATGGACAAAAGCTAGACTGAACCATGTTGAAATCAGAAAAAAACAAACAAACAGGAAACAGAACTTAATCTGGGACTTTAGGATTAAACCAGTCCGGGAAACGTCTTTTAGTGTCGCACAAGTCGGTTGGCAGCAGGAAGGTTTTAGGTTCGATTCCCAATTTGGGTTATCTTTCTGTGTTCTGTGTTTGGATTTTCTTCATTGAGGTGAAGTTGACTTGGGATTATTAGTATCTTCACTACTTTGACAAAGTTTTCTAGAAGGCATGAAGGATTTAATAATTGGCCTCGTATTATCTGAAATGAACAAAAGTAAAATGTGAAGACTATGTTTTATTGAAGGGTGAATCCTGAATCCTCGCTGATGAGCTCATCTGTAGGACTTTTGGAATAGTTTGTATCCTATCTTTGACGCCATATGGTCCTTGGAACTTTCTGGCGGTTGTGGATTCAGAAGATAGACCGTGTTCTGGGTTTAATCCGAGCTCTGGAGGCGCTGCCTTTGGACAGAAGCCATAGATTTACCAAATAATATTAAAACATTGGGTGTTGTCATTAAATAAGAGACCTCCGATCATTTTTATCACTAGGTCATCACGTCCAGTCTGGAGTGTACAGTAGTGTCTCCTCAGGAAAGAACTGTGATGAGCTCCTCTGATGAAATAACTCCGTCTCTGGCCAGTCTGTAAGGTTGAATGTCACGGCAGGATCCCATTTTTTGTGTGACCGGTTTAAAAAAAATGCAGCAGTGTGAATTCATTCTCTTAATGTGTCTATTGTGCTGTTTGTCTCTGTCTCTGTTTTAGTCCCTCCTCAGCTCTCTCTGGACTCTCTCTGGTCTGTCTCTGGACTATCTCTGGTCTGTCTCTGGACTCTCTCTGGGGTCTCTCTGGTCTCTCTCTGGACTCTCTCTGGTCTGTCTCTGGACTCTCTCTGGACTCTCTCTGGTCTGTCTCTGGACTCTTTGGACTCTCTCTGGGGTCTCTCTGGACTCTCTCTGGACTCTCTCTGGACTCTCTCTGGTCTGTCTCTGGTCTGTCTCTGGACTCTCTATGGACTCTCTCTGGACTCTCTCTGGTCTGTCTCTGGTCTGTCTCTGGACTCTCTATGGACTCTCTCTGGACTCTCTCTGGTCTGTCTCTGGTCTGTCTCTGGACTCTCTATGGACTCTCTCTGGACTCTCTCTGGAATCTCTCTGGAATCTCTCTGGTCTGTCTCTGGACTCTCTCTGGACTCTCTCTGGACTCTCTCTGGTCTGTCTCTGGACTCTCTCTGGACTCTCTCTGGACTCTGGTAATGGTAAATGGTAAATGGTAATGCATTTATATAGCGCATTTTTGCACCCTTCTCGGGCACCCAAAGCGCTTTACATCGTGCTTCCACTCACCCCATTCACACACGTTCACACCTGGGGCAGACAGAGATGGGGGCTGCCATACAAACGGCGCTCAACCTTCTCCTACCACCACCAAACACACCTCTACAGTCACACACACACATTCACATTCACCAGTGCTACGGACACTGGACTCTCTCTGGACTCTCTCTGGTCTGTCTCTGGTCTGTCTCTGGACTCTCTCTGGACTCTCTCTGGACTCTCTCTGGAATCTCTCTGGAATCTCTCTGGTCTGTCTCTGGACTCTCTCTGGACTCTCTCTCTGGACTCTCTCTGGTCTGTCTCTGGACTCTCTCTGGATTCTCTCAGGACTCTCTCAGGACTCTCTCTGGACTCTTTCTGGACTCTCTTTGGACTCTCTCTGGACTTTCTCTGGACTCTCTATGGTCTCTCTCTGGTCTCTCTCTGGACTCTCTCTGGACTCTCTCTGGTCTCTCTCTGGGGTCTCTCTGGTCTCTCTCTGGTTTCTCTCTGTACTCTCTCTGGACTCTCTCTGGACTCTTTCTGGACTCTCTCTGGACTCTCTCTGGTCTGTCTCTGGACTCTCTCTGAACTCTCTCTGGGGTGTCTCTGGTCTCTCTCTGGACTCTCTCTGGGGTCTCTCTTGTCTCTCTCTGGACTCTCTCTGGTCTCTCTCTGGTCTCTCTCTGGACTCTCTCTGGACTCTCTCTGGTCTATCTCTGGGGTCTCTCTGGTCTCTCTCTGGTCTCTCTCTGGACTCTCTCTGGGGTCTCTCTTGTCTCTCTCTGGACTCTCTCTGGTTTCTCTCTTGTCTCTTTTTGGACTCTCTCTGGTCTCTCTCTGGACTCTCTCTGGGGTCTCTCTGGACTCTCTCTGGGGTCTCTCTCTGGTCTCTCTCTGGTCTCTCTCTTGTCTCTTTTTGGACTCTCCCTGGTCTCTCTCTGGACTCTCTGGTCTGTCTCTGGACTCTCTCTGAACTCTCTCTGGTTTCTCTCTTGTCTCTTTTTGGTCTCTCTCTGGACTCTCTCTGGTCTGTCTCTGGACTCTCTCTGAACTCTCTCTGGTTTCTCTCTTGTCTCTTTTTGGTCTCTCTGGACTCTCTCTGGGGTCTCTTTGGTCTCTCTTTGATCTCTCTCTGGTCTCTCTCTGGTCTCTCTCTGGTTTCTCTCTGGGGTGTCTCTGGACTCTCTCTGGTCTGTCTCTGGACTATCTCTGGTCTGTCTCTGGACTCTCTCTGGGGTCTCTCTGGTCTCTCTCTGGTCTCTCTCTGGTCTCTCTCTTGTCTCTTTTTGGACTCTCCCTGGTCTCTCTCTGGACTCTCTGGTCTGTCTCTGGACTCTCTCTGAACTCTCTCTGGTTTCTCTCTTGCCTCTTTTTGGTCTCTCTCTGGACTCTCTCTGGTCTGTCTCTGGACTCTCTCTGAACTCTCTCTGGTTTCTCTCTTGTCTCTTTTTGGTCTCTCTGGACTCTCTCTGGGGTCTCTCTGGTCTCTCTTTGATCTCTCTCTGGTCTCTCTCTGGTTTCTCTCTGGGGTGTCTCTGGTCTCTCTCTGGACTCTCTCTGGGGTCTCTCTTGTCTCTCTCTGGACTCTCTCTGGTCTCTCTCTGGTCTCTCTCTGGACTCTCTCTGGACTCTCTGGACTCTCTCTGGTCTATCTCTGGACTCTCTCTGGACTCTCTCTGGACTCTCTCTGGTCTATCTCTGGACTGTCTCTGGTCTCTCTCTGGTCTCTGTCTGGACTCTCTCTGGACTCTCTCTGGTCTATCTCTGGGGTCTCTCTGGTCTCTCTCTGGACTCTCTCTGGGGTCTCTCTTGTCTCTCTCTGGACTCTCTCTGGTTTCTCTCTTGTCTCTTTTTGGACTCTCTCTGGTCTCTCTCTGGACTCTCTCTGGGGTCTCTCTGGACTCTCTCTGGGGTCTCTCTCTGGTCTCTCTCTGGTCTCTCTCTGGTCTCTCTCTTGTCTCTTTTTGGACTCTCCCTGGTCTCTCTCTGGACTCTCTGGTCTGTCTCTGGACTCTCTCTGAACTCTCTCTGGTTTCTCTCTTGTCTCTTTTTGGTCTCTCTGGACTCTCTCTGGGGTCTCTCTGGTCTCTCTTTGATCTCTCTCTGGTCTCTCTCTGGTCTCTCTCTGGACTCTCTCTGGACTCTCTCTGGTCTGTCTCTGGACTCTATCTGAACTCTCTCTGTTTTCTCTCTTGTCTCTTTTTGGTCTCTTTCTGGACTCTCTCTGAACTCTCTCCGAACTCTCTCTGGACTCTCTCTGGTTTCTCTCTTGTCTCTTTTTGGACTCTCCCTGGACTCTCTCTGGACTCTCTGGACTCTCTATGGTCTCTCTCTGGACTCTCTGGACTCTCTATGGTCTCTCTCTGGTTTCTCTCTTGTCTCTTTTTGGACTCTCCCTGGACTCTCCCTGGACTCTTTCTGGACTCTCTCTGGACTCTCTCTGGACTCTCTCTGGTTTCTCTCTTGTCTCTTTTTGGACTCTCCCTGGACTCTCCCTGGACTCTCCCTGGACTCTTTCTGGACTCTCTCTGGACTCTCTCTGGACTCTTTCTGGTTTCTCTCTTGTCTCTTTTTGGTCTCTCTATGGTCTCTCTCTGAACTCTCTCTGAACTCTCTCTGGTTTCTCTCTTGTCTCTTTTTGGAATCTCCCTGGACTCTTTCTGGACTCTCTCTGGACTCTCTCATGACTCTCTCTGGTTTCTCTCTTGTCTCTTTTTGGACTCTCCCTGGACTCTCTCTGGACTCTCTGGACTCTCTGGACTCTCTATGGTCTCTCTCTGGACTCTCTTGTCTCTCTCTGAACTCTCTCTGGACTCTTTCTGGAATCTCTCTGGTCTGTCTCTGGTCTGTCTCTGGACTCTCTCTGGTCTGTCTCTGGACTCTCTCTGGACTCTCTCTGGGGTCTCTATGGTCTCTCTCTGGACTCTCTCTGGTCTGTCTCTGGACTCTCTCTGGACTCTCTCTGGTCTCTCTCTGGACTCTCTCTGGACTCTCTCTGGTCTCTCTCTGGGGTCTCTCTGGACTCTCTATGGTCTGTCTCTGGACTCTCTCTGGTCTGTCTCTGGACTCTCTCTGGACTCTCTCTGGGGTCTCTATGGTCTCTCTCTGGACTCTCTCTGGTCTGTCTCTGGACTCTCTCTGGACTCTCTCTGGTCTCTCTCTGGACTCTCTCTGGACTCTCTCTGGTCTCTCTCTGGGGTCTCTCTGGACTCTCTATGGTCTGTCTCTGGACTCTCTCTGGACTCTCTCTGGACTCTCTCTGGTCTCTCTCTGGTTTCTCTCTGGTCTCTCTCTGGATTCTCCCTGGATTCTCCCTGGACTCTCTCTGGTCTCTCTCTGGTCTGTCTCTGGACTCTCTATGGTCTGTCTCTGGACTCTCTCTGGTCTCTCTCTGGGGTCTCTCTGGTCTCTCTCTGGTTTCTCTCTGGTCTCTCTCTGGATTCTCCCTGGACTCTCTCTGGACTCTCTCTGGACTCTCTCTGGTTTCTCTCTGGACTCTCTCTGGACTCTCTCGACTCTCTCTGGTCTCTCTCTGGGGTCTCTCTGGTCTCTCTCTGGTTTCTCTCTGGTCTCTCTCTGGATTCTCCCTGGACTCTCTCTGGACTCTCTCTGGACTCTCTCTGTTTTAACTTTGGTCTCTCACTGGTCTAACCCTAGTTCTAACCTGGTCTTTCTTTGGTCTCCCCTCAGTCCCTCCTCAGTTCCTGATCTTCCCGTCCTCCTTGGTGTCCCTGGAGTCCACTGATGTGGAGCTGGACTGTTCTGTGACGGGGAACCCTCCTCCCACCGTACGATGGCTCAAGAACGGAGAGGATGTCATCCCCTCGGACTACTATCAAATACAGGTACGGACCAGAACTGGACTAGACCGGACTGGACCAAATCTATAAATTTAAACTATAAACAATAGGGCATCACACAACGTCCCTACGACCTAATGGTTAAGAGAACTTACCCACAAACTTAATTAGATCATAGACGCACACTTTCTTAACAAAGCTACAGCCTCAGGTCAAATGTAATGACGTTTATGGAAAAAAATATGGCCTGGCAAATTAATTTAGTGAGAAAAGTGGACAATAGTTTTAAAGTCTGCTGCTGTGACTGGTCTGGTTTTTAGACTTGGTTCAGTCCGGTTCTAACGCGGTTTTACCCGGTCTTCGGGACGGCAGTAACCTCCAGGTCTTGGGTCTGGTTTTTAGACTTGGTTCAGTCCGGTTCTAACGCGGTTTTTCCCGGTCTTCGGGACGGCAGTAACCTCCAGGTCTTGGGTCTGGTTTTTAGACTTGGTTCAGTCCGGTTCTAACGCGGTTTTTCCCGGTCTTCGGGACGGCAGTAACCTCCAGGTCTTGGGTCTGGTTTTTAGACTTGGTTCAGTCCGGTTCTAACGCCGGTTTTCCCGGTCTTCGGGACGGCAGTAACCTCCAGGTCTTGGGTCTGGTTTTTAGACTTGGTTCAGTCCGGTTCTAACGCGGTTTTTCCCGGTCTTCGGGACGGCAGTAACCTCCAGGTCTTGGGTCTGGTTTTTAGACTTGGTTCAGTCCGGTTCTAACGCGGTTTTTCCCGGTCTTCAGGACGGCAGTAACCTCCAGGTCTTGGGTCTGGTTTTTAGACTTGGTTCAGTCCGGTTCTAACGCGGTTTTTCCCGGTCTTCGGGACGGCAGTAACCTCCAGGTCTTGGGTCTGGTTTTTAGACTTGGTTCAGTCCGGTTCTAACGCGGTTTTTCCCGGTCTTCAGGACGGCAGTAACCTCCAGGTCTTGGGTCTGGTGAAGTCCGATGAGGGCTTTTATCAGTGCGTCGCTGAAAACTCTGCCGGCAGTGCTCAGGCCACAGCCCAGCTCCTCATCCGAGAACCAGGTAAGACCTCACCTGGGACCTCCTGGTCTCCATGACGATGCTCTGTTTCTGTCAAATGCTTCTCTTTTTTTTTGTTTCTTTCTCTCGTCCAGTATTTTTGTCTTTGTCTTGAATGTAGTGGTGCTTTATAAGAATTTTGAAGAAACACTTTATAAATAAAACCTTGTATTATTTATCTTTGTCTCAAAGTGGATCAGACAGAAAAGAAACTGAATTCAGCGACTTGGCTAATGTTTTGCTAATCCTCCGTCTCTGCTTGTCTCCTCCACTTGCTGCTCATGTCGCTTGTGTTCTCTAGAGAATAATAAGTATTCCTCGGCTGTGCGTCGTCTCCAGCTGCGACAATCAGAAAATACAAAATACAAATGTTATAAGTTTGGTATATTTTCCTTTAAATAAAACACAGACAATGTTAAAGTAAAGCAAAAATATATATTACAAACTTCAGCCGCCTTTTGGATTTTTGTGTTTGGCGTTAAAACGAGGACAAACAACAGGAAACGGAGTCGTCTTCTGCTCGATAAGTGACCACAGTTTTTCTGTTTGTGGTGGAAACAAAGTAAAAGAGAGGAGGGGCTAAAGAGTCGTTTGGAGGTGTTGTGTGAGACTCACTGAGCCGCTGGAGGATGTATGGGACTGGAGAGAGTTGAGAGAACAGACCAGAACCTAATGAATATAAACATGACACACTGTCCATTGAAGCTGACATTTATTATTTAGTTTCTATATAAAATGTTGGAAAAAGGACAACTTTAATGTTGGATAAGACTTGTTCATTAGATGTTCACATCCCGAGGTTCTGAGTTGGATGGAAAGACGGATGAATGAATAAGACTAAAATAATATAAGTGATAATGTACTCACTTTATCTCTTGCAGCTGTGATAAATCTGATCACAACCACTAAATAAATTATATTCGCACAACAACTTATCAGACTCATTTAAGAATCAGCTTTGTGCTTGTTTTCTGCAGGCCTTGGCAACTTGTTTTAGTAATTCAAGCCCTAATTGTACAACCTAAAGAAAAACTCCTCCTTTGTCAGATCGCTGAAGTTTTAGAAAGACCTGGTGTAGTCCGGGCTAAACCCCTGGGACTCAGGACTTTGTTCTCTGTTAAAGGTCACATGTTCAGCTACGGTTTGATCTCAGCAGGTCATGTGACCCACAGCAGGTCATGTGACCTACAGCAGGTCATGTGACACAGACGTCTCCATCAGTTAGGAGTCACTCACATTTTAGAGAAAAGAGCTTAAAGACGTATACTTACAGCTTATACTTTAGAAACATCCTTTAGACCTGGTTTAGTCCTGGTTTAGTCCTGGTTTAGTCCTGGTTTAGTCCTGGTTTAGACCTGGTTTAGACCTGGTTTAGTCCTGGTTTAGTCCTGGTTTAGTCCTGGTTTAGACCTGGTTTAGTCCTGGTTTAGACCTGGTTTAGACCTGGTTTAGTCCTGGTTTAGTCCTGGTTTAGACCTGGTTTAGTCCTGGTTAAGACCTGGTTTAGACCTGGTTTAGACCTGGTTTAGTCCTGGTTTAGACCTGGTTTAGACCTGGTTTAGTCCTGGTTTAGTCCTGGTTTAGACCTGGTTTAGTCCTGGTTAAGACCTGGTTTAGACCTGGTTTAGACCTGGTTTAGACCTGGTTTAGTCCTAGTTTAGTCCTGGTTTAGTCCTGGTTTAGACCTGGTTTAGTCCTGGTTAAGACTTGGTTTAGACCTGGTTTAGACCTGGTTTAGACCTGGTTTAGACCTGGTTTAGTTCTGGTTTAGTCCTGGTTTAGACCTGGTTTAGACCTGGTTTAGTCCTGGTTTAGACCTGGTTTAGACCTGGTCCAGACCTGGTCCAGGTCTTCAGTGTGGTCTGATTAAAACCCTGGTCTGGTTTGTGGACCAGGCCTGGATCTGGACTCATTTTTAAGTCTTTCTTTTTTCTTTCAATTTGCTTTATTCCAAATATATAATTACTTTTTCTCCTGAGTTAATGAACAATAATAGACCTTCAAACATTGAGGACAAGAAGAAAAAGAAAAGGAAAATAGGAAAGAGTAGTTTTAACACTGAAACACTTCCTGCACATATTTTGCACTGGTTTTATTTAAATGTTATTTTAAATAATCCTGGGATCTCCACATGAGCTGCTCTAAACACTAATGAGACCTCCTCACTGCTCCACCTTTGGACATTTGCAGTTTCCTATGATCAGACTTAATTCTTTTCAAATCTGAATTTACACATTCTTTACGCTAATCCTGGGTCTTATCTTGAACATTGATTTATTTATTTATTTAGTGGCCGGTACTTCTACCTCTCAGTGTAAACCGCCTCAGAGTCTGAAGTATTTGCAGTAAAAGGACGGTTTTGTGCAGATCTGATTTCCTCCTGCAGCTCATTTCATTTCCTCCTGCAGCCCCTGAACACTCACAGGGTCATTTATATCTCACAGAGACAGAGGTGGGACCAGGAGACGAACAAAGAGACGAAGGAAGGAGGAGGAGAACTACAGAAAACTGTGGAGCATTAGAATTCATTTTAATATTGATCAGAAAATTTCGCTTGAAATTCAGCAACAAAACCTGTCCACATTTTCAGATTACAGATGCATAACTCAAATAAGAGCATTTCTTTCTCCTGAAATACTGCTCCAAGGTCCGCTCTGGTCCTGTCCCTGAGACTGGTCCTGTCCCTGAGGCTGGTCCTGTCCCTGAGACTGGTCCTGTCCCTGAGACTGGTCCTGTCCCTGAGACTGGTCCTGTCTCTGACCCTGGTCCTGTCCCTGAGACTGGTCCTGTCCCTGAGGCTGGTCCTGTCCCTGAGACTGGTCCTGTCTCTGACCCTGGTCCTGTCTCTGAGGCTGGTCCTGTCCCTGAGGCTGGTCCTGTCTCTGACCCTGGTCCTGTCCCTGAGACTGGTCCTGTCCCTGAGACTGGTCCTGTCCCTGAGACTGGTCCTGTCTCTGACCCTGGTCCTGTCCCTGAGACTGGTCCTGTCCCTGAGGCTGGTCCTGTCCCTGAGACTGGTCCTGTCTCTGACCCTGGTCCTGTCTCTGAGGCTGGTCCTGTCCCTGAGGCTGGTCCTGTCTCTGACCCTGGTCCTGTCTCTGAGGCTGGTCCTGTCCCTGAGACTGGTCCTGTCTCTGAGACTGGTCCTGTCTCTGAGACTGGTCCTGTCCCTGAGGCTGGTCCTGTCCCTGAGACTGGTCCTGTCCCTGAGACTGGTCCTGTCCCTGAGGCTGGTCCTGTCCCTGAGACTGGTCCTGTCTCTGAGACTGGTCCTGTCCCTGAGACTGGTCCTGTCTCTGACCCTGGTCCTGTCCCTGAGGCTGGTCCTGTCCCTGAGGCTGGTCCTGTCCCTGAGACTGGTCCTGTCTCTGAGACTGGTCCTGTCTCTGAGACTGGTCCTGTCCCTGAGACTGGTCCTGTCTCTGACCCTGGTCCTGTCCCTGAGGCTGGTCCTGTCCCTGAGACTGGTCCTGTCTCTGAGACTGGTCCTGTCTCTGAGGCTGGTCCTGTCTCTGAGACTGGTCCTGTCCCTGAGACTGGTCCTGTCCCTGAGGCTGGTCCTGTCCCTGAGACTGGTCCTGTCCCTGAGGCTGGTCCTGTCTCTGAGAATGGTCCTGTCCCTGAGACTGGTCCTGTCTCTGAGACTGGTCCTGTCCCTGAGACTGGTCCTGTCCCTGAGGCTGGTCCTGTCCCTGAGACTGGTCCTGTCCCTGAGGCTGGTCCTGTCTCTGTTCAGGACTTTACTGTGGAGCATGTGTCTCTGCAGAGGCTCCTTTTACAGATGAACTGGAGAAATACAATAATCCGACTGGAGCAGGACCTATAGAGACATGTTATTATTAATATAGAGTTGTTTTAAATCTTTGTAACTCTTTTGGAAACACTCGGCTTCACTGCCGTGTGTGTGTGTATGTATGTGTATGTATGTGTGTATATGTGTTTATGTGTATGTGTGTGTGTGTGTGTGTGTGTGTGTGTGTGTGTGTGTGTGTGTATGTGTGTATGTGTGTGTATGTGTGTATGTGTGTATGTGTGTGTGTGTGTGTGTGTGTGTATGTGTGTGTGTGTGTGTGTGTATGTGTATGTGTGTGTGTGTGTGTGTGTGTGTGTGTGTGTGAGGTCAGTGAGGTGTAAATGGTAAACGTTGAAGTGGGGCTCAGTATCTGTTGCCATGGAGACAGCAGTAGAAAACACATATCAATCCATAACACACTCGCGGACTTATCAAGACCTGGGTTAGACCAGGTTTAATCCAGGTTTAGACCAAGCTAGACCGAGACCCAGGGCTGGACTGGGACAAAAAAAAGGCCCTGGCATTTTTACTCAGACTGGCCCTCCACAATTGGTCAGACACAACCAACTAGTACACCATCCTTGCGGTCCCTGTAGATATGCATATCTACTGTTCCATTCCAAAAACCCCTACAAAGCTGAGAACTAAGTGCCATGGACCAGTGTACCAGTGCAAGTGGACCAGTGTACTCACTCTCTCTTGACAGACTCCCTGGTGATCAAAGGTTCCTCCCTGTCTCTCTCCTCCACTGCTAACTCAACCTGGCTTGACTATACATAAGGACAGAGAGAGAGAGGATTACAATTATTTGGAAGAGTTATTAAAAGTACACTTAGTAAGGATCCATTTTGGTTATATAGTCCTGTATTCTTGAAGAGCAGGATTTTTAGATGGACAAAGTGCTCCATGTTATAAAAGCTAGTTAACCCTTTAGAACCCAATATAATGTGGATGTAGAATACTGCTAATTCTAAAAAGAAATGTTTTTTTTTTCCAATGAACCGGACAGCAGAAAAACTAGTTTACAATTTCAAGTATAGGCTACTTTGTTTTAAAGAGCACAAACCCCTCTTTAATATGACACCAAACAAGATTTACCTCTCATTGTTGAGATACTCCCCTTAAAAAAAAAAAAAAAAAAAAAAACCTATACTACCAAATTACTCACACAAAACGTCCTAAAAATATATGATATTCATATTATTCACTCACCGTAAATATTGCATATTAATGATGTTGGAAATTCATTAGAAACATGAGCAAATATCTACTTCGTTGAATATACAGCTAAACAAAAATATACAGCTTTCAAAATGCAAGGCGGGTTTTAATCCCCAAATAGCATGCGTTACTCGTCGTGGGCGCTTTGACGCAGCCATTCTGAGTAATAATTAAAATAATCAAATGGCATCATTTAAGTTTTTCTAGAGAAGGGCCGTACGGCCATTATGGGTATTAAAGGGTTAACATTAGAACAGTCAGCCAAAGTTGCAATTGAATAAGTTAACTCTGCTAACCTATCTACAAAAACAATGCAAAATAGCTTATGCTGTGTTATTTGACTTTAGCTGACTGAGTGGCTAGTGCAGTGGGTGACAATCTGACAGACTATATAATGGCAACAACGATTAAGTTGTCTTATTATAATATTCATTAATTTAGGTAAATCATCATCTTCGTAGTGGCCCAACCAGGCCCACACACACACACACACTTTCCTGCTGCACCCGCCCTGATTAACACTCCTCCTGTTAATCATGTAGCTAACATGCTTACCGTTTCAATTACACTCTCCTGCTCACTCTGTCCCTCCTTGACTTTACTATCAGACACCTGCTCCTCTGCCTGGGTCCCGCCGGCGCTGCCATGGCTAGTCACCTCTCCTCCATGTTTCTGCAAAATGTTGTCAGGTACTGTAGGCTTGGATACTAAAGCTACAGCACTAAACATGTCTGTTATTTTTGAACATGTTGAGACATCAACCTCTAGCATTTTTATTTTTTTGGCCCGCAACCTCTCCGCACCCCCCTTGCACTTTTGTTTCTCCATCCTAAATCCACAGATTTCTGGCTCTGAGCCACTAACTGCATCTGACACAAGAAACAGAGGAGGAGGGGTGGAGCCTGTTAACAGTGTTGGGAAAGTTCACTTTCTACAAGAACTAGTTCAAAGTTCAGTTCACAAATTTTAAAATGAACTAGTTCAGTTCATAGTTCAAACTTCAAAATTTTGAACTAAGTTCACAGTTCCAAAAATGAACTAGTTCATAGTTCTTTTTTTCCAAATGTTGCTGCGAGCTATTATTTTTCAAAATTATTGCCACAGCCCATATACAGTAAAATCACAGACAGCAATTATTTTATCAGTTTTAACAATGAAGCTATGCGTTAGATTTAATTTTCATATCCAATTCTCAATCCTTATCCAACCAGGGTTTACATTAGCATTGAGGGGACATTGTTGCTTTAATGCTTTGTTGCTGTCCATTCACTCCACACTAGTAGCAGCTGCAGCTTTCAACCCTACAGTACATTCTCAAAAACATGAGGAAAAACGTGCTGCTTGAATGGTCTTTTTTAATGAGGAATTATTCAAAGAAAAACAGGACAGTAATCATTAAGGTGAAAACGTTTTTAAATTTTAATAATTTTCCATTGTCCACATGCTAAAACAGAATATTGGAATCCTGGGAAAATAGACCAGGCAGGTTCAACAAACAAGTTACATGAATGAATTTAAATGATCATATGCCTTACTACATGCTGTCGCCTCAATGCTTTATTTTTTTTTTTTTGATGGCCAGCGTCACGCATGTGCGGCGGGCGACACTGGTGGCTGGTGTTGGCAGGTTTTGGTGTTTTTCCGCTACATATTAAGACCCGTTTCCGGCTGGTTTGCGGTGTGTTTTAGCCGGGTTTTCACCTGGAAGGCTCTATAGAAATCTGGCGTGAGCGTGCCGTTCACAGACACCAGAATGAACGAGTTCACAGTAACGTTCATCAGGCAGTAATACAGCACGTTCAGTTCACGTTCACCCAAAATATGAACGAGTTCATGAACTATCGTTCAATGAACGCGTTCAGGCACAACACTGGTTATGAGCAAGCCCACAACAGCCCGCCGCCTCTCACCGCAGGCAACTCCAGAGTAATACAGAGTCAGCCTCTCTCGAGGAGTTGGGTTCAAGAGCCCAAGCTGTGCGTGGAGGTGAGCCCGAATATCTCTAGTTAGCCCAGATTCTGTGACCAAAAATCGGAAAGTCGGGTCCTTGCACTAAACAATCTAAAACATATCAGGTTTTTTTGGTATGGTATAGTCATTTAAGCAAAAGTGTTGACTTGAATAAAAACAGACACTGTTTCTTTTTTCATAATTTGACTCAATATTTATCAAAGTAAAGCTGCAGGAGCTCTGGATCTGTGCATGTTCGCTGAAGCACATTGACTCTGGCTCTGAGCCCTGGTCCTCTATAATGTAAATATAAGAAAATATTCATCAGGATTCATAAATCCTGATGAATCAAAGGCTGGATTTATGAAATAACTATTTGACATGATACTAAGCAGCTCTTACAAAGGCTCCAGTCAGGACTGTTTCATTTTTAAGAAGAGCTCTCTACGACTCTCCTCTCAGAACTCTGTCCTCTGGAGTGAGTCCTGTATCTCTCTGAAGCTGCTAAAGCCTTTGTGTTGTCTGCGTGTGATCTACAGAAAGAATGTCATTTGTTAGAGCTGTTTTTTTCAGAGTTAGTTACTTTGCAGTAAGGAACTGCGGTGAGGTAACACTGGATGTAGTTTTACTCTGTATTTGTGGTTAGCAGTGTCATAATTCATAAACCTTTCTCTTTTATAAATCCTTACTGAGCTTGTTTTGCAGACCTCAGTATTAAAATATGTATATATTGTGATTCTATCTGTGAGTTGACCCATGTTGGTCTAAGTGAGGCTTATCTCTACATTCCACCTTCTCAACCTAGATCTAGTTTAAGTTTTGTTTAGAATAACCTTCTGTTTGTTTCCTCAGTTTGGTTCCTAATGAGTCCCTAATGAGTTTGGAGGGATTTATCTTGTCTTTAATGATTTTCTATCAGAACAGTACTGGTTTATCTCCATCTGCTGTAGATCTGTTCTCTCTGTGATGCCCAGGGCCCAGGTTTTTACAGTAATCACACAAAAACACACAAAATGGCCACCGCCAAATGAGGCTTTTACTGGAAACATCACACGGCGGAGCAAGTTCAAAGCTGCTGTTTCTGCTCGAACAAACCCAGACTAATGTGTTTATTGAGATATCTACAGACACCAGACCTGGAATGCTTCTGACTTTATCCAAGTCCAGCTTTAGATCAGGTTCAAGTCCAAGAGCAAGTCTTAAAGGACTTTGCTGTTGTTAGAAAAGTATTATATAACATTTAGTTTTATTATATTTAGATTTAATCAGGGACGGCTGGGTATATATTTTTATCTTATGTAGCTTGTAAAAATCTGAGAACATACCAGAATTGTTTAGAAAAGAGTATTAAATAAGCACAATGTGCAGATAACCTTAAGTTAAACAGAAAACAATAAAAGCAAAGTGTCTAGAAGATCTGTTTATGGAAGTGTATTTTATCCATTCATTCTGAGTCTCTGGGATAAACCTGTTAAGACCAGCTCCAGACCTCAGCCAGTCTCTTAAAGGATTTAAAATACAATGATGCAATGAAAAAAACGATATTCCAGAATATTTGGCTTTTATTGTCTCAGATTTTCCAGAATCTTCTTGTTTGTTTCTGTTGATGCAGGAAACACTCTGTTTCCTTTGAACTCAATTTCAAGCCTCATTTCAACCAGCTGCAGGTCACGTGCACGCCCACACGCACGCTCACGGAGCTGCAGGTCACGTGCACGCCCACACGCACGCTCACGCTGCAGGTCACGTGCACAGCCACACACACGCTCACGGAGCTGCAGGTCACGTGCACGCCCACACGCACGCTCACGCTGCAGGTCACGTGCACGCTCACAGAGCTGCAGGTCACGTGCACGCTCACGCTGCAGGTCATGTGCACGCTCACAGAGCTGCCGGTCACGTGCACGCTCACAGAGCTGCTGGTCACGTGCACGCTCACGCTGCAGGTCACGTGCACGCTCACACTGCAGGTCACGTGCACGCTCACAGAGCTGCCGGTCACGTGCACGCTCACAGAGCTGCAGGTCACGTGCACGCTCACGCTGCAGGTCATGTGCACGCCCACACGCACGCTCACGCTGCATGTCACGTGCACGCTCACACGCACGCTCACACTGCAGGTAACGTGCACGCTCACAGAGCTGCCGGTCGCGTGCACGGCCACACGCACGCTCACGGAGCTGCCGGACACGTGCACGCCCACACGCACGCTCACAGAGCTGCCGGTCACGTGCACGCTCACGCTGCAGGTCATGTGCACGCCCACGCTCACGCTGCAGGTCACGTGCACGCTCACAGAGCTGCCGGTCACAGCTATTTGTTTGTTGAATGGAGCAGAAAGCATCTGGAGCAGGTTTAATGGAAACAGGACGTAAGCGTTTAAAACCAGAAAACTGAGAATAAATAATAAGCAGAAAAATAAGAAAGTATTGATTCTGTTGCTTCAAATCTGTGAGTGGAGAAAAGATTCAGAATTAAAAACATTAAAAATAAACATGATAACATGATACAAATAAACTCAATAAACAAAAACTGAGTTATGAGTGTCACTGAATCAGAACTGAATATTTTATAAAAGTTAATGACATAAAGTATTATCCACTTGACTCAACAGAAACATTCTTTATTTTAAGTCCCACTAAAAAGCCTTTCTCAAAGACTTTATGACCAAAAATCTAAGTCTCAAACACATCTTATTTCGAACAGGACAATCCATCCATCCATCCATCTTCTACCGCTTATCCGGGGCCGGGTCGCGGGGGCAGCAGACTAAGCAGAGACGCCCAGACTTCCCTCTCCCCAGACACTTCCTCCAGCTCTTCCGGGGGGATACCGAGGCATTCCCAGGCCAGCCGAGAGACATAGTCCCTCCAGCGTGTCCTAGGTCTTCCCCGGGGTCTCCAACACCTCCCTAGAGAGGCGTCCAGGAGGCATCCGAAACAGATGCCCAAGCCACCTCAGCTGGCTCCTCTCGATGTGGAGGAGCAGCGGCTCTACTTTGAGCTCCTCCCGAGTGTGCACTGACCGAGCTCCTCACCTTATCTCTAAGGGAGCACCCCGCCACCCTGCGGAGAAAACTCATTTCGCTTGTATCCGGGATCTTGTTCTTTCGGTCATGACCCAAAGCTCATGACCATAGGTGAGAGTAGGAACGTAGATTGACCGGTAAATCGAGAGCTTTGCCTTACAGCTCAGCTCCTTCTTCACCATGACAGACCGGTACATCGACCGCATCACTGCAGAAGCTGCACCGATCCGTCTGTCAATCTCACGCTCCCTCCTTCCCTCACTCGTGAACAAGACCCCAAGATACTTGAACTCCTCCACTTGAGGCAGGATCTCTCCACCAACCTGAAGGGGACAATAAGAAAACATAAAAGAAAATGTTTCAGTTCACGAGCAGTGACAGACTGAATCATGACTCGAGCCAGAGCTGTGGACACACCTGTACACACTCACCTGAAGTGTCTTATAGTTACCTGGGTTTTCCTTTTTAAGAGCCTTGAATCTTCAGAGTTAATGTGAGCCCCGTGAGTGAGGGCAGGGGGCTATTTCTGGGATATTTACCCATATTTACCTTTTTTTTATATCTTTATCGTATCAATGGTAAAGTAAACTGTCCTTGAGTTAAACAATCCTTAATCTGCTTTTGATGTGTTTCACCGTTCACATCATTTATTGCAGTTTGGGCTTTTCACTTGCTGTCATCTAAAACTAAGATATTATGTGCCAAAAGTAGTAGAATAACCCCCAATTTAACAACATTCCTAGATTCAAAACATCCAAAATCTATTCACATTTCCTTCATTGCCCAACTGTGGGACTAGTTTTGCTGCAAATGATCCATAAAACCACAAACCCTGACTAATAAACAACCACAGAATGGTGAGGAATTAAAAGAAATCACTTTCAATTTAGCAAAAAGTCTAGAATAAAGACATAAATACATGAGCCCAGTGTGCAGTTAAACAGTGCAAATGACAAACAGTGCTGTTTAAATCAATGGGAGTTTTTGTCTCAAACCAATGTCACCAGTTTGTTTTCTAAAGATATCAGCTCAGTTTCTCTCTGTGTTTGAGATTCATGTTTAATGGAGCAGCAGCACTGTAAAAGCACAGCAGCAGTTTCTTTAAAAACCTGTTGGAGACACTGAGAACCAGAGAGGACGATGTTTAAACCAGAACAAGGACAAACTGTGTTTAAAAAAGAAACTTGAGTTTTCCTTCAAAACAAGGAGGAGCATAATCCAGGACTAAAGCAGGACTTATTTCCTTTATTCAGTTTTCTCATATAAGACTCGATAAAGACACAGCTCAGAGTTAGTTCTCATTAAACATCATCTGTTTTCACTCAAAATGTCTGCGATCTTTGCTTTTGTGGCGTTTCAGGTGTGTTTTTCTGTAACTCTCTGTTCAGTCCTGAGAGGTTGTGTCTGAGTCAAAAAGGCTGCTCTGTCTCTGAACAATTTAAAAGAAATGGACTTATCTTAATTTGTTTAGTTAAACTCTAACAGCAGCCATTTTCACTTCATATAATGACTTCAAACTGAACGTATATCAATATTGAATTTTATAGATTTTATTGTAAAGGCCTCTCTCTTCACTTCCTGCTTTCTTCTGCTTCTTCTCTTCCTGTTTCCTGTTGTTTTGTTCCTTTATTTATCTCCTTTTACTTTGAATGCACTTCCCCTACTCCTCCTTCCCTTAGAAACCACTCCCACTCCCTCCCTAAGCCCCTCCCATCCCATGCTAAACCACACCCCATCTGTCCCTCTGGCTCCTCCCACTCCCATGACTGACTCCTCCTCCTCCTCTGGTCCTCCCCCAGCGGCCCCCAGCCCCGGAGTTCCCTCAGCCCCCAGAGACCTGCAGAGCCTCCAGGTTTCGTCCCGGTTTGTGCGTCTGAGCTGGAGCGCCCCCCTCAGGCCCGGAGGAGCACTAAACACCTACGGCATCTACTACTCCCAGGACGGGACCAACAGGTGAGAGACCGGGTTAGAACCAAGTCTACAGGTGAGACCAAAACAACTGAGAAACAATCGCCAAAACAGACACAACTACAAACAACTGAGAAAAAGCACAGAAGACCAACAAACATTAGCTCCAGATGCAGAAACCGTAAGGGGCCGGTGCAAAGTGGATTGGGTGGCAGTCGAAGGCGGAGGCCTCGACGACCCAATCCCCGGACACGGAATCTGGCGCTAGGGACTTGGAATGTCACCTCGCTGGCGGGGAAGGAGCCTGAGCTTGTGCGGGAGGTTGAGAGATACCGACTAGAGATAGTCGGGCTCACCTCCACGCACAGCTTGGGCTCTGGAACCCAAATCCTCGAGAGAGGCGGCGGGCTGGTGTGGGCTTGCTCATAGCCCCCCAGCTTAGCCGCCATGTGTTGGAGTTCACCCCGGTGACCGAGAGGGTCGCTTCCCTGCGCCTTCGGGTCGGGGATAGGTCTCTCACTGTTGTTTGTGTTTACGGACCAAATGGCAGTGCAGAGTACCCGGCCTTCTTGGAGTCTCTGGAAGGGGTGCTGGAAAGTGCTCCGACCGGGGACTTCATCGTTCTACTGGGGGACTTCAACGCCCACGTGAGCAGTGACAGTGACACCTGGAGGGACGTGATTGGGAGAACGGCCCTCCGGATCTGAACCCGAGTGGTGTTCTGTTATTGGACTTCTGTGCTAGCAACAGTTTGTCCATAACGAACACCATGTTCAAGCATAAGGGTGTCCACGTGGCACCAGGACACCCTAGGTTGGAGATCGATGATCGACTTTGTAGTTTCATCTGACCTCCGGCCATATGTCTTGGACACTCGGGTGAAGAGAGGGGCGGAGCTGTCAACTGATCACCACCTGGTGGTGAGTTGGATCCGATGGCGGGGGAGAAAGCTGGACAGACTCGGCAAGCCCAAACGTACTGTGAGGGTCTGTTGGGAATGTTTGGCAGAGCCCCCTGTCAGAAAGACCTTTAACTCCCACCTCCGGCAGAGCTTAGACCAGATCCCGAGGGAGGTTGGTGACATTGAGTCCGAGTGGACCATGTTCTCCACCTCCATTGTCGATGCGGCCACTCGAAGCTGTGGCCGTAAAGTCTCCGGTGCCTGTCGTGGCGGCAACCCCCGAACCCGGTGGTGGACACCGTCAAGCTGAAGAAGGAGACCTACCGAGCCTGGTTGGCCCGTGGGACTCCTGAGGCAGCTGATAGGTACCGGCAGGCCAAGCGGACTGCAGCCCGGGTGGTCGTGGAGGCTAAAACTCGGGTCTGGGAGGAGTTTGGTGAGGCCATGGAGAAAGACTATCGGTCGGCCTTGAAGAAATTCTGGCAAACCGTCCGGCGCCTCAGGAGGGGGAAGCAGTGCCCTGCCAACACTGTTTACAGTGGAGGTGGGAATCTGCTGACTTCAGTTGGGGATATTGTTGGACGGTGGAAAGAATACTTAGAGGATCTCCTCAACCCCACCGACACGTCTTCCACTGAGGAAGCAGGGGCCGAGGGCTCGGAGGTGGACTCGTCCATCACCCGAGCCGAAGTCACTGAGGTAGTTGGGAAGCTCCTCAGTGGCAAGGCACCGGGGGTGGATGAGATACGCCATGAGTACCTCAAGTCTCTGGATGTTGTAGGGCTGTCTTGGTTGACACGCCTCTACAACATCGCGTGGTCGGGACAGTACCTCTGGACTGGCAGACCGGGGTGGTGGTCCCTCTTTTCAAGAAGGGGGACCGGAGGGTGTTTTCCAACTACAGAGGGATCACACTCCTCAGCCTCCCCGGGAAAGTCTATGCCAGGGTACTGGAGAGGAGAATGCGACCGATAGTTGAACCTCGGATTCAGGAGGAACAATGCAGTTTTCGTCCTGGTCGTGGAACACTGGATCAGCTCTATACCCTCTCCAGGGTGCTGGAGGGTTTATGGGAGTTTGCCCAACCAGTCCACATGTGTTTTGTGAATCTGGAGAAGGCATTCGACTGTGTCCTCGTGGCGCCCGTGGGGGTGCTCTAGGAGTATGGGGTCCGGGGCCCTTTGCTAAGGGCTGTCCGGTCCCTGTACAACCGGAGCAGGAGCTTGGTTCATTGCCGGCAGTAAGTCAGACCTGTTTCCAGTGCATGTTGGACTCCGGCAGGGCTGCCCTTTGTCACCGGTCCTGTTCATTATCTTTATGGACAGGATTTCTAGGCACAGCCAGGGGCCGGAGGAGTCTGGTCTGGGGACCACAGGATCTCGCTCTGCTTTTGCAGATGATGTTGTCCTGTTGGCTCCATCAAGCCAGGACCTTCAGTGTGCACTGGGACGGTTTGCAGCCGAGTGTGAAGCGGCTGGGATGAGGATCAGCACCTCCAAGTCTGAGACCATGGTTCTCAGTCGGAAAAGGGTGGCTTGTCCCCTTCAGGTTGGTGGAGAGATCCTGCCTCAAGTGGAGGAGTTCAAGTATCTTGGGGTCTTGTTTACGAGTGAGGAAAGGAGGGAACGTGAGATTGACAGACGGATCGGTGCAGCTTCTGCAGTGATGCGGTCGATGTACCGGTCTGTCGTGGTGAAGAAGGAGCTGAGCTGTAAGGCAAAGCTCTCGATTTACCGGTCAATCTACGTTCCTACTCTCACCTATGGTCATGAGCTTTGGGTCATGACCAAAAGAACAAGATCCCGGATACAAGCGGCCGAAATGAGCTTTCTCCGCAGGGTGGCGGAGCTCAAAGTAGAGCCGCTGCTCCTCCACATCGAGAGGAGCCAGCTGAGGTGGCTTGGGCATCTGTTTCGGATGCCTCCTGGACGCCTCCCTAGGGAGGTGTTTCGGGCATGTCCCACTGGGAGGAGACCCCGGGGAAGACCTAGGACACGCTGGAGGGACTACATCTCTCGGCTGGCCTGGGAACGCCTCGGTATCCCCAGTGTCTGGGGAGAGGGAAGTCTGGGCGTCTCTGCTTAGACTGCTGCCCCCGCGACCCGGCCCCGGATAAGTGGTAGAAGATGGATGGATGGACTGTCACAACATAATCATATCATAATATCAAATGTTTGTAAAAAAACGGCCTTAAGACCGGGTTAGACCAGGTGAGAACAGATGTAAATAGTAAATGTTCTTTTAGTCCAAAACACCAGGACCAACAGGGGTCTAAGAGGGTTAGGCTGAGGTGTGTCTCAGGGTGAGACATGCTGTAGTCCAGGTTTAGTCTAAAGGGTTAGGCCTGGTTTAGTACAGTCTAGTTTGAACATGTTACAATCTGCTTTCTTCACATGAATTTGACTCAAATCAAGCTTATTAACACTAAATGATATCTTTATCATTATATCTTCTCTTTAAGCTTCAGAGAGGATCTGTGTGTCTTTAGTACCTTTGTTCACTGTTGACATTTCACACAGTACAGCCCCATTTTCCTTGTGTTTTCATTTCGTTCAGTTCAGTAACAGAAGGGCAAGTCCCAGCAGAGACTCTGTGACAGGAGCTTGTCCCCAGCCGCCGTTAAACGCAGCTAAACACCGTTAAACACCGTTAAACGCTGTTAAACGCTGTTAAAGCGTTAAAGGCCGGCCTCTGACCTGCTTCTCTCTGCACACGTCCTCAGAGACTCACACTAACTAGAGCTGTTCCAGAGAACAGGCTCATTCTGCAGCGGCTGTGCATGTGTGCATCCAAAAGAGACTTCAAACAGAAGATGTTATCAGCTTTCAAAGGCTAAAGAAAGAACTGTATCTTGTATTTTCAAGATTCCTAAATTTGTACAACCCTCAGTTATTTTGTTCTAGTACCAGGTCAAAAACAACAATAATATGTATTAAACACCTCGATATAACTAAGACAGAGAATGTAGAGAAAGAGCCATAAGACTCGTCTAAAACCAGAAACACTAAAGCTAAAGCAGGACTTAAACAAAACTACAACAACGTTCATCTCTGTTTTTTTCCAATAAATATCTGGCACTGATGAATGTCTCAGACAGCGAGTGATTAAATCTGACATTTCTTTATGACATTAAAGACTCCAGCGAAAAGTCAAGAAGTGAAAAAGAAGAAACTTGCTGTACTTTCTGATAATCATTTATGAATATTATATAAAATCCTCTGTTTTTCTGGTTATTCTCTGGGTTTCTTTTGAAATAACCCCAGCCTCCAGCTCTGGAACTGGTCTGGTCTCGGTTTCTCGTTGCGGATGTAGTTTTTGTTGAAAATGTGGAGGCGGTAGACGGCGAGTGGGTGTCTGACCCCTAACCTCTGACCCCAACATGACCTGGCCTCGAGGAAAAATATAGATCTATGCAATAAAAACAGAAATAAACTCAGACTGAGACTGAACTGTGGCCTCTCTGTGGAAGAGTTTTACAGAAAAGATCAGATTTAGCAGCAGAAATAAGTCGGAGTATCTGAGTTTGTTAAAGTCAAAATAAATACAGCTATTTAATATTGCATATTTTCAGTCATTTTAAGTCAAAGTTGCTAAATATGGTAAAACATTTTAGGTCACTTTTTTTTTGTAGATGAAACGTACAGGAAAGAAATAAAAGGATTTGAATGGATTTGAACAGGCTTTAGATGGATTTGAACAGGTTTTAGATGGATTTGAACAGGTTTTAGTTGGATTTGAACAGGTTTTAGATGGATTTGAACAGGTTTGAGATGGATTTGAACAGGTTTGAGATGGATTTGAACAGGTTTTAGATGGATTTGAACAGGTTTAGGATGGATTTGAACAGGTTTTAGATGGATTTGAACAGATTTTAGATGGATTGGAACAGGTTTTAGATGGATTTGAACAGGTTTTAGTTGGATTTGAACAGGTTTTAGATGGATTTGAACAGGTTTTAGATGGATTTGAACAGGTTTTAGTTGGATTTGAACAGGTTTTAGATGGATTTGAACAGGTTTAGGATGGATTTGAACAGGTTTTAGTTGGATTTGAACAGGTTTTAGTTGGATTTGAACAGGTTTTAGATGGATTTGAACAGGTTTGAGATGGATTTGAACAGGTTTTAGTTGGATTTGAACAGGTTTTAGATGGATTTGAACAGGTTTAGGATGGATTTGAACAGGTTTTAGTTGGATTTGAACAGGTTTTAGTTGGATTTGAACAAGTTTTAGTCAGATTTGAACAGGTTTTAGTTGGATTTGAACAGGTTTTAGATGGATTTGAACAGGTTTTAGTTGGATTTGAACAGGTTTTAGATGGATTTGAACAGGTTTGAGATGGATTTGAACAGGTTTGAGATGGATTTGAACAGGTTTTAGATGGATTTGAACAGGTTTAGGATGGATTTGAACAGGTTTTAGATGGATTTGAACAGATTTTAGATGGATTTGAACAGGTTTGAGTTGGATTTGAACAGGTTTTAGTTGGATTCGATCAGGTTTTAGTTGAATTAGAACAGGTTTTAGATGGATTTGAACAGGTTTTAGATGGATTGGAACAGGTTTTAGATGGACTTGAACAGGTTTTAGTTGAATTTGAACAGGTTTTAGATGGATTTGAACAGGTTTTAGATAGATTTGAACAGGTTTTAGTTGGATTTGAACAGGTTTTAGATGGATTTGAACAGGTTTTAGAAGGATTTGAACAGGTTTTAGATGGATTGGAACAGGTTTTAGATGGATTTGAACAGGTTTTAGTTGGATTTGAACAGGTTTTAGATGGATTTGAACAGGTTTTAGATGGATTTGAACAGGTTTTAGTTGGTTTGAACAGGTTTTAGATGGATTTGAACAGGTTTAGGATGGATTTGAACAGGTTTTAGTTGGATTTGAACAGGTTTTAGTTGGATTTGAACAGGTTTTAGATGGATTTGAACAGGTTTGAGATGGATTTGAACAGGTTTTAGTTGGATTTGAACAGGTTTTAGATGGATTTGAACAGGTTTAGGATGGATTTGAACAGGTTTTAGTTGGATTTGAACAGGTTTTAGTTGGATTTGAACAAGTTTTAGTCAGATTTGAACAGGTTTTAGTTGGATTTGAACAGGTTTTAGATGGATCTGAACAGGTTTTAGATGGATTTGAACAGTTTTTGGTTGATTTGAACAGGTTTTAGATGGATCTGAACAGGTTTTAGATGGATTTGAACAGGTTTTTGTTGGATTTGAACAGGTTTTAGTCAGATTTGAACAGGTTTTAGTTGGATTTGAACAGGTTTTAGTTGAATTTGAACAGGTTTTAGATGGATTTGAACAGGTTTTAGATGGATTTGAACAGGTTTTAGATGGATTTGAACAGGTTTTAGTTGAATTTGAAAAGGTTTTAGATGGATTTGAACAGTTTTTGGTTGATTTGAACAGGTTTTAGATGGATTTAAACAGGTTTTAGATGGATTTGAACAGGTTTTAGATGGATTTGAACAGGTTTTAGTTGAATTTGAAAAGGTTTTAGATGGATTTGAACAGGTTTTAGATGGATTTGAACAGGTTTTAGTTGAATTTGAAAAGGTTTTAGATGGATTTAAACAGGTTTTAGATGGATTTGAACAGATTTTAGATGGATTTGAACAGGTTTTTGTTGAATTTGAACAGGTTTTATTTGGATTTGAACAGGTTTTTGTTAGATTTGAACAGGATCAGTTGGATTTGAACAGGTTTTAAATTTACTGTAATTCTAATCTAAACTTATTAAAATGTGTTGTTCAAACAAACTAAAGAAATAATTTAGTTTTTAGTTTAAGTTTTGTGCTGTTTTTTTCTCAGATTTAGAAACTTATATTTTTACAGTTGTGAGTCTGACTTCCTTGTTACTGATAGAACACTGTAAAATACTGGTGTCTTTTTGAATATAAAGGTATTTTACCATTATTTTTGCACAAATATTTCTCCTTTTCTTTCAAGCCTTGAAAACATCTGTTAAGTGAAATAAAAGATCTCATATTTGTCCAAGCAGCGCTGAGTCTGATCAGAGCAGATTAACAGATGCACACTGCAGTAATCTGTGGATTAGCTCTTGCTGTTTCTGTGGATTAACCAGATTAACACTGATACAGATCAGATTAACACTGATACAGATCAGATTAACACTGTGGGGTTGAACTCACAGAGTTAACCTGCTGCTAGTTTAAACTGTGAAGTGAGAGGATCCACACAGCTCTGTCTCGGTCGGAGTCTGGAAAGGATTTATGTTGCTACAGAAAGTCCAGGCACTTCCAGGAGACCGCATGTGTCCTCGAGTCAGACACGAGTTGTAACTTTATATAAGTCAGCAAAGCAGGAAGCATCACGTTTTATAATATATATTAGATTCATAATGTCTTTTCCTGAAAAAGTCCAATCAAATTCCACTTAAAGAAATTATATTTTTAAATTTTTAGTTTATTTTGGTCAACAAAGAAATAAAAAAAGAATACATTATATATATTTTTTCTTCTAAAAAACAAAAAAAAAAAACATTTAAATAAAAAAGTTTACATTGACCGAAAGGATGTAGGCTGTCAAGTCAAAACTTTACATTTACATTTAGTCACGCTTTTATCCAACAACTTACATTAAGCTTCTATTCACCAGTGTTACATCATGACGACCGTATGATCTGTGGGGAGAGCGGGTATCGTACCGCCAACCTTCCGGTTATAGGACGACCACTCTTTAGGGTTAGGCGTAAAGAGTTCCAGGAATTCAGGGCACATCATTTAAATTCTGTAAATCACAGAGCTTTGACAGTTTCAAATGAAAAAAAAACGTGCACAGCTGAAATACTTGTGACTTTTTTACAGGACGGAGTGGTTCAGTGTTAGAGCAGTCGTCCTATAACCAGAAGGTTGGCGGTTCGATTCCCGCTCTGCCCTGATCATACTGTCGTTGTGTCCTTGGGCAAAACACTTAACCCACCTTGCCCCCAGTGTCCGTAGCACTGGTGTATGAATGTGTGTGAATGTGTGTGAATGTGTGTGAATGTGTGTGTGTTTGTGTGTGTGTGTGTGTGTGTGTGAATGTGTGTGAATGTGTGTGTGTGTGTGTGTGTGTGTGTGTGTGTGTGTGTGTGTGTGTGTGTGTGTGTGTGTGTGTGTGTGTGTGTGTGTGTGTGTGTGTGTGTGTGTGTGTGTGTGTGTGTGTGTGTGTGTGTGTGTGTGTGTGTGTTTGTGTGTGAGTGTGTGTGAGATGTGTGTGTGTGTTGTGTGTAGTGTGTGTGTGTTTGTGTGTGAGTGTGTGTGAATGTGTGTGTGTGTTTGTGTGTGAGTGTGTGTGTCTTTGTGTGTGTGAGTGTGTGTGTGAATGTGTGTGAATGTGTGTGAATGTGTGTGTGTGTTTGTGTGTGAGTGTGTGTGTGAATGTGTGTGAATGTGTGTGTGTGTGTTTGTGTGTGAGTGTGTGTGTGTTTGTGTGTGAGTGTGTGTGTGAATGTGTGTGTGTGTTTGTGTGTGAGTGTGTGAGTGTGTGTGTGTTTGTGTGTGAGTGTGTGTGTGAATGTGTGTGAATATGTGTGTGAGTGTGTGTGTGAATGTGTGTGAATGTGTGTGTGTGTTGTGTGTGTGTGAATGTGTGTGAATGTGTGTGTGTGTTTGTGTGTGAGTGTGTGTGTGTTTGTGTGTGAGTGTGTGTAATGTGTGTGTGTGTGTTGTGTGTGTGTGTGTGTGTGTTTGTGTGTGAGTGTGTGTGTGTGTTTGTGTGTGTGTGTGTGTGTGAATGTGTGTGAATGTGTGTGTGTGTGTTGTGTGTGAGTGTGTGTGTGAATGTGTGTGAATGAGTGTGTGTGTTTGTGTGTGAGTGTGTGTGTGTTTGTGTGTGAGTGTTTGTGTGTGAATGTGTGTGAATGTGTGTGTGTGTGTGTGTGTGTGTGTGTGTGT
>CM044547.2:45917562-46152562 GCA_024416835.2 Perccottus glenii | reverse complement strand
GGAGGTAAACGGACAGAGCTACAAAATGGAGGGTCTGAATAAATTCACTGAGTACAGAGTCCGAGTCGTGGGTCTGAACCGGTTTGGAGCAGGGAGCCTCTCTGATCCAGTCAGTGTCACCACCTTCTCTGACGGTAAGACTTTACTTTTTATCACAAAACAGCTTTAGCACTATTATTTTTTAGCTGTCTGTAACAGACAGTTTTGTTTTAATTCTGAGTTGAGCTTTTACAAAATACATAATCAGAGCGGAAGACATTATAAACCACACTATGTACAATAATTATACATCATATTTATTAACAGTACTAACACTGACCTAAACTGTGGTTAAATGGCATTCACAGAGTGAGACTAAAGCAGACAAAAGCAGAATGTCTATCAACCTAAAACTAAATTCTCATCCGAGTAAAGAAAGAAACAGAAAGTAAAGTGAGATTTTCCATAATTTGAACTGTTTAGTTTCTAATCAAATCAAATCAAATTTTTGGCCATTACATAATTTTCAAATAAAGACTAGTTCTGGTCTAGATTTGCAAAGATTATCATCAAAATATATTTTTTTACTTTGTTGTTACTGCAGAAAAGTTTTGTCTTGTCTGTTAAAAATCATGCTGCTCTCTGATTGGTTGATCTGGAAATTCTAAATCCAATGCATTTATTTCCATATTTACTATTTACATTTAAATCCATCCATCATTAAAACAATAAAACATTATGCATTGAATGCATTGATTTATTAAAAATACTGTCCTCTCTGTGATTGGCCAGCCGTCATTTTAAAAGATTTTTTATAAACGCCACTCTGTGATTGGTTGACGCCTGGAGCCTTTGATAATCCCTGCTCTCTGATTGGTTCACGTCTGTCTGTCAGTGATAACAGTAAATGATGTTAATTAAAAACGCAGAGAGCAGCTGGATTCACTGATAACAACTAATGAGCCTCTGTCTCTGAGAAAAATAATGTCTGTTTCTTTTTTAATAAAACAATATTGTTGTCTGGAGGAAGATAATTCATTAACAGAGATGATTGACAACAAAGGATCAGAGTAAAATGATTTAGTTTGCAGTGGATTTCTGATGGTTTTGTGTTTTCTTGTTGCAGTTCCCAGCGCTGCTCCTCTCAACGTGTCTCTGGAGGTAGTTCTGTCCAGAGTGAGTACTTCAGATTTATTAATTTTTACACAAGAAAACTAACTCCTGTTTAAACTTTAAACGTGAACAAAAACCGACGTTTTTACCGACAGCTGTGAGGCGAGCCGGACCAAGCTGTCGGTAAATGACTTTAACTCAATTAGCTATAGTGCCATATCGTGCAGTGGCGCAGTCACTATGGTTACCGTTACCGCTACTATCAGTGATTAGGACACTGAGGGCCTCTGCTGTTCCAGGACTTTTCGTCAACCTGAGGCCCTGGGAGAGAACACTCCCTCCTAGCTCCATAACTACAGTCAGAAGTCGCAGATTAAAGAAGAGATTGAAGAAGAGACTAACTGGGGCGGCAGTAGCTCAGTGGGTAGAGTGGTCGTCTTTCAACCGGAAGGTAGGCGGTTCGATTCCCGCTCTCCCCACAGTTCATACTGTCGTTGTGTCCTTGGGCAAGACACTTAACCCACCTTACCTCCAGTGACTGTAACACTGGAATTTACAATTAGAACAATGTAAGTCGCTTTGGATAAAAGCGTCAGCTAAATGAATAAATGTAAAAATGTAAATGTAGTTAGATTGTCTAATCAGACAAATCTGATTCAAATCCCCTGCAAACAGATAAAGTCAGGTCCTGCTCAAACGGACTTAAAACTTGCAGTGTTCAATGTCAGGTCTTTGGGAAACAAATCTTTTTTAATTAATGATTTTATAACTTCAAATAAGCTTGATTTTATGTTTTTAACAGAAACATGGTTAGACAGCAGTACTGGAAATGCGGTCCTTATTGAATCCACCCCATCGAATTTCACATTTTTATCCAAAATACGGGAAAACAAAAAGGGTGGTGGTGTATGTGCCTTTCTTAGGGATAATATTCTTATCCAGAAGCTATCACTTGGTGAGTTTTCATTATTTGAGTATGTGTCATTCAAAATGGAGTTGAGGTTTTCTCCATCCATTATATGTAGTTCTTTACAAACCACCCCAACAATGTCATGATTTTATTAATGAGTTACTGAAATGCTTTCGGTTATTTGCACAGAATTTGAACAAATAGTCATATCTGGTGATTTTAATGTGCATGTGGATAATGTTTGTGACAGAAATGCCAAAGAACTTTCTACTATTCTTGATCCTTTTGGTCTTTGTCAGCATGTTAATGAGCCGACCCATAACAGAGGTCACACTCTGGACCTGGTCATTACTAAAGGTGTTCATATTTCAGATGTCACTGTGATTGATGTTGCTCTATCTGATCATTCATGTGTCTTTTTTCATCTGTCCATAATTCCAAAAGTTGCTGTTGGACCTACTGTTGTAAAAAGAGATACATTAACGATAACACCAGGACACAGTTTATGGAGGCAATCAGGTTTGAAAAGCCTCATCAGGTCAGGTTGATGATTTGTTGAATTGTTATACTTCAGGTGTTTTAAATGTTATGGACACCATTGCTCCTGTTAAGGTTAAAGTGATCAGGGCGAGGCAGAAGGCTTCATGGAGCAATGCTCACTCTGTCAGGGCACAGAAAAGGAATGCCGAAAAGCCGAAAGAAAATGGCGTAAATTGAAACTCTTAATTCATTATGAGGTATACAAAGAAAATTTGCATGTTTTCAATCAAACTTTGCAAAAAAAGAAATGTTCTTCTCAGAGATCATCAACAACAATAGTAACAACCTGCGTGTCCTATTTGCTACAGTGAACAGATTAACAAACCCTCCAGCTCCATTTCCTCCAGAATTAGTTTCCTCCACTAAATGCAATGAGTTTGCATTGTTTTTCAACGACAAGGTTCAAGGCATTAAACATGCGATACAGTCCAAAGGGCATAAAACAACACTGCAGCCACCTAGGAGACACTTGGTTGGTTTAACACATTTTACTCCCATTAATGACAGAACAATTGAAAAAACTGTCTCAGCCTGAGTTCATCCACCTGCTGCCTCGATGTTTTACCCACTAGATTTCTAAAATCAGTACTAAGCAGTTTGTTACCACAACTCACTGATATAGTCAATAATTCCTTACAGTCTGGAACATTTCCAAGGGCCTTAAAAACTGCTGTCATTAAGCCTCTCCTAAAGAAGAGCAGTCTTGATGCTACAGTGCTCAACAACTATCGGCCCATATCAAACCTGCCATTTTTAGGGAAAGTCATCGAAAAAGTTGTATATCAGCAACTTAATGACTTTCTATTACTTAACAACTGTTTTGATCCTTTTCAGTCAGGATTCAGGCCCCATCACAGACTGAGACTGCACTTATCAAAGTCACAAATGACATCCGTCTGAACACTGATGCAGGCAAAGTCTCTGTCTTAGTTCTGTTGGACTTGAGTGCTGCGTTTGATACAGTGGACCATGAAATCCTGACACAAAGATTAGAGGAATGGATAGGTATCACTGGAACTGCCCTTAAATGGTTTCAGTCCTATCTTGAAGACAGGAAGTACTTTGTTTGGTTGGTAACTGTGTGTCAGACCAAATGGCCCTGACATGTGGGGTTCCACAGGGGTCTATCTTGGGACCTCTATTATTCAATCTCTACATGCTTCCTTTAGGCCAGTTAATACACAGCTGTGGCGTATCCTACCATAATTATGCAGATGACACTCAGATTTACATTTCACTCACAGCAGGTGAAAATGGACCAATCCATTCACTGTGTCACTGCATCGAACAGATTGACATGTGGATGCAAAATAATTTTCTCCAACTGAACAGAAACAAGACTGAACTAATCATCTTTGGGACAGAAACAAAGAGAAAGTGTCAGCAGTCACCTCGAGTCTCTTTCTCTAAAATCTAAAAACCAGGTTAGAAATCTAGGGGTCATCATGGACTCAGACTTGAATTTCCACAGTCACATTAAGTCAATTACATCATCTGCATTTTATCACCTTAAAAACATTTCCAGAGTCAAAGGGATGATGTCTCAACCAGACTTAAAGAAACTTATCCATGCTTTTATCTCCAGCAGGTTAGATTACTGTAACAGCCTGCTCACTGGTCTCTCAAAACGAGGGTTAAGACAGCTGCAGCTTATTCAGAACGCGGCTGCTCGGGTTCTAACCAAAACCAGGAAGTACAACCACATTACGCCAGTTTTAAAATCTCTGCACTGGCTTCCTGTTGCTCAGAGAATAGACTTTAAAACAGCATTGCTGGTTTACAAGTCTCTAAATGGTTTAGCACCAGAATATATCTCTGACATGCTAGTTACTTATGAACCTCCTCGGACTCTGAGAACATCTGGGACAGGCCTTCTGCTCGTGCCCAGAGTTAGAACTAAACAGGGTGAAGCAGCGTTTAAGTTTCATGCAGCAAAAACATGGAACAGCCTCAACTTTAACAATGTTCAAGGGGAGGTTAAAAACCTTCCTCTTTAGCTCCGCCTACACTACAACCTAAAGTGTTTGTTTTTTCTTTTATCTGCACTCTTCTTTTTAAAATGTTTTTATTTTTTTTCTTATGCTTCTTAATATAAATCTTGTAAATTGTCTTTTATTCCTGTACAGCACTTTGAGTTACCCAGTGTATGAATTGTGCTATATAAATAAAATTGCCTTGCCTTGCCTTACAGGCACAATTGACGCATCTACCAGGTCCTCGTAGGACCCTGGGATCAGTCGCAGCCGGTTGTAGCACGTGACGCACACAGAGAAAATGTCATTGACAACAGAACAGCGTGTAGTGAGAGCGTGGTATAAAATAATACTGACTGGTAGATTATTATTGTGCTCTTGTTTTGGAAAGTCCAATTCATTTCCGCGAAGTTCAGCAACATTAAAGGAGCGGCTGCAGCGGGCGAATGTATAGTGGAATGAAACCCTGATTCATTTATTTGTTGTGGGTCAGAATCAGTGCCATCTGCGTCCATGCTGTGAGGCACTTAAATGGCACCTAGCACTTTGTAATCATTTGCACAATAGTAATTGCTTGTTTGCAAACTGCATTTGTTCATGTTTTTAATTCCATTTTGCACTTTTTTTATCTTTGGGTTTTTAGTGATTTCCATTATTGATCCTGCTCTTGGGTTGTTCTTGATGTGTACTTTATGTTGTATGTTTAAGAAGCATGATGCTGCAAGATTATTTTCCCCAAGAGGGACAATAAAGATACTTTGAACTTTGAATAAAATACAGCTGAGCTTTAAAGTTTTAGGTAAATGCTATAACAGTGGTTCTTTTTTTCTGCACAAATATGCACTTTTGTTGCGGGTGATAAAAAGAACACTCTTTGCTTCATCTGTGGCTCGTCGTGAGTATGTGATTATTTTCTGCTTAAGTCCTAATGTCATATTGTAACGTCTAAAACCTTTTTAAGTTCCTCTAAAACCAGGGAATAAAGGCTGTCGACTAAACAGAGAAAGTGTATATTCAGCTCTGGATAAATCTTTTTACAGAGAAACCACACAAAAAAACACAAACAGAACCAAAAAGATAAATATTCAGTCACAGGATGTTTAAGGAGGAGGAGATAACTGTCGTTGTTACGCTAAAGTCTGAGTACAACGCTTACCTCAGCTCTAAACTTCACATTTGGTGGATTGTATTTGTATTTTGGAGGAAAATCAGTTCCTGTTTTATTTGTTTAAGAGTATTTGTAAAAGAGAAGCAGGACAGGTCCCTGTGCTGTTGTTGGAGGAGAGTGTCTCTGAGTAAGGGACAAAGAGAAAATCAGGGAGTAGAATTTTAATAACCAGTCCACATTCACACTGACGACCTCAACAAGAGGAAGCAAAAAAGTTTTAAAGATTAAACAAAGATACGTCCATTATTTTAATTATAAAAGTCCTATTGATAAGTCCAGGCTCAAACAGACAGCAGCACTTTCAAGTGAAAGACAAAGAGAGAATATTCATATTGACCAGGATTAAACAGTGTTAAACAATTAAGACGCTCTGTGGACTGTTTCAAAGAGGCAGGAGAACACTTATTCCACAGCTGCACCAACAAGCTTTAAAAGTGTCAGCACCAAGTACAAATACATCTGGAATTACTTTGGACCAGATTTAGTTCCAGAGCAGACCATGACATTTTTTTAAATTCATAATTAAAATACCATCAGGAACAGTTTAAAAAACAGTAAAAAAAAAAAAACTAAATCTAAAAAAGTATAAAATGTATCTTTTCTAGAATCTACAGAAGATACTGAGGAGATAAATGAGGAAAGAGGAGAAACATCTGTCAGAAAAAATTAGAGGAATGTGTGAGAAACGAGGCCAGGTCTTTGGAGACTGACTCTGACAAAGGCCAGTCGCTCGAACAGAAGAGTCGAGTGCTCTCAGGACGAGTTCGCCCAGGACTGGAGGGAGGGAGGGAGGACTGGAGGGAGGGAGGGAGGGAGGGAGGACTGGAGGGAGGGAGGGAGGGAGGGAGGGAGGGAGGACTGGAGGGAGGGAGGGAGGACTAGAGGGAGGGAGGGAGGACTGGAGGAGAGAGAGGGAGGGAGGGAGGGAGGGAGGGAGGGAGGGAGGAGGACTGGAGGGAGGGAGGGAGGGAGGACTGGAGGGAGGAGGGAGGGAGGGAGGGAGGAGGACTGGAGGGAGGACTGGAGGGAGGGAGGGAGGGAGGGAGGACTGGAGGGAGGACTGGAGGGAGGGAGGACTGGAGGAGGGAGGACTGGAGGGAGGGAGGGAGGGAGGGAGGGAGGGAGGGAGGGAGGGAGGGAGGACTGGAGGGAGGGAGGACTGGAGGGAGGGAGGTCTCTGCAGACACATCCAGGACAGTGTAGGTCTCTGCAGACACATCCAGGACAGTGTAGGTCTCTGCAGACACACCCAGGACTGACAGTGTAGGTCTCTACAGACACATCCAGGACTGAAAGTTTAGGTCTCTACAGACACATCCAGGACAGTGTAGGTCTCTACAGACACACCCAGGACTGAAAGTGTAGGTCTCTACAGACACACCCTTGACTGACAGTGTAGGTCTCTACAGACACATCCAGGACAGTGTAGGTCTCAGTAGACACATCCAGGACTGACAGTGTAGGTCTCTGCAGACACATCCAGGACTGAAAGTGTAGGTCTCTACAGACACATCCAGGACAGTGTAGGTCTCTGCAGACACATACAGGACTGAAAGTGTAGGTCTCTGCAGACACATCCAGGACTGACAGTGTAGGTCTCTGCAGACACATCCAGGACAGTGTAGGTCTCTACAGACACATCCAGGACAGTGTAGATCTCTGTAGACACATCCAGGACATTGTAGGTCTCTGTAGACACATCCAGGACATTGTAGGTCTCTGCAGACACATCCAGGACATTGTAGGTCTCTGTAGACACATCCAGGACTGACAGTGTAGGTCTCTGCAGACACATCCAGGACAGTGTAGGTCTCTGTAGACACATCCAGGACAGTGTAGGTCTCTACAGACACATCCAGGACAGTGTAGGTCTCTGCAGACACATTCAGGACAGTGTAGGTCTCTGCAGACACATCCAGGACAGTGTAGGTCTCAGTAGACACATCCAGGACTGACAGTGTAGGTCTCTGCAGACACATCCAGGACTGAAAGTGTAGGTCTCTACAGACACATCCAGGACAGTGTAGGTCTCTGCAGACACATCCAGGACTGAAAGTGTAGATCTCTGCAGACACATCCAGGACTGACAGTGTAGGTTTCTGCAGACACATCCAGGACAGTTTAGGTCTCTGCAGACACATCCAGGACAGTGTAGGTCTCTACAGACACATCCAGGACAGTGTAGGTCTCTGCAGACACATCCAGGACTGACAGTGTAGGTCTCTGCAGACACATCCAGGACAGTGTAGGTCTCAGTAGACACATCCAGGACTGAAAGTGTAGGTCTCTGCAGACACATCCAGGACTGACAGTGTAGATCTCTGCAGACACATCCAGGACAGTGTAGGTCTCTACAGACACATCCAGGACAGTGTAGGTCTCTGTAGACACATCCAGGACTGAAAGTGTAGGTTTCTGCAGACACATCCAGGACTGACAGTGTAGGTCTCTGCAGACACTGAGAGACCCTCAGTGGAATAAAGATAAAGAGGAGGGTTAGAGACTGAACCAGTGACCTCCGTCAGACTGAGGTATAATATTTAATCAAACCCATCACATAAAGATTAGAGCGACCTTAGAGCTTTACTCATTTGTTAATGCACTTTTCTTTTATAGATTCTCTGAAGTGGATTTTTCTGAATAATGTTAAGTAAATATCAGGCGTCAGCAGCTTTTGGTCTTTATGCCTCTTACTTTGCATTTACTTGAATTTAACGGAGCCAACTCTAAAGACGAGAAAAGTGAGCACTTTAGAAAACGTCTGGATTTTTGAGAGTTTATAAAAGAGATAAAATATTTCCCTAATAAGCTCACTGCTGACCGGTCACGACAAAAGAAGAGCCAGTTGCTCTAATTTTTTGGTTTATCCACACTGTGAGGCTGTTGTGTCCACAGAGTTGATCTTTACACACTGAGCCTCTAAGTCACAAAGTACGCCATCTTTTTAAACATTTGATTCAAGATTTCGTCTCTTATCCAACACTTTTTATTCTCGTCGGCTCAAATCCAAGCTCATATTCTATTGTTTAACCTTAAACTAAACTGAGCGTTGGTCGAACATTGTTAATGACACATTTAATCATGCTTTATTACAGAAATATTAAAAAGCTAAGGGTATTTAATTGACTACAGAGGACATAATCATTTGTAATTTAGAATAAAGTCACTAATGTTGGATTCGCTTGGACACAGTACTTTTTTTATTAGTCACGCATTAGTAGTCACATTCACTAATAAAAAAAGTTCTGTGAGAAATATTCTTAATTTTATTTAGTTCAGACCTGCCAGAGTTTAAACAACAGAATTCCAGTTTCAGCAGGATCTAGTGGTCGTTCACATTTACACCAGCGTCACATGACCAACCATCAGAACAGTTTGAGCTGGATTTTCAGGATCTGAAGCAGACTCTTTATCACATTCAGTTTGAGGTCGTGTCCAAAGCCTGGACACAGAATGTAACGAGGCTGAGGCTTAAAGAGGACGACCAGGTCTGAACGGTTTGTGTTCGAAGTGAAAGAACACAGATTATTTTACAGTAAATTCAAAGAGAATCATTGTAATTTAAATATGTGTAATATCAGGTTTAAACATATTCCTTATGTAGGTAGCGGATATTTTGTTATAATTTTAATATTTTTAAACATATATTACTGACTTACATAAATAAATCACACATTTTCTGATTTATATATATATATATATATATATATATATATGTATATACATGTACATCAGTGAGGTCTGCTCAGACGTGTTTAAACCTGGAACGACAGAAACATTGAAAAAGAGGAGCAGCTGAATAAACTCAACCCAGACTCTGTTTACTCAGGTCTGTGTCCATCAGGCTCGACTCCTCTGAGCGCTTCTCTCTGATTGGTTTGTACATCTCTTGCTGTGATTGGTCGGTACAGTCTGGTCTGGCTCTGGTCTAAACTCAGAGTAAATAAAGCACCAGCTGCTGTTCAGACACAAACAGTCTGCTCCAGTTTCACACAAACAGCCTGGGTTCAGTGTCGAGCAGAGAAGAGACGTCCTCAGTAAGAGCCAAAGACGTATACATGAGTTTTATGGATTTAAATCTCTGTAAACGCTGAACTAAAGCTGATACGCCACATTATTTGTTTGTGTTTTGCGTCTCTTTATCGATTTGTTTTGTGACAAATGTGGCGTTTATTCTCAAAGCTGATCCTACGACACTTCAGTTTGGTTTGGTTTTTTCTTCTTCACTGAGCCTCATTCATTAATAATTTTAAGCTTTTTAAAAACTTTAAGAGAACATAACTCCATTTGCCTCGTGTTTCTCATTTGCACATTATTAGCGTAACATTTACACAGCATTAGCTCAGTGAACACGCTGTTAATGCCCATAGACTTATTATTTCAATTTTATAGATTTATCTTTATTTCGACAGTGCTCCTCTTCTTCAGTGAAGGGTTTAAAACCCTGCCTTTGTGCCTGAGGCTGAGGAGCACCTCCAGCCACAACGGGCCTGGGTTAATGGAGGCTTGTTTGTGCTGGAGACGCTCTGTGGCTTTGTCGTGTCCTTGTCAAACCTCTACATAGCTTTAGGCCTTAAAAAAATCAACCCAACTCAGCAGTCAGTTTTTTCTTCTCCCTCTATTCTCCTTTTTTAGATTAGATTAGAGTCAACTTTATTGTCATTACACAAGAACAAGTAGAATACAACAAAACACAGTTGAGGTCTAACCAGAAGTGCAATAGCAGCAAGTGCAAGATATTCCAGTTATTTTCATAAATAAATAAATTAGTATTGTAGAAGTAATTTGCAGATGGATATGTACATAATATACAGAGGGCTTATTACTATAAACAGAAATTATTAAATGGGTATCTACAATGATAGACAAGGCCATAATGAGCTATAAACAATAGTCAGAAATAGATTATATCATATAAGTACTTTTTAGGTGAAAATGTACTATAAAGATAAATACAACAGCAGTTACTAAAAACAGAAATGTATGGATGGATACATACAATGATAAGTAAGGCTGTGGTGAGCAGTAGTGCATGTGTGAACAGTCGTTACTGTAAATGAACAGTTGTCAGTGCAAATACAAGTAAACATAATGCTATGTAAAGACAGTAGTGCAAAAGACACTGAATGGGTGTGCGCAGTGGGGCAGTATATGAGAGGCAGAGGGATCAACGGGAGCAGAGTTTAATAAAGAGACAGCTCTTGGGTTAAAACTGTTCTTCACTGCTGGTCCTGGTCTTGAAGCACCTGGAACACCTGACAGAGGGCGAGAGAGAGAACAGTCGATGGGGTGGGGTGGGGGTGGGGAGGAGTCCTTAGCTCGACGCAGACAGCGTTTCCTCTGGACGTCCTCCGTGGCTGGAAGTGGAGTCCCTGTGATGCGTTGGGTGGTTTTCACCTTCCGCTGCAGTGCCTTACGCTCTGCAACCGAGCAGCTCCTACACCAGAGCAGCTCCTACACCAGAGCAGCTCCTACACATGAGCAGCTCACACACCAGAGCAGCTCCTACACCAGAGCAGCTCCTACATCAGAGCAGCTCCTACACCAGAGCAGCTCCTACATCAGAGCAGCTCCTACATCAGAGCAGCTCCTACACATGAGCAGCTCCTACACCAGAGCATCTCCTACACATGAGCAGCTCCTACACCAGAGCATCTCCTACACATGAGCAGCTCCTACACATGAGCAGCTCCTACACCAGAGCATCTCCTACACATGAGCAGCTCCTACACCAGAGCATCTCCTACACATGAGCAGCTCCTACATCAGAGCAGCTCCTACACCAGAGCAGCTCCTACACCAGAGCAGCTCCTACACCAGAGCAGCTCCTACATCAGAGCAGCTCCTACACCAGAGCAGCTCCTACATCAGAGCATCTCCTACACATGAGCAGCTCCTTCACCAGAGCACCTCCTACATCAGAGCAGCTCCTACATCAGAGCAGCTCCTACACCAGAGCAGCTCCTACATCAGAGCATCTCCTACACATGAGCAGCTCACACACCAGAGCAGCTCCTACATCAGAGCAGCTCCTACACCAGAGCAGCTCCTACATCAGAGCAGCTCCTACACCAGAGCAGCTCCTACATCAGAGCATCTCCTACACCAGAGCAGCTCCTACATCAGAGCAGCTCCTACACCAGAGCAGCTCCTACATCAGAGCATCTCCTACACCAGAGCAGCTCCTACATCAGAGCAGCTCCTACACATGAGCAGCTCACACACCAGAGCAGCTCCTACATCAGAGCAGCTCCTACACCAGAGCAGCTCCTACATCAGAGCAGCTCCTACACCAGAGCAGCTCCTACACCAGAGCAGCTCCTACACATGAGCAGCTCCTACATCAGAACAGCTCCTACACCAGAGCAGCTCCTACACCAGAGCAGCTCCTACACATGAGCAGCTCCTACATCAGAGCAGCTCCTACACATGAGCAGCTCCTACACCAGAGCATCACCTACATCAGAGCAGCTCCTACACATGAGCAGCTCCTACACCAGAGCAGCTCCTACACATGAGCAGCTCACACACCAGAGCAGCTCCTACATCAGAGCAGCTCCTACACCAGAGCAGCTCCTACATCAGAGCAGCTCCTACACCAGAGCAGCTCCTACACCAGAGCAGCTCCTACACCAGAGCATCTCCTACACATGAGCAGCTCCTACACCAGAGCAGCTCCTACACCAGAGCAGCTCCTACACCAGAGCAGCTCCTACACCAGAGCAGCTCCTACATCAGAGCAGCTCCTACACCAGAGCAGCTCCTACATCAGAGCAGCTCCTACACCAGAGCAGCTCCTACACCAGAGCAGCTCCTACACATGAGCAGCTCCTACACCAGAGCAGCTCCTACACATGAGCAGCTCCTACACCAGAGCAGCTCCTACACATGAGCAGCTCCTACACCAGAGCAGCTCCTACATCAGAGCAGCTCCTACACATGAGCAGCTCCACCAGAGCAGCTCCTACACCAGAGCAGCTCCTACATCAGAGCAGCTCCTACACATGAGCAGCTCCTACACCAGAGCAGCTCCTACATCAGAGCAGCTCCTACACCAGAGCAGCTCCTACACCAGAGCAGCTCCTACACATGAGCAGCTCCTACACCAGAGCAGCTCCTACACCAGAGCAGCTCCTACACATGAGCAGCTCCTACACCAGAGCATCTCCTACACCAGAGCAGCTCCTACACCAGAGCAGCTCCTACACCAGAGCAGCTCCTACACCAGAGCAGCTCCTACACATGAGCAGCTCCTACACCAGAGCATCTCCTACACCAGAGCAGCTCCTACACCAGAGCAGCTCCTACACCAGAGCAGCTCCTACATCAGAGCAGCTCCTACATCAGAGCAGCTCCTACACCAGAGCAGCTCCTACACCAGAGCAGCTCCTACATCAGAGCAGCTCCTACACCAGAGCAGCTCCTACATCAGAGCATCTCCTACACATGAGCAGCTCCTTCACCAGAGCAGCTCCTACATCAGAGCAGCTCCTACATCAGAGCAGCTCCTACACCAGAGCAGCTCCTACATCAGAGCATCTCCTACACATGAGCAGCTCACACACCAGAGCAGCTCCTACATCAGAGCAGCTCCTACACCAGAGCAGCTCCTACATCAGAGCATCTCCTACACCAGAGCAGCTCCTACACATGAGCAGCTCACACACCAGAGCAGCTCCTACATCAGAGCAGCTCCTACACCAGAGCAGCTCCTACACATGAGCAGCTCCTACATCAGAGCAGCTCCTACACCAGAGCAGCTCCTACACCAGAGCAGCTCCTACACATGAGCAGCTCCTACATCAGAGCAGCTCCTACACATGAGCAGCTCCTACACCAGAGCATCACCTACATCAGAGCAGCTCCTACACATGAGCAGCTCCTACACCAGAGCAGCTCCTACACATGAGCAGCTCACACACCAGAGCAGCTCCTACATCAGAGCAGCTCCTACACCAGAGCAGCTCCTACATCAGAGCAGCTCCTACACCAGAGCAGCTCCTACACCAGAGCAGCTCCTACACCAGAGCATCTCCTACACATGAGCAGCTCCTACACCAGAGCAGCTCCTACACCAGAGCAGCTCCTACACCAGAGCAGCTCCTACACCAGAGCAGCTCCTACATCAGAGCAGCTCCTACACCAGAGCAGCTCCTACATCAGAGCAGCTCCTACACCAGAGCAGCTCCTACACCAGAGCAGCTCCTACACATGAGCAGCTCCTACACCAGAGCAGCTCCTACACCAGAGCAGCTCCTACACATGAGCAGCTCCTACACCAGAGCAGCTCCTACACATGAGCAGCTCCTACACCAGAGCAGCTCCTACATCAGAGCAGCTCCTACACATGAGCAGCTCCTACACCAGAGCAGCTCCTACACCAGAGCAGCTCCTACATCAGAGCAGCTCCTACACATGAGCAGCTCCTACACCAGAGCAGCTCCTACACCAGAGCATCTCCTACACCAGAGCAGCTCCTACACCAGAGCAGCTCCTACATCAGAGCAGCTCCTACACATGAGCAGCTCCTACATCAGAGCAGCTCCTACACCAGAGCAGTTCCTACACCAGAGCAGCTCCTACACATGAGCAGCTCCTACACCAGAGCAGCTCCTACACCAGAGCAGCTCCTACACATGAGCAGCTCCTACACCAGAGCATCTCCTACACCAGAGCAGCTCCTACACCAGAGCAGCTCCTACACCAGAGCAGCTCCTACACCAGAGCAGCTCCTACACATGAGCAGCTCCTACACCAGAGCATCTCCTACACCAGAGCAGCTCCTACACCAGAGCAGCTCCTACAGCTCCTGTTGGTCAGGATGCTTTCTGTTGCACAGCGATAGAAGTTCACCAGGAAATCTGAGGTGTTGATGGTTCAGGACAGGTCCTCCGAGATGTGGGTCCCCAGGAACATGGAACTGGAGACACACTCAACAGTCGTTCTATTGAAGTGGATGGTGTCATGTGTGACTCTTGACTCTTTCCTGAAGTCCACACTTTGGGCTGGAGTGTTTTGGCACTGGCACATGGAGGGTATTTAAAGCATGTCGGCACAGCTGCTTGGACAAGAGACAGGTTGAAAATGTGAAAACCCCAGCGAGCTGCTCAACACATGCCTCGAGTACACGTCCAGGGATGTTGTCTGGTCCAGTGGCTCAGTGCGCTGCAGACGTCTGAGGTGGAGAATGTGATTGGTCGGTGGTCAGGTGAGGGTTTGAGCTTGGAGGCAGTTACTGTATTGTCTTTCTCAAAACGCGCTCTAAAAGTCATGCAGCTGGTTCAAGAAGGAGACATCAATGGCTGCGGGGGAGGAGTGGGTGGTTTTGTTTTCAACAAAGAGAATCAAAAGCTTTACTTTTCTTTACCCAGTCGATGGATTAAGGACCTGAATGAACTGAAATATTGTTAAACACAAAAGATTTATTAATTCATTCCCATATTTCCTTCAGTACATTTATTTACAGTTACATCCTTTTTCTTCCTTTCTTTATAAACTGCTCCAACAAAAACCCACAGTTTTAATTCCATTCAAATTCTTTTGCTCTGAATGCATTTGTCCTGCGCCTGTTATTACCTCGAACACGTTTTTTCTTTCATCAGCGAAACGTGAGCCTCGTTCTCATTCCTCTTTTGTCTCTTCATTATTACTGCTTCATGAAAATAATGCCCTCATCATTGCGCTGCGTTTCCTTCGAGAAAACGTGGCGAGTGAAAACTAAAGATTGCAGCCTCGGGGCTTGGTCAGAGTCAAACCAAACTAAAACCAGACGAAGGAAGGTTTAGAGAAAACAAAGTGTGGCAGCAGGTGTATATTAGGCTGCTTCATGCTCACAATTCAAAACTACCTTCATACAAAGTAACATTCTCATCAGAAGCTTATGTTCAACACTAGACTAGTGTCCTTTCCTCCTGGTGTTTGTGTTTGTCTCTATTTGAGAGAAGACGAGAGGAAACGGGGGGAGATAAAGGGCAAAGGACCCGAGCGGGAATGGAACCCGGGTCTCTGAGTTTGTGGAATGTGCTCCACCAGGTGAACTGGCTTCAGGCTCGTGGTGTCTCTCACAGCTCTGGGCCTGTTGAAGCTAAACCACAGGGAGCTGCTCTGATTGGATAAAACTGAGACACCTGTAGGTCTTCATCTAAAGCACCTCCAGGTGTTCGGGTGGAGCAGAGGCACGTTTTATTGTCTGCACAAGCTGAGGGAAAGTAAAGTTAGTGAATTTACTTTGTGGCGTCACTACACATTCAGACTCCCACACAAAATGGAGGCATCACTTAGGCTCACTGTAGAGCAGCTCTAAGAGGAAGTTTTATTTATCATTTGTGAAAAAGACTGTTGAGTCTGGAGCAGACCCTGAGTCAGTCTCAGTCCCGGTCTCTGAACCGCTCAGAGCCCAGGATAATCATCTCGGAGCAGTGATCAATTATCTGTGAACAGCTGCAGTAAATGTTAATGGATTCCACGGCGACGGTCGTCAGGGAAACGGAGGCGGACGGTTGGCACGGCGACCGGAGACGACACAGATGTTTCCCACAAATAACAACAACAGCATCAATCACAGCCTCGTTATTAGTATACAAGTCCTACTGAGACCTGGTTTAGTCCTGGTTTAGACCTGGTTTAGTCCTGGTTTAGTCCTGGTTTAGACCTGGTTTAGAGCTGGTTTAGACCTGGTTTAGTCCTGGTTTAGACCTGGTTTAGACCTGGTTTAGTCCTGGTTTAGTCCTGGTTTAGACCTGGTTTAGTCCTGGTTTAGACCTGGTTTAGTCCTGGTTTAGTCCTGGTTTAGTCCTGGTTTAGACCTGGTTTAGTCCTGGTTTAGTCAAACCCTGGTTAGGGGGGGAAAGGGGAGGATTGGGAGATAGGGGTGGCGGTTAGTGTAGACAATTCTTCTTGGACCAGGAGTGAAAGTCGGCCTCTTTCGGAGCGAGTGGGAGTAAGGGAGGCCATGGTTTGGTATTTTAGGTGACGTAGAAATCATTTTGAATAGCCACGCTTACGCAGAGCAGAGAACAGGGTTGAAGTAGCCTGGTTGAAGTCTGTGGTATTTGAACAGATGCGATGAAATCTGATGAGCTGTGATTTTATTATTCCAGAGAAGGTGTGTTTGGGGTGATAGCTCGATTTATGAAGAAGGGCATGTGTATCTGTCGTTTTGAAGTAAACCTTGGTTTTGATCTGTTTTGGGTATCTTTTAGGGGCTGAAAAAACTGTTGTGTCCAGAAAATTAACCTGCTGTGGATGTATGGTGTATTTGAGTTTGATGGATGGGTGGTGATTATTCAAGATGTCTATAAATTGTTGGAAAGTGTGCAGAGGGTGTGGCCATGCTCCAATGATGTCATCCAGATAACGGAGAAAAACAGGGGTTGGAGGGGGCATTTTGTAAGGGCCTCCCGTTCCCACTCGCTCATGTAGATGTTGGCGTAGGCGGGGCTAACCTTTGACCCTTGGCTGTTCCACTTATCTGGAGATAATGTTTATTATTGAAACTAAAGTCATTGTTGTCTAAACAGAGTTTAAGAAGCTGAATGATTTCTGAGTCCGGTCTATTAGGGTCTGGATATCTACTGAAGGTTTTTGAAGCGGCAGAGATGCCCAAGTTGGTTATGATATTAGTATATAGAGAATCTATGTCAATTGTGAAAAGGTAAGTGTGGTTGTGGACAGCCATGGGCCTGATGGTGTCCAGGAAGTGATAGGTGTCTTTAATGTAGCTGGGGTGCCTGTTGGAGAGTGGATTAAGGAAGGAGTTGAGGTATTGAGCTATATTGTAAGTGGCACTGTTGCAATCTGAGACTATTGGGCGACCGGAGGACCTCAAAAGGAATAGTCCAGGTATGAGGATCTTTGTGGATTTTAGGAAGGAGATAGAAGATGCGAAAAGTGCGGGGCTGATCTGGACCGTAGAGAAAGTGTAGCTGTTTGTTTGTTATGACTTTCTTGTCATAAAGAGATTGTATTATGGATCGTAGTTGCATCTGGGTGATAGATTGTATGCTGTTGGCCAGGGGACGGTAGTGCTGGGGATTATTGAGCTGACGATTTGCTTCGAAGAGGTATTGTTGTCGGTCCAGGATGACTATTTTGGAACCTTTGTCTGCAGGTTTGATAATGATGTTGGGGTTATGGATGAGTTGACGGAGGGCTGAACGTTCCTGAGGGGCGAGGTTATCTTTAATATCTGGCGTGGGTTGGAAAGAGCGAGGAGTACGGAGGTTGCTGCTGATATAACATTGAATGGATATGTTTATTTGATAAGTAGCTGGTTCCCACAAAGATGGATGGGTGAAGGGTCGGCTACTGGAGGAGGTTCTATTGTGGAAATAAGAGGCTATTTTGAGGCGACGGTGATAGTAGTGGAAGTCCTTTTGAAGTTCCTCCCGGTTAGGTTTTGTGGGACGTGGTATAAAAGTAAGGCCTCTCTCCAGCAGCTAACTTGTGCGGTAGTTGGCGTGAAGAGGGTGGATAAGTTTAAGATGTTGGAGGCCGAGCTCCACCCCAGATCCACTGTGGTTTGTCGAGTGGGAGAAAAGGACTGGGTAATAAGTGGGGAGTTGTATTTGGGGGAGACCGGGTTGGAATAGTAATCTAGATTAAATTTAGTTGACGGAGCCAGTTACTGAATATAGTGCTCGCGGTGGTAGGTGTCCAGTGGATATTATCTGCAACTGTAATGAAGGTGTCTTGAGGGATTTCTACTAGAAAGGGAAAGTGGGTGGCAATGTATTTATTAAGCTGAATAAGATTTTCCTTTTGTTTTTGAGGGAGGTTAAGGGAGAAATTGATTTTGGGAAAGTATATGTCTGCATTAGGGAAGCTCAACTTTGCTTGTTTGTACAGTGAACTCATTTGCTTGACAGATGTTTGCTGGGGGTCCTGTTCTCTATTGTTTAGGCCTATGGCCAGAATGAGGATTTTGGTGGATGTATTGATTTGTGATTTTTCCATAAGTTTGTGAAAGTGATAAATATTGGCTCCTGGGTAACTGTCTAACTGGATATTTCTGTGATGGTGAGGGGGATTCGATTGATATTGAGTCCCCAGGATAAGGACAGGCCTTCTCCCAATGAAGTACCAGTCCTGGAGCTTCCTACTTGGTCTGACCAGGTGGTAGATAGGTTTGTATAAGTTGAGCGGGGGAGGTGTTGAGGTGAAGGGTGTTTTAGACTGGGAGGAGCCTGGAAGGTAGCCCAGGGTGAATGAAGACACGGAAGTGGCACCAGTCGCCAAGGAGGAGGACTCAGTGGGTTCTGTAGTGAGTGAGGGGGGTTCAGTTAGGGTTTTAGTCATGGTCTTGGTGACCTTTAAGGACCCACTCATCATTCCCCCCACATTTGAGGCCTTGTGAGCTGTTTTTATGGGACCTGTTCTCCTAATGTCCTTGGTGCTGGTGCCACCTGGGGGTGAAGCAAGACCTGGTTTAGTCCTGGTTTAGTCCTGGTTCAGACCCGGTTTAATCCTGGTTTAGTCCTGGTTTAGTCCTGGTTTAGTCCTGGTTCAGACCTGGTTTAGATCTGGTTTAGTCCTGGTTTAGACCTGGTTTAGACCTGGTTTAGATCTGGTTTAGTCCTGGTTTAGACCTGGTTTAGTCCTGGTTTAGACCTGGTTTAGACCTGGTTTTGTCCTGGTTTAGACCTGGTTTAGTCCTGGTTTAGTCCTGGTTTAGTCCTGGTTCAGACCTGGTTTAGATCTGGTTTAGTCCTGGTTTAGACCTGGTTTAGTCCTGGTTTAGACCTGGTTTACACCTGGTTTAGACCTGGTTTAGACCTGGTTTAGATCTGGTTTAGTCCTGGTTTAGTCCTGGTTTAGTCCTGGTTTAGTCCTGCAGTTGTGAACATAAGGAGAAACTGTTAAAGTCTTCTGTCTAATCCTGTATTTGTTAGTTGTTGTTAAAATGTAAACAACTTCATTAAAATTCCGTCGACAGAGTCACAGCTGCAGAGTCTCACTGTAGTCCTCACTCAGGATCTGAAACACAAAACGAGTTTATTCTGAAGACTTCAGACAGAAACGCTCAGGGCAACTTCACAAACACTGACCTCCGTGAGTCTGGACCTGGTCTAAGTCTGGACTAACTCTGTCTCCTTCAAACACTGACCTCCGTGAGTCTGGACCTGGTCTAAGTCTGGACCTGGTCTGAGTCTGGACCTGGTCTAAGTCTGGACCTGGTCTAAGACTGGACCTGGTCTAAGTCTGGACCTGGTCTAAGTCTGGACCTGGTCTAAGACTGGACCTGGTCTAAGACTGGACCTGGTCTAAGTCTGGACCTGGTCTGAGTCTGGACCTGGTCTAAGTCTGGACCTGGTCTAAGTCTGGACTAACTCTGTCTCCTTCAAACACTGACCTCCGTGAGTCTGGACCTGGTCTAAGTCTGGACCCGGTCTAAGTCTGGACCTGGTCTAAGTCTGGACTAACTCTGTCTCCTTCAAACGCTGACCTCCGTGAGTCTGGACCTGGTCTAAGTCTGGACCTGGTCTAAGTCTGGACTAACTCTGTCTCCTTCAAACACTGACCTCCGTGAGTCTGGACCTGGTCTAAGTCTGGACCTGGTCTAAGTCTGGACTAACTCTGTCTTCTTCAAACACTGACCTCCGTGAGTCTGGACCTGGTCTAAGTCTGGACCTGGTCTAAGTCTGGACTAACTCTGTCTCCTTCAAACACTGACCTCCGTGAGTCTGGACCTGGTCTAAGTCTGGACCTGGTCTAAGTCTGGACCTGGTCTAAGTCTGGACTAACTCAGATTTCTGTCCATCAGAATGACCTTGTTGAGAGAAAATGATCCACAGTAAATGTTTAGCCTGTGACAGATTGATTTTTCTCGGAGTGCATCGTGTGAACTTTTCAAAATGAGGTCAAACAGAACGACAGATGAGACCAGGACAGATCCTGGTTCAGACCTGGTTCAGGACCCGGTTCAAGACCCGGTTTAGGACCCGGTTCAGACCCGGTTTAGACCTGGGTTTGACCCGGTTTAGACCTGTTTTGAGATGTTTGTGAAAGTTTGTTCTGACTCTGTTTGTCTCTGATTTTCTGCAGAGCATCAAAGTGTCATGGCAGCCGCCTCCTCGCTCGGCTCAGAACGGGATCGTGACGGCCTACAAGCTCCGCTACAGGAAGACGGGCCGACGAGGAGAGCAGGAGGCCATTGAGCCCAACAACTACTGGTACCTCTTCACAGGTCGGACGCTTTAACTCTGCTTTTAAATCTGCTCTTTAATGTGTTCTGCTCAGAAGTCAGTTTAAAATCTCACTGGAATTTGTTCATGTGACCTTCCATTTTTCACACAGTGTAAGCATCGCCATAGTCAGACATTTACTAAACAGAAAAACAGTGTCTATTTTTATCTAATACGTCTCCTTAACATCTTAAATGGGCTTTAAAGAGACGAGAAAAGTGAGTTTTTTTCTTGGTGTAAAACAGAAGTTGTTCAAATGAAAAATAAAGTACAGTAAAAAATTATTCACTCTAGACTTGCCCTGGTTCCATTTAAAGACAGCTTCCACCAGGACTAAACCTGGGACCGGGACTAGACCGGGACTAGACCAGAACTAAACCGGGACTAAACCAGGTCAGAAGGTTAAAGCGTTCTGCCTCAAGCTCTGTCTGCCTCTATTGCTTCCGTTTCCACGGCCACGGTGTTAATATTTATAGCTGCTCAGGTGGAAACAAGTGGATTCAAAACGAAAAGGAAATGAAAGCTGGAGATCTCTTTTCATTCTTAACAATATCTTTAATAAACTGTATTAAACCCTTTTTGGACGGTTTTAAGGCTCAGGATGATACCTGTAGAAATACCTGTGTGTTTCTGTCCCAGGTCTGGAGAAGGGCAGTCAGTACAGTTTCCAGGTGGCGGCCATGACAGTGAACGGGACGGGTCCGGCCAGCGACTGGGTCAGCGCCGAGACTCCGGAGAACGACCTGGACGGTGAGAACCTGGGATTTACAAAATAAAAGGATGGACGGGGGGGGGGCTGAATATTTAATGTTCCAACAAGTCCCGAGGGTAACAAGGAGAGGAGAGGATAGTAAAGGAGAGGAGAGGAGGGGAGAGGATAGGAGAGGAGGGGAGATGATAGTAAAGGAGAGGAGGGGAGAGGATAGTAAAGGAGAGGAGAGGAGGGGAGAGGATAGTAAAGGAGAGGAGAGAAGGGGAGAGGATAGTAAAGGAGAGGAGAGGAGAGGATAGTGAAGGAGAGGAGAGGAGAGGGATAGTAAAGGAGAGGAGAGGATAGTAAAGGAGAGGAGAGGAGGGAGAGGATAGTAAAGGAGAGGAGAGGAGGGGAGAGGATAGTAAAGGAGAGGAGAGGAGAGGATAGTAAAGGAGAGGAGAGGAGAGGATAGTAAAGGAGAGGAGAGAAGGGGAGAGGATAGTAAAGGAGAGGAGAGGAGGGGAGAGGATAGTAAAGGAGAGGAGAGGAGGGGAGATGATAGTATAGGAGAGGAGGGGAGAGGATAGTAAAGGAGAGGAGAGGAGGGGAGAGGATAGTAAAGGAGAGGAGAGGAGGGAGAGGATAGTAAAGGAGAGGAGAGGAGGGGAGAGGATAGTAAAGGAGAGGAGAGAAGGGGAGAGGATAGTATAGGAGAGGAGGAGAGGATAGTAAAGGAGAGGAGAGGAGGGGAGAGGATAGTAAAGGAGAGGAGAGAAGGGGAGAGGATAGTATAGGAGAGGAGGGGAGAGGATAGTAAAGGAGAGGAGAGGAGGGGAGAGGATAGTAAAGGAGAGGAGAGAAGGGGAGAGGATAGTATAGGAGAGGAGGGGAGATGATAGTATAGGAGAGAAGGGGGATAGTAAAGGAGAGGAGAGGAGAGGATAGTAAAGGAGAGGAGGGGAGAGGATAGTAAAGGAGAGGAGGGGAGAGGATAGTATAGGAAAGGAGGAGGGATAGTAAAGGAGAGGAGGAGAGGAGAGGATAGTAAAGGAGAGGAGGTGAGGGAGATGATAGGAGAGGAGAGGAGAGGAGGGAGAGGATAGTATAGGAGAGGAGGGGAGAGGATAGTAAAGGAGAGGAGAGGAGGGGAGAGGATAGTAAAGGAGAGGAGAGGAGGGGAGAGGATAGTATAGGAGAGGAGGGGAGAGGATAGTAAAGGAGAGGAGAGGAGGGGAGAGGATAGTAAAGGAGAGGAGAGGATAGTAAAGGAGAGGAGAGGAGGGGAGAGGATAGTAAAGGAGAGGAGAGGATAGTAAAGGAGAGGAGGGGAGAGGATAGTAAAGGAGAGGAGGAGAGGATAATATAGGAGAGGAGGGAGGGGATAGTAAAGGAGAGGAGAGGAGGAGAGGATAGTAAAGGAGAGGAGAGGAGAGGATAGTAAAGGAGAGGAGGGGAGAGGATAGTAAAGGAGAGGAGGGGAGAGGATAATATAGGAGGAGGGGATAGTAAAGGAGAGGAGGGAGGAGAGAGGATAGTAAAGGAGAGGAGGGAGCAGAGAGGATAGTAAAGGAGAGAGAGGAGGGGAGAGGATAGTAAAGGAGAGGAGAGGATAGTAAAGGAGAGGAGGGGAGAGGATAGTAAAGGAGAGGAGGGGAGAGGATAATATAGGAGAGGAGGGGAGGGGATAGTAAAGGAGAGGAGAGGAGGGGAGAGGATAGTAAAGGAGAGGAGAGGAGAGGATAGTAAAGGAGAGGAGGGAGAGGATAGTAAAGGAGAGGAGGGAGAGGATAATATAGGAGGAGGGGATAGTAAAGGAGAGGAGGGGAGGAGAGAGGATAGTAAAGGAGAGGAGGGGAGCAGAGAGGATAGTAAAGGAGAGGAGAGGAGGGGATAGTAAAGGAGAAGAGGGGAGAGGATAGTATAGGAGAGGAGGGGAGAGGATAGTAAAGGAGAGGAGAGGAGGAGAGGATAGTAAAGGAGAGGAGAGGAGGGGAGAGGATAGTATAGGAGAGGAGGGGAGAGGATAGTAAAGGAGAGGAGAGGAGGGGAGAGGATAGTAAAGGAGAGGAGAGAAGGGGAGAGGATAGTATAGGAGAGGAGGGGAGAGGATAGTAAAGGAGAGGAGAGGAGGGGAAAGGATAGTAAAGGAGAGGAGAGGAGAGGATAGTAAAGGAGAGGAGAGGATAGTAAAGGAGAGGAGAGAAGGGGAGAGGATAGTAAAGGAGAGGAGAGGAGGGGAGAGGATAGTAAAGGAGAGGAGAGGAGGGGAGATGATAGTATATGAGAGGAGGGGAGAGGATAGTAAAGGAGAGGAGAGGAGGGGAGAGGATAGTAAAGGAGAGGAGAGGAGGGAGAGGATAGTAAAGGAGAGGAGAGAAGGGGAGAGGATAGTATAGGAGAGGAGGGAGAGGATAGTAAAGGAGAGGAGAGGAGGGGAGAGGATAGTAAAGGAGAGGAGAGGAGGGGAGAGGATAGTAAAGGAGAGGAGAGAAGGGGAGAGGATAGTATAGGAGAGGAGGGGAGAGGATAGTAAAGGAGAGGAGAGGAGGGGAGAGGATTGTATAGGAGAGGAGGGGAGAGGATAGTAAAGGAGAGGAGAGGAGGGAGAGGATAGTAAAGGAGAGGAGAGGAGGGGAGAGGATAGTAAAGGAGAGGAGAGGATAGTAAAGGAGAGGAGGGGAGAGGATAGTAAAGGAGAGGAGGGGAGAGGATAATATAGGAGAGGAGGGGAGGGATAGTAAAGGAGAGGAGAGGAGGGGAGAGGATAGTAAAGGAGAGGAGAGGATAGTAAAGGAGAGGAGGGGAGAGGATAGTAAAGGAGAGGAGGGGAGAGGATAATATAGGAGGGAGGGGATAGTAAAGGAGAGGAGGGGAGGAGAGAGGATAGTAAAGGAGAGGAGGAGCAGAGAGGATAGTAAAGGAGAGGAGAGGAGGGGAGAGGATAGTAAAGGAGAGGAGAGGATAGTAAAGGAGAGGAGGGGAGAGGATAGTAAAGGAGAGGAGGGGAGAGGATAATATAGGAGAGGAGGGGAGGGGATAGTAAAGGAGAGGAGAGGAGGGGAGAGGATAGTAAAGGAGAGGAGAGGAGAGGATAGTAAAGGAGAGGAGGAGAGGATAGTAAAGGAGAGGAGGGAGAGGATAATATAGGAGGGGAGGGGATAGTAAAGGAGAGGAGGGGAGGAGAGAGGATAGTAAAGGAGAGGAGGGGAGCAGAGAGGATAGTAAAGGAGAGGAGAGGAGGGGAGAGGATAGTAAAGGAGAGGAGAGGATAGTAAAGGAGAGGAGGGGAGAGGATAGTAAAGGAGAGGAGGGGAGAGGATAATATAGGAGAGGAGCAGAGAGGATAGTAAAGGAGAGGAGAGGAGGGGAGAGGATAGTAAAGGAGAGGAGAGGATAGTAAAGGAGAGGAGGGAGAGGATAGTAAAGGAGAGGAGGGGAGAGGATAATATAGGAGAGGAGGGAGGGATAGTAAAGGAGAGGAGAGGAGGGGAGAGGATAGTAAAGGAGAGGAGAGGAGAGGATAGTAAAGGAGAGGAGGGGAGAGGATAGTAAAGGAGAGGAGGGGAGAGGATAATATAGGAGGAGGGGATAGTAAAGGAGAGGAGGAGGAGAGAGGATAGTAAAGGAGAGGAGGAGAGGAGGGGAGAGGATAGTAAAGGAGAGGAGAGGATAGTAAAGGAGAGGAGGGGAGAGGATAGTAAAGGAGAGGAGGGGAGAGGATAATATAGGAGAGGAGGGGAGGATAGTAAAGGAGAGGAGAGGAGGGGAGAGGATAGTAAAGGAGAGGAGAGGAGAGGATAGTAAAGGAGAGGAGGGGAGAGGATAGTAAAGGAGAGGAGGGGAGAGGATAATATAGGAGGAGGGGATAGTAAAGGAGAGGAGGGGAGGAGAGAGGATAGTAAAGGAGAGGAGGGGAGCAGAGAGGATAGTAAAGGAGAGGAGAGGAGGGGATAGTAAAGGAGAAGAGGGAGAGGATAGTATAGGAGAGGAGGGGAGAGGATAGTAAAGGAGAGGAGAGGAGGGGAGAGGATAGTAAAGGAGAGGAGAGGAGGGGAGAGGATAGTATAGGAGAGGAGGGGAGAGGATAGTAAAGGAGAGGAGAGGAGGGAGAGGATAGTAAAGGAGAGGAGAGAAGGGGAGAGGATAGTATAGGAGAGAGGGGAGAGAGGATAGTAAAGGAGAGGAGAGGAGGGGAGAGGATAGTAAAGGAGAGGAGGGGAGAGGATAGTAAAGGAGAGGAGGGGAGAGGATAGTATAGGAAAGGAGGGGAGGGATAGTAAAGGAGGGGAGAGGATAGTAAAGGAGAGGAGGGGAGGGAGAGGATAGTAAAGGAGAGGAGAGGAGGGGAGAGGATAGTAAAGGAGAGGAGGGGAGGGGAGAAGATAGTAAAGGAGAGGAGGAGAGGATAGTATAGGAGAGGAGGGGAGAGGATAGTAAAGGAGAGGAGAGGAGGGGAGACGGTAGTAAAGGAGAGGAGAGGAGGGGATAGTATAGGAGAGGAGGGAGAGGATAGTAAAGGAGAGGAGAGGAGGGGAGAGGATAGTAAAGGAGAGGAGGGGAGAGGATAGTATAGGAGAGGAGGGGAGAGGATAGTAAAGGAGAGGAGGGGAGAGGAAAGTATAGGAGAGGAGGGGAGAGGATAGTAAAGGAGAGGAGAGGAGGGGAGAGGATAGTAAAGGAGAGGAGAGGAGAGGATAGTATAGGAGAGGAGGGGAGAGGATAGTAAAGGAGAGGAGAGGAGGGGAGAGGATAGTAAAGGAGAGGAGGGAGAGGATAGTATAGGAGAGGAGGGGAGAGGATAGTAAAGGAGAGGAGGGGAGAGGATAGTATAGGAGAGAAGGGGAGAGGATAGTAAAGGAGAGGAGGGGAGAGGATAGTATAGGAGAGGAGGGAGAGGATAGTAAAGGAGAGGAGAGGAGGGGAGAGGATAGTAAAGGAGAGGAGAAGAGGGGATAGTATAGGAGAGGAGGGGAGAGGATAGTAAAGGAGAGGAGGTGAGGGGAGATGATAGTAAAGGAGAGGAGAGGAGAGGATAGTATAGGAGAGGAGGGGAGAGGATAGTAAAGGAGAGGAGAGGAGGGGAGAGGATAGTAAAGGAGAGGAGGGGAGAGGATAGTATAGGAGAGGAGGGGAGAGGATAGTAAAGGAGAGGAGAGGAGGGGAGAGGATAGTAAAGGAGAGGAGGGGAGAGGATAGTATAGGAGAGGAGGGGAGGGGATAGGATAGTAAAGGAGAGGAGGGGAGAGGATAGTAAAGGAGAGGAGGTGAGGGAGATGATAGTAAAGGAGAGGAGAGGAGGGGAGAGGATAGTATAGGAGAGGAGGGGAGAGGATAGTAAAGGAGAGGAGAGGAGGGAGAGGATAGTAAATGAGAGGAGAGGAGGGGAGAGGATAGTAAAGGAGGGGAGGGGAGAGGATAGTAAAGGAGAGGAGGGGAGGAGAGAGGATAGTAAAGGAGAGGAGAGGAGGGGATAGTAAAGGAGAGGAGGAGAGGATAGTAAAGGAGAGGAGGGGAGAGGATAGTATAGGAGAGGGGGAGAGGATAGTATAGGAGAGGAGGGGAGAGGATAGTAAAGGAGAGGAGAGGAGGGGAGACGATAGTAAAGGAGAGGAGGGGAGAGGATAGTATAGGAGAGGAGGGAGAGGATAGTATAGGAGAGGAGGGGAGAGGATAGTAAAGGAGAGGAGAGGAGGGGATAGTATAGAAGAGGAGGGGAGAGGATAGTAAAGGAGAGGAGAGGAGGGGAGAGGATAGTAAAGGAGAGGAGGGGAGAGGATAGTATAGGAGAGGAGGGGAGGGATAGGATAGTAAAGGAGAGGAGGGAGATGATAGTAAAGGAGAGGAGAGGAGGGAGAGGATAGTAAAGGAGAGGAGGGGAGAGGATAGTATAGGAGAGGAGGGAGAGGATAGTAAAGGAGAGGAGAGGAGGGAGAGGATAGTAAAGGAGAGGAGGGGAGAGGATAGTATAGGAGAGGAGGTGAGAGGATAGTAAAGGAGAGGAGAGGAGGGGAGAGGATAGTAAAGGAGAGGAGAGGAGGGGAGAGGATAGTAAAGGAGAGGAGAGGATAGTGTAGGAGAGGAGGGGAGAGGATAGTAAAGGAGAGGAGAGGAGGGGAGAGGTTAGTAAAGGAGAGGAGGGGAGAGGATAGTGTAGGAGAGGAGGGAGAGGATAGTAAAGGAGAGGAGGGAGAGGATAGTATAGGAGAGGAGGGAGAGGACAGTAAAGGAGAGGAGAGGAGGGGAGAGGATAGTAAAGGAGAGGAGGGGAGAGGATAGTAAAGGAGAGGAGAGGAGGGGAGGATAGTAAAGGAGAGGAGGGGAGAGGATAGTATAGGAGAGGAGGAGAGGATAGTAAAGGAGAGGAGAGGAGGGGAGAGGATAGTAAAGGAGAGGAGAGGAGGGAGACGATAGTAAAGGAGAGGAGAGGAGGGGAGAGGATAGTAAAGGAGAGGAGAGGAGGGGATAGTATAGGAGACGAGGGAGAGGATAGTAAAGGAGAGGAGGGAGAGGATAGTGTAGGAGAGGAGGGGAGAGGATAGTAAAGGAGAGGAGAGGAGGGAGAGGTTAGTAAAGGAGAGGAGGGGAGAGGATAGTGTAGGAGAGGAGGGGAGAGGATAGTAAAGGAGAGGAGAGGAGAGGATAGTATAGGAGAGGAGGAGAGGATAGTAAAGGAGAGGAGAGGAGGGGAGAGGATAGTAAAGGAGAGGAGGGGAGAGGATAGTATAGGAGAGGAAGGAAGGGGGATAGTAAAGGAGAGGAGGTGAGGGGAGAGGATAGTAAAGGAGAGGAGGTGAGAGGATAGTAAAGGAGAGGAGAGGAGGGGAGAGGATAGTAAAGGAGAGGAGAGGAGGGGAGAGGATAATAAAGGAGAGGAGGAGGGGTGAGGATAGTAAAGGAGAGGAGAGGAGGGGAGAGGATAGTAAAGGAGAGGAGGTGAGAGGATAGTAAAGGAGAGGAGAGGAGGGGTGAGGATAGTAAAGGAGAGGAGAGGAGGGGAGAGGATAGTAAAGGAGAGGAGAGGAGGGGAGAGGATAATAAAGGAGAGGAGGAGGAGGAGAGGATAGTAAAGGAGAGGAGAGGAGGGGAGAGGATAGTAAAGGAGAGGAGGGTAGAGGATAGTATAGGAGAGGAGGGGAGAGGATAGTAAAGGAGAGGAGAGGAGTCTCTTCGGTCTGTGTCGTGGAGACTTTAGTCCAGCTCTGTTCACTGCGACACTAAAGAAGCAGGAACCTGATCATTTAAACTCAATTCAAACTCTCTTTGTGAATCCCTGAGGGTTCCTCTCATGAGTCTGACTCTGTCACAGACTCGTCCAGTCTTATTAAAGTCCACTGGGTGTGTTTTAGACCTGCCTTATCTGTAAAACTAGCTTACTTTGTCGTATTGAGTTCATTTCCACCGGCTCTTTTCAAAAGCACAGCCAGCACTTCACTTCCTGTTGTGAGATTTATTATAAAGCAAATATAATTAAGTGGATGTTGGAGGTGTCTCAGTGTGAGCCTGACCTACTCTCACTCAGAACTTCATTTGTAAATCAACCGCCGTCGAAACAAAAAATGCAGTTTAAAACCAGGGTCGGCATCACTCACAACACCAGCTGTTGTTCATTTAGACCTCCTTTAAGATTCATTATATATTTACTATTTATTGAGTTGATAACATGAGTCATTAGCAGCCAGGTATTCTCTGTCCAGACCTGCTCCTGAGCCTCGGGCCAGTCAAGGGCAGAAAGCTCCTGTAACGCTTCAATAAACCGGTTATACATACTTTAGTAGGGTTGAGATAACAAGCACTCTTATACTTCTTTAATTAACTACTTTAAAAAACTGTCTAATGCTGTTGACAAAGTCAGAATGTCTGCTCATACACAGCATAAAGAACTCAAACATGGAAATACAGGGAAGTTGACATTTACTTTACTTTACAAAGAGAAAGAGTAAGACTAACAGAACACACCAGGTCCAGCACAGGTTTTGAACAGGTTTTGCTCAGATTTGAACAGGTTTGAGTCAGTTTTAAACAGGTTTGAGTCAGTTTAAAACAGGTTTGAGTCAGTTTAAAACAGGTTTGAGTCAGTTTTAAACAGGTTTGAGTCAGTTTAAAACAGGTTTGAGTCAGTTTTAAACAGGTTTGAGTCAGTTTTGAACAGGTTTGAGTCAGTTGTTTGTGGATGTTTCCTTTTGAACAGTGCTCTGTGTAAGAGCTCGAGGTGTGTCAGAAAGACAGGAGCAGGTTGAGTGCAGGCTTTTACCGTCGAAGGAAGCCTGACACAACACATCCAACCTAACTGTGTTTCCTCCTGAGACGCTAACCTGCTTTGGATGGATTCTCACTCGATGAAATGAAATGAAGCGAGGCCCGAGGGGAGGCTAATGTGATGGGAGCCACCGTGGGACAAACAGAGTCAGAGCCGGTCAGAGCCAAACACAGCAGTAATCAGGTTAGGCTTCTGTTCGAGAGGGTTAGAGTGTTTCTTCAGGCGCTGAGGCCTACTTCACCAAGAGAGGCTAGAGTTAAGAGTTTTGAGATGGATTTAAACAAGTTTTAGATGGATTTGAACAGGTTTTAGATGGATTTGAACAGGTTTTAGATGGATTTAAGCTAGAGGGGTATGCGGCAACAATTTTGGTGCCCCCGGACATCATTCTAAAGTCTAGATTTTTATAACAATTTCAAGTAGGAGCCAGTTCTCAATGCCCAATACTAGTAACAATGTTGCTACCAAACATTCTAGAGCGCATATACATTTTTAAAAACAGTGGCTGAATAGCTCAGCAGGTAAGGACAAGACTTTTCACAAATGAACTCAGGTTCGATTCCCCACGGGACGCTATGAACTATCCAGTGTAGATTAGTTTATTAGTACCAATTTATTGTACATGGCATGCTGTCTTATATTTTCCAGTTTTCAGCTCAGTAACCTCAGTTTTGCAAATAAAGCTAGCCTTAATTTAAACCCCATTTGGCTGCTACATTCCCAGTGTTAGCGAACGCTAGCTAGTCTGTTAACATTAATATTGCAAGCTTCCAGAGGTCTCACTTTAGATCCTACCTGTTGCCTTTCATCATCCACTTGTTTTTATCAGCTGTCCCACACCTTGACACGCCATCTCCTTTTCCATCTTTCTTTATTTGTTTTGGTAACAACTGTACGTTACCTGCTGGCTCAGCGCGCTCACAGCGCACCGCCAGCCACGCCCACTCTCGATATTCCATTAATTCTATTTATGGAATCTAATGAGGGCGCCTACTGTAGCCTGTTAGTCCTCTAAAATGTTATATAGTATTGAGGAAATACTGAAATGATTTAGAAACGCACAACAGCAGCTAAGCTACATTTAAGAAATACCACAAAAAAAAAAAGGTATATATATTGTTTTTATACCATCACTTTGGCGCCCCCCAAGGTGCTGCGCCCCTATGTACGTTTTAGATGAATTTGTATTCAGTTTTGTTCAGATTTTCGTCCCAATTGTATTTGAACAGGTTTTAGTTGGATTTGAGGAGGAGAGGTTCTCCAGTTTTGAATAGGTCTTAGTCAGTTTTTGCTTATCTTTACCCTGTATCCTGTTCCTGTCCCTCAGAGAGCACGGTCCCAGACCAGCCCAGCTCGCTCCACGTCCGGCCTCTGCCCAACAGCATCATTATGTCCTGGACCCCTCCCCTGAGCCCCAGTGTCCTGGTGCGAGGCTACATCATTGGGTACGGAGTGGGCAGCCCCTACGCCGAGACGGTCCGGGTCGACTCCAAACAGAGATACTACTCCATCGAGAACCTCGGTACGTACCACAACCGCCTCCATAACAGAAGTACTTTAATAATCACTGGAAGACTGGACTAACTCTGTCTCCTTCAAACACTGACCTCCGTGAGTCTGGACCTGGTCTAAGTCTGGACCTGGTCTAAGTCTGGACCTGGTCTAAGTCTGGACTAACTCTGTCTCCTTCAAACACTGACCTCCGTGAGTCTGGACCTGGTCTAAGTCTGGACCTGGTCTAAGTCTAGACCTGGTCTAAGTCTGGACCTGGTCTAAGTCTGGACTAACTCTGTCTCCTTCAAACACTGACCTCCGTGAGTCTGGACCTGGTCTAAGTCTGGACCTGGTCTAAGTCTGGACCTGGTCTAAGTCTGGACCTGGTCTAAGTCTGGACTAACTCTGTCTCCTTCAAACGCTGACCTCCATGAGTCTGGACCTGGTCTAAGTCTGGACCTGGTCTAAGTCTGGACCTGGTCTAAGTCTGGACCTGGTCTAAGTCTAGACCTGGTCTAAGTCTAGACCTGGTCTAAGTCTGGACCTGGTCTAAGTCTAGACCTGGTCTAAGTCTGGACCTGGTCTAAGTCTGGACCTGGTCTAAGTCTGGACCTGATCTAAGTCTGGACCTGGTCTAAGTCTGGACTAACTCTGTCTCCTTCAAACACTGACCTCCGTGAGTCTGGACCTGGTCTAAGTCTGGACCTGGTCTAAGTCTGGACCTGGTCTAAGTCTAGACCTGGTCTAAGTCTGGACCTGGTCTAAGTCTGGACTAACTCTGTCTCCTTCAAACACTGACCTCCGTGAGTCTGGACCTGGTCTAAGTCTGGACCTGGTCTAAGTCTGGACCTGGTCTAAGTCTGGACTAACTCTGTCTCCTTCAAACACTGACCTCCGTGAGTCTGGACCTGGTCTAAGTCTGGACCTGGTCTAAGTCTGGACCTGATCTAAGTCTAGACCTGGTCTAAGTCTGGACCTGGTCTAAGTCTGGACCTGGTCTAAGTCTAGACCTGGTCTAAGTCTGGACCTGGTCTAAGTCTGGACCTGGTCTAAGTCTAGACCTGGTCTAAGTCTGGACCTGGTCTAAGTCTGGACCTGGTCTAAGTCTGGACCTGATCTAAGTCTAGACCTGGTCTAAGTCTGGACCTGGTCTAAGTCTGGACCTGGTCTAAGTCTGGACCTGGTTGGTTTTTAACTGGTGATGCTTCTACATTTACATTTAGTCATTTATCAGATGCTTTTATCCAAAGCGACTTACATTAAGGTTCTATTCCCCAGTGTTACAGCTGAACACCACTGGAGGCAAAGTGGGTTAAGTGTCTTGCCCAAGGACACGACAACAGTATGAACTGTGTGGAGAGCGGGAATCGAACCACCAACCTTCCAGTTGAGGGACCGCTCTACCACTGAGCCACTGTGCCCTGCACTTTACCTTCTTTGATAAAGGGTTTCACTGACGGGTTGGCCTGACAAATTCTTTAAATCTAACATTCCTACAAGCTTTGAAACATTTTTACAAAACCAACAAAAAAAAAATCATATTTAATATGTTTTAAAAACCTGTTGAATTGTATTATAGTTGGATTTGAATAGGTTTTAATTGGATTTGAACGGGTTTTAGATGGATTTGAACAGGTTCTAGATGGATTTGAACGGGTTTTAGATGGATTTGAACAGTTTTAGTTGTATTTGAACAGGTTTTAGATGGATTTGAAAAGGTTTTAGATGGATTTAAACAGGTTTTAGATGGATTTGAACAGGCTTTAGATGGATTTGAACAGGTTTTAGATGGATTTGAACAGGTTTTAGATGGATTTGAATAGGTTTTAGATGGATTTGAACAGGCTTTAGATGGATTTGAACAGGTTTTAGATGGATTTGAACAGGTTTGAGTAGGATTAGAACAGGTTTTAGATGGATTTGAACAGGTTTTAGTTGTATTTGAACAGGTTTTAGATGGATTTGAACAGGTTTTAGATGGATTTGAACAGGTTTTAGTTGTATTTGAACAGGTTTTAGATGGATTTGAACAGGTTCGAGTTGGATTTGAACAAGTTTTAGTTGGATTTGAACAGGTTTTAGTTGGATTTGAACAGGTTTTAGATGGATTTGAACAGGTTTTAGTTGGATCTGAACAGGTTTTAGTTGGATCTGAACAGGTTTTAGATGGATTTGAACAGGTTTTAGTTGGATTTGAACAGGTTTTAGATGGATTTGAACAGGTTTTAGTTGTATTTGAACAGGTTTTAGATGGATTTGAACAGGTTTTAGTTGTATTTGAACAGGTTTAAGTTGTATGTGATTCTCTGGAGACTCATATCCATCCTGTTAAATTGATCTGTTTAATAATTCAGCAGTGTTTGAATCGAGAGCAGCCGCAGGAGACGGGAAACAACTGCAGATGGTTTCTGTCGAAGAACAGGAGCTGTTTGTCGACAGTGTTAATTATTTAAGAGAGAGCTTTATTATTAATGAGTGTCTGGAGACATGTTTGTTTAACAGATGTTTCACACGAGACATTCACCAACAAGACCAGGAGACACCATGAGGACACAGGAAACACCAGGAGGACACCGGAGACACAAGGAGGAAACAGGAGGCACCAGGAGAACACCATCACATAAAAAGACAACCTTAATCCAACTCAAACCTTTTCAAATCCAACTAAAACCTGGTTAAATCCAACTAAAGCCTGTTCAAATACAACTAAAACCTGTTCAAATCCAACTAAAACCTGTTCAAATCCAACTAAAACCTGTTCAAATCCAACTAAAACCTGTTCAAATCCATCTAAAACCTGTTCAGATCCATCTAAAACCTGTTCAAATCCAACTTAAACCTGTTCAAATCCAACTAAAACCTGTTCAAATCCAACTCAAACCTGTTCAAATCCATCTAAAACCTGTTCAAATCCAACTAAAACCTGTTCAAATCCAACTAAAACCTGTTGAACTTGTCGACAGTAGAGGCCGGTCTGACTTGTGGCCGAGGCTTGAACTTTACATTCTTTTCTTTTTTAATTCTTTTAAATATTGACAGATAATTCTTCAGATGGACTGGTTCTGATTCTCTCTGAAACTCGTCCTGTGTTTTGTTGCAGAGCCCAGTTCCCACTACGTGATCTCTCTGAAGGCCTTTAATAACGCCGGAGAGGGTGTCCCGCTGTACGAGCGCCGTCACACGCTCCCTCTCAGGTAACAGCACCTCACTCTTACAACATGTGTGAGGGGGGGTTCTGTCCAGTCCAGCTTATGTTCCAAAAAACACCCTAAAGACAAACAGCCTTAGGTCACTTTTAACTTCTTAGTGACGTCTTTGTAGAAGACGTTTTGTAGAAGTTCTCTGGGTTTATCATCTTCTTTTAGATCGTTTTTTAATGTGTTTCTTACTAAGTCTACTTCTCTCCTGTTTTTCACTTCACTTTCATTCCTCATTTGATTGTTTATTTATTCCTTACTTTTCTTTTTCCTATTAATCATTTAACTCTAATTCTCTCTTTATATTAATACATCCACTGCCTTTAAATTATTACACCATTCATATTATTTTATATTATAATATTCATAAATGCCCTTTCAACTAAAAATAACTTACATTTAACAATAATTTATTTTATTGCACTAAATGTAATATATTATTTGCCATGGTCTCATTGAAACCAACACATTTCATTTCCCACACATCCTTTTATTAAAAACTCTTCATTATCATCGTCCTGTTAATCGCTGGAACCACACGCATCGTCACTTATTAAAACCAACACATTTCATTATAAATCTGTCCTATTCCCTTTAAAAACCTGACTCCCATCAAAACCCACTCCTCACCTCCCCTTTAACCCCCACACACCGTCCCTTTAAACACACTCAGACCCTCTGGACGACGTCTCGGAGGACGACCTGTTCCTCTTTGATAAGTACCCCACTCCCGTCCCAGACAGCACTACGTTTCCCATGATCCCTCCTGTCGGGGTTCAAGCCGTGGCCCTGGGCCCAGACTCGGTCCGAGTGTCCTGGGCTGACAACTCCGTCAGCAAGAACCAGAAGTCCTCCGAAGTCCGGTTCTACTCCGTCAAGTGGAAGACCAGCCACTCGTCCAGCGGCAAGTACAAGGTAAGACCAAGTCCTGGTTTAGTCCTGGTTTAGACCTGGTTTAGTCCTGGTTTAGTCCTGGTTTTGTCCTGGTTTAGAACTGGTTTAGTCCTGGTTTAGTCCTGGTTTAGACCTGGTTTAGTCCTGGTTTTGTCCTGGTTTAGAACTGGTTTAGTTCTGGTTTAGTCCTGGTCTAGACACGGTTTAGTCCTGGTTTAGTTCTGGTTTAGACCTGGTTTAGTCCTGGTTTTGTCCTGGTTTAGACCTGGTTTAGAACTGGTTTAGTCCTGGTTTAGAACTGGTTTAGTCCTGTTGGGGATTAGGGCTCTATTTAAAAAAAATCCTAGTTAAGGATATAGTGCACGGGCCTACTGACCTGATGAATAGAGGAAGAAAACCTGTAGGTCACCTGGGGGTCCAGTCAAATCCTGCCTGAATTTTACTGAGTTGACGGAGGGCTGAACGTTCCTGAGGGGCGAGGTTATCTTTAATATCTGGCGTGGGTTGGAAAGAGCGAAAAGTACGGAGGTTGCTGCTGATATAACGTTGGATGGATATGTTTATTTGAGAAGTAGCTGGTTCCCACAAAGATGGATGGGTGAAGGGTCGGCTACTGGAGGAGGTTCTATTGTGGAAATAAGAGGCTATTTTGAGGCGACGGTGATAGTAGTGGAAGTCCTTTTGAAGTTCCTCCCGGTTAGGTTTTGTGGGACGTGGTATAAAAGTAAGGCCTCTCTCCAGCAGCTAACTTGTGCGGTAGTTGGCGTGAAGAGGGTGGATAAGTTTAAGATGTTGGAGGCCGAGCTCCACCCCAGATCCACTGTGGTTTGTCGAGTGGGAGAAAAGGACTGGGTAATAAATGGGGAGTTGTATTTGGGGGAGACCGGGTTGGAATAGTAATCTAGATTAAATTTAGTTGACGGAGCCAGTTACTGAATATAGCGCTCGCGGTGGTAGGTGTCCAGTGGATATTATCTGCAACTGTAATGAAGGTGTCTTGAGGGATTTCTACTAGAGAGGGAAAGTGGGTGGCACAATGTATTTATTAAGCTGAATAAGATTTTCCTTTTGTTTTTGAGGGAGGTTAAGGGAGAAATTGATTTTGGGAAAGTATATGTCTGCATTGGGAAGGTCAACTTTGCTTGTTTGTACAGTGAACTCATTTGTTTGACAGATGTTTGCTGGGGGTCCTGTTCCCTATTGTTTAGGCCTATGGCCAGAATGAGGATTTTGGTGGATGTATTGATTTGTGATTTTTCCATAAGTTTGTGAAAGTGATAAATATTGGCTCCTGGGTAACTGTCTAACTGGATATTTCTGTGATGGTGAGGGGGGATTCGATTGATATTGGAGTCCCCCAGGATAAGGACAGGCCTTCTCCCAATGAAGTACCAGTCCTGGAGCTTCCTACTTGGTCTGACCAGGTGGTAGATAGGTTTGTATAAGTTGAGCGGGGGAGGTGTTGAGGTGAAGGGTGTTTTAGGCTGGGAGGAGCCTGGAAGGTAGCCCAGGGTGAATGAAGACACGGAAGTGGCACCAGTCGCCAAGGAGGAGGACTCAGTGGGTTCTGTAGTGAGTGAGGGGGGTTCAGTTAGGGTTTTAGTCATGGTCTTGGTGACCTTTAAGGACCCACTCATCATTCCCCCCACATTTGAGGCCTTGTGAGCTGTTTTTATGGGACCTGTTCTCCTAGTGTCCTTGGTGCTGGTGCCACCTGGGGGTGAAGCAAGAGGAGAGATTAGATCAGTTAGTTTAACAGAGACATTTGACCTTTGAGGTGTGTTTGTGAGGAGGAAGGAAACAGGACCTTGTTTAGGCAGGTTTTTTTGTGGGAGGTGAACTTGGGCTTGGACTTCCAGGGTCCTCCCAGTGTTTGTCGAGTGAAGTAATTGTTGTGGTGATGTGTTTGTGAATGAGAGCCGGGTTTGAATTGAATGTGCAGTTGGATGGTTTGTCAGGTCTGGGACAACAGGGGAGAGCTGGAGGTCCGTAAGATTAAATGCGTTGTTAGTGGATGAAGTGGCTGGCGCTAAAAGGCTAGTTTTCTGTTGGAGGGGGGTGGACGTAGTTGGGCTGGGTAGCCTTTTAGGGACTTGGTTGCATCCCAGGGTGGGGCTATCATCCTTTGGCCACTGTAGTGTCTTCCCTCTGCTGTGGGGCCCTGGAAGGATGGATTCTGAAGCCTCAGTAAGTTGGTTCATCTGTGGTTTTGGAGTCTTGGTTGGAAGTGGCGGTGTTAGTAGTCTTGGCTGTAGGTGGCTTTGCAGCTGATGGTTCTGGGAAATGGTTGGTGGTTTGCTGGGATGTTATAGTTGATTGAAATGTAGGGGGGTCGTTAACTGATAACTGCAGGGGGTTGCCTGGTATTGTATGGGCTGGGGGTCCAAAGTGGTTGCCGAGGAAGATGGTTAGTGGTCTTCTTGTGGGTTGAGCTTTTAATCCTGGTGTTTTGTGGCTGAGTGGCAGAGTCACTGTTCCTGCACTGGTTGTGTTGCAGGGTGGTCTATGAACAGGTTGATCCTGATAAGTTTGGATATGTTCTGGTTGGTGGTTTGTTAGAGGGAGAGCTGGAGGTGTGGGTTGTGTGGAGAGATGGAGGCTGAGGATGTACTGGACTGTATGAATGGTGGTGGTGGTAAGGCGTGGTCCATAACGTTTGCACGCCAAGGTGGCTGTAGTGTCTTCCCTCTGCTGGTTTAGACCTGGTTTAGACCTGGTTTAGTTCTGGTTTAGTCCTGGTCTAGACACGCTTTAGTCCTGGTTTAGTTCTGGTTTAGACCTGGTTTAGTCCTGGTTTAGACCTGGTTTAGTCCTGGTTTAGTCCTGGTTTAGTCCTGGTTTAGACCTGGTTTAGTTCTGGTTTAGTCCTGGTCTAGACACGGTTTAGTCCTGGTTTAGTTCTGGTTTAGTCCTGGTTTAGACCTGGTTTAGTTCTGGTTTAGTCCTGGTTTAGTCCTGGTTTAGTTCTGGTTTAGACCTGGTTTAGACCTGGTTTAGTTCTGGTTTAGTCCTGGTTTAGACCTGGTTTAGTTCTGGTTTAGTCCTGGTTTAGACCTGTTTAGACCTGGTTTAGTTCTGGTTTAGTCCTGGTTTAGTCCTGGTTTAGTTCTGGTTTAGTCCTGGTTTAGACCTGGTTTAGTCCTGGTTTAGTCCTGGTTTAGTCCTGGTTTAGTTCTGGTTTAGACCTTGTTTAGACCTGGTTTAGTTCTGGTTTAGTCCTGGTTTAGGCCTGGTTTAGTTCTGGTTTAGTTCTGGTTTAGTCCTGGTTTAGACCTGTTTAGACCTGGTTTAGTTCTGGTTTAGTCCTGGTTTAGACCTGTTTAGACCTGGTTTAGTCCTGGTTTAGTCCTGGTTTAGTCCTGTTGGGGATTAGGGCTCTATTTAAAAAAGATTCCTAGTTTAGGATATAGTGCACGGGCCTACTGACCTGATGAATAGAGGAAGAAAACCTGTAGGTCACCTGGGGGTCCAGTCAAATCCTGCCTGAATTTTACCACCAGAGGCCAGAGGAGAGGCATTTTTTACTGGTGTGTGTTTTTTTGTTTAGCACAGGCCTATTGGGGGGGGGGCATAAAGCAGGTCATCCATAGTGCAGTCTTGGTGCTGTTTAAGTGCTATCAGTCAAGTGCTTAATAGTAAATATCAGATCAATTAATAAAAATAAAGTTAGTAAAAAGAAAACCTTGTTAGTAATCACACAGTTAGTCAAACCATTGTCCGAGACTTGATCCATGGATTCCCCGCTAATGTGCTGTCCCTGTAGGTCTGTGTCTGGGTGTATGCTGTTGTACATATGAGTAGAACGATTAGATCCCTCTCCATAGAGCCAGGTCCCACTGACATTACTATAACATGCCTCAGGTAAGTGCGTCTAGTTTTTTAGATTCAGTAATAAGTGCTATAAGGAAGATTGCTTCATACAATAAATAAACATTAAAAATATTAAACAACATGAGCAATAATTATTAAAAAAAACACACCAAAACACAAGTTATTTACAATATACACAATGGTTTTACTGAGGGAGGTATAGTCAGAAATCGTGTCAATGAAAAGGTGGCAATACTGGAGAGTGGTTCAGGTTCTACTCAAATCAGAGACAGGTGTGGACCTGGTGGAGAAAGTGTTTTATGGACAAAGGTTAGGGATGGGTACTGGTTAAGGTTAGGGATGGGTAATGGTTAAGGTTAGGGATGGGTAATGGTTAAGGTTAGGGATGGGTAATGGTTAAGGTTAGGGATGGGGTTAAGGTTAGGGATGGGTAATGGTTAAGGTTAGGGATGGGTAATGGTTAAGGTTAGGGATGGAGTAACGGTTAAGGTTAGGGATGGTTAAGGTTAGGTAACGGTTAAGGTTAGGGATGGTTAAGGTTAGGGATGGAGTAACGGTTAAGGTTAGGGATGGGTATTAAGGTTAGGGATGGGTAACGGTTAAGGTTAGGGATGGGTAACGGTTAAGGTTAGGGATGGGTAACGGTTAAGGTTAGGGATGGGTAATGGTTAAGGTTAGGGATGGAGTGCAGTTAAGGTTAGGGATGGGTAATGGTTAAGGTTAGGGATGGGTGAAGTTGGTGATGGTTAAGGATGGGTGATGGTTAAGGATGGGTGATGGTTAAGGTTAGGGATGGGTGATGGTTAAGGTTAGGGATGGGTAATGGTTAAGGTTAGGGAAATATTGAGGGTTATGGGAGAAAAAGTAAATAAATAAAAAATTAAAATAACAAAATAAAGTAAAGGGAGGGGGGGTGGTTGGGGTTTTGTGTTATTGATTACTTGTCATTTAGGCCTCTAGGGGCTAGTGTGGTCAGGTTTTGTATCCAGATTCGTTCTGCTCTCTTCCTCTGGCCTATGGTCCAGTGGTCGTTGTGCTCGACTCCGGTGATGATCACGTGGTTTAGTTCTGGTTTAGACCTGGTTCAGTCCAGGTTTAGACCTGGTTTAGACCTGGTTTAGTCCTGGTTTAGTCCTGGTCTAGACACGGTTTAGTCCTGGTTTAGTTCTGGTTTAGACCTGGTTTAGTCCTGGTTTAGACCTGGTTTAGACCTGGTTTAGTCCTGGTTTAGTTCTGGTTTAGACCTGGTTTAGTCCTGGTTTAGTCCTGGTCTAGACACGGTTTAGTCCTGGTTTAGTCCTGGTCTAGACACGGTTTGGTCCTGGTTTAGTTCTGGTTTAGACCTGGTTTAGTCCTGGTTTAGACCTGGTTTAGACCTGGTTTAGTCCTGGTTTAGTCCTGGTTTAGACCTGGTTTAGTCCTGGTTTAGTCCTGGTTTAGACCTGGTTTAGTCCTGGTTTAGTTCTGGTTTAGACCTGGTTTAGTCCTGGTTTAGACCTGGTTTAGACCTGGTTTAGTCCTGGTTTAGACCTGGTTTAGACCTGGTTTAGTCCTGGTTTAGTCCTGGTTTAGTTCTGGTTTAGACCTGGTTTAGTCCTGGTTTAGACCTGGTTTAGTCCTGGTTTAGACCTGGTTTAGACCTGGTTTAGACCTGGTTTAGTCCTGGTTTAGACCTGGTTTAGTTCTGGTTTAGTCCTGGTTTAGACCTGGTTTAGACCTGGTTTAGTCCTGGTTTAGTCCTGGTTTAGTTCTGGTTTAGTCCTGGTTTAGTCCTGGTTTAGACCTGGTTTAGTCCTGGTTTAGTCCTGGTTTAGACCTGGTTTAGACCTGGTTTAGACCTGGTTTAGTCCTGGTTTAGACCTGGTTTAGTTCCTGGTTTAGTCCTGGTTTAGACCTGGTTTAGACCTGGTTTAGTCCTGGTTTAGTCCTGGTTTAGACCTGGTTTAGACCTGGTTTAGTTCTGGTTTAGACCTGGTTTAGACCTGGTTTAGTCCTGGTTTAGACCTGGTTTAGTTCTGGTTTAGTCCTGGTTTAGACCTGGTTTAGACCTGGTTTAGTCCTGGTTTAGTCCTGGTTTAGACCTGGTTTAGACCTGGTTTAGACCTGGTTTAGTTCTGGTTTAGACCTGGTTTAGTCCTGGTTTAGTCTTGGTTGAGGTCTGGTTTAGGTCTGGTTTAGACCTGGTTTAGACCTGGTTTAGACCTGGTTTAGTTCTGGTTTAGACCTGGTTTAGACCTGGTTTAGTCCTGGTTTAGTCCTGGTTTAGACCTGGTTTAGTCCTGGTTTAGACCTGGTTTAGACCTGGTTTAGTTCCTGGTTTAGACCTGGTTTAGACCTGGTTTAGTCCTGGTTTAGACCTGGTTTAGACCTGGTTTAGTTCTGGTTTAGACCTGGTTTAGACCTGGTGTAGTCCTGGTTTAGTCCTGGTTTAGACCTGGTTTAGTCCTGGTTTAGACCTTGTTTAGTTCTGGTTTAGACCTGGTTTAGTCCTGGTTTAGACCTGGTTTAGACCTGGTTTAGACCTGGTTTAGACCTGGTTTAGACCTGGTTTAGTTCTGGTTTAGACCTGGTTTAGACCTGGTGTAGTCCTGGTTTAGTCCTGGTTTAGACCTGGTTTAGTCCTGGTTTAGTCCTGGTCTAGACACGGTTTAGTCCTGGTTTAGTTCTGGTTTAGACCTGGTTTAGTCCTGGTTTAGACCTGGTTTAGACCTGGTTTAGTCCTGGTTTAGTCCTGGTTTAGTTCTGGTTTAGTCCTGGTTTAGTCCTGGTTTAGACCTGGTTTAGTCCTGGTTTAGTCCTGGTTTAGACCTGGTTTAGACCTGGTTTAGACCTGGTTTAGTCCTGGTTTAGACCTGGTTTAGTTCTGGTTTAGTCCTGGTTTAGACCTGGTTTAGACCTGGTTTAGTCCTGGTTTAGTCCTGGTTTAGTTCTGGTTTAGTCCTGGTTTAGTCCTGGTTTAGACCTGGTTTAGTCCTGGTTTAGTCCTGGTTTAGACCTGGTTTAGACCTGGTTTAGACCTGGTTTAGTCCTGGTTTAGACCTGGTTTAGTTCTGGTTTAGTCCTGGTTTAGACCTGGTTTAGACCTGGTTTAGTTCTGGTTTAGACCTGGTTTAGTCCTGGTTTAGTCTTGGTTGAGGTCTGGTTTAGGTCTGGTTTAGACCTGGTTTAGACCTGGTTTAGACCTGGTTTAGTTCTGGTTTAGACCTGGTTTAGACCTGGTTTAGTCCTGGTTTAGTCCTGGTTTAGACCTGGTTTAGTCCTGGTTTAGACCTGGTTTAGACCTGGTTTAGTTCTGGTTTAGACCTGGTTTAGACCTGGTTTAGTCCTGGTTTAGACCTGGTTTAGACCTGGTTTAGTTCTGGTTTAGACCTGGTTTAGACCTGGTGTAGTCCTGGTTTAGTCCTGGTTTAGACCTGGTTTAGTCCTGGTTTAGACCTGGTTTAGTCCTGGTTTAGACCTGGTTTAGACCTGGTTTAGTCCTGGTTTAGACCTGGTTTAGTCCTGGTTTAGACCTGGTTTAGTTCCTGGTTTAGACCTGGTTTAGTCCTGGTTTAGACCTGGTTTAGTCCTGGTTTAGACCTGGTTTAGACCTGGTTTAGACCTGGTTTAGTTCTGGTTTAGACCTGGTTTAGACCTGGTGTAGTCCTGGTTTAGTCCTGGTTTAGACCTGGTTTAGTCCTGGTTTAGACCTTGTTTAGTTCTGGTTTAGACCTGGTTTAGTCCTGGTTTAGACCTGGTTTAGACCTGGTTTAGACCTGGTTTAGTCCTGGTTTAGACCTGGTTTAGACCTGGTTTAGACCTGGTTTAGTCCTGGTTTAGACCTGGTTTAGTCCTGGTTTAGACCTGGTTTAGACCTGGTTTAGTCCTGGTTTAGTCCTGGTTTAGTCCTGGTTTAGACCTTGTTTAGTTCTGGTTTAGACCTGGTTTAGTCCTGGTTTAGACCTGGTTTAGACCTGGTTTAGTCCTGGTTTAGACCTGGTTTAGACCTGGTTTAGTCCTGGTTTAGACCTGGTTTAGACCTGGTTTAGTCCTGGTTTAGACCTGGTTTAGACCTGGTTTAGTCCTGGTTTAGTCCTGGTTTAGACCTGGTTTAGTCCTGGTTTAGACCTGGTTTAGACCTGGTTTAGACCTGGTTTAGTCCTGGTTTAGACCTGGTTTAGACCTGGTTTAGTCCTGGTTTAGACCTGGTTTAGTCCTGGTTTAGACCTTGTTTAGTTCTGGTTTAGACCTGGTTTAGTCCTGGTTTAGACCTGGTTTAGTCCTGGTTTAGACCTGGTTTAGACCTGGTTTAGACCTGGTTTAGTCCTGGTTTAGACCTGGTTTAGACCTGGTTTAGTCCTGGTTTAGTCCTGGTTTAGACCTGGTTTAGTCCTGGTTTAGACCTGGTTTAGTTCTGGTTTAGACCTGGTTTAGTCCTGGTTTAGACCTGGTTTAGACCTGGTTTAGTCCTGGTTTAGACCTGGTTTAGTCCTGGTTTAGACCTGGTTTAGTTCTGGTTTAGACCTGGTTTAGTCCTGGTTTAGACCTGGTTTAGTCCTGGTTTAGACCTGGTTTAGACCTGGTTTAGTCCTGGTTTAGACCTGGTTTAGTCCTGGTTTAGACCTGGTTTAGACCTGGTTTAGTCCTGGTTTAGTCCTGGTTTAGACCTGGTTTAGTCCTGGTTTAGACCTGGTTTAGACCTGGTTTAGACCTGGTTTAGTCCTGGTTTAGACCTGGTTTAGACCTGGTTTAGTCCTGGTTTAGTCCTGGTTTAGACCTGGTTTAGTCCTGGTTTAGTCCTGGTTTAGACCTGGTTTAGACCTGGTTTAGTTCCTGGTTTAGACCTGGTTTAGACCTGGTTTAGACCTGGTTTAGTCCTGGTTTAGACCTGGTTTAGACCTGGTTTAGACCTGGTTTAGTCCTGGTTTAGACCTGGTTTAGACCTGGTTTAGACCTGGTTTAGTCCTGGTTTAGACCTGGTTTAGACCTGGTTTAGTCCTGGTTTAGACCTGGTTTAGACCTGGTTTAGACCTGGTTTAGACCTGGTTTAGACCTGGTTTAGTCCTGGTTTAGACCTGGTTTAGACCTGGTTGTCCTGGTTTAGTCCTGGTTTAGTTCTGGTTTAGACCTGGTTTAGTCCTGGTTTAGACCTGGTTTAGACCTGGTTTAGTTCCTGGTTTAGACCTGGTTTAGACCTGGTTTAGTCCTGGTTTAGACCTGGTTTAGTCCTGGTTTAGTCCTGGTTTAGACCTGGTTTAGACCTGGTTTAGTCCTGGTTTAGACCTGGTTTAGTTCCTGGTTTAGTCCTGGTTTAGTCCTGGTTTAGACCTGGTTTAGACCTGGTTTAGTTCTGGTTTAGTCCTGGTTTAGACCTGGTTTAGTCCTGGTTTAGACCTGGTTTAGTTCTGGTTTAGTCCTGGTTTAGACCTGGTTTAGACCTGGTTTAGTCCTGGTTTAGTCCTGGTTTAGACCTGGTTTAGACCTGGTTTAGACCTGGTTTAGTCCTGGTTTAGACCTGGTTTAGACCTGGTTTAGTCCTGGTTTAGACCTGGTTTAGACCTGGTTTAGACCTGGTTTAGACCTGGTTTAGACCTGGTTTAGACCTGGTTTAGTCCTGGTTTAGACCTGGTTTAGTTCTGGTTTAGTCCTGGTTTAGACCTGGTTTAGACCTGGTTTAGTCCTGGTTTAGTCCTGGTTTAGACCTGGTTTAGACCTGGTTTAGACCTGGTTTAGTTCTGGTTTAGACCTGGTTTAGTCCTGGTTTAGACCTGGTTTAGACCTGGTTTAGTCCTGGTTTAGTCCTGGTTTAGACCTGGTTTAGACCTGGTTTAGACCTGGTTTAGTTCCTGGTTTTAGACCTGGTTTAGACCTGGTTTAGTCCTGGTTTAGTCCTGGTTTAGACCTGGTTTAGTCCTGGTTTAGACCTGGTTTAGTCCTGGTTTAGACCTGGTTTAGACCTGGTTTAGTTCTGGTTTAGACCTGGTTTAGACCTGGTTTAGTCCTGGTTTAGACCTGGTTTAGACCTGGTTTAGTCCTGGTTTAGACCTGGTTTAGACCTGGTTTAGTCCTGGTTTAGACCTGGTTTAGACCTGGTTTAGTCCTGGTTTAGACCTGTTTAGTTCTGGTTTAGACCTGGTTTAGTCCTGGTTTAGACCTGGTTTAGACCTGGTTTAGTCCTGGTTTAGACCTGGTTTAGTCCTGGTTTAGACCTGGTTTAGTCCTGGTTTAGACCTGGTTTAGTCCTGGTTTAGACTTCTGGTTTAGACCTGGTTTAGACCTGGTTTAGACCTGGTTTAGTCCTGGTTTAGACCTGGTTTAGACCTGGTTTAGTCCTGGTTTAGTCCTGGTTTAGACCTGGTTTAGTCCTGGTTTAGACCTGGTTTAGTTCTGGTTTAGACCTGGTTTAGTCCTGGTTTAGACCTGGTTTAGACCTGGTTTAGTCCTGGTTTAGACCTGGTTTAGTCCTTTTAGACCTGGTTTAGTTCTGGTTTAGACCTGGTTTAGTCCTGGTTTAGACCTGGTTTAGTCCTGGTTTAGACCTGGTTTAGACCTGGTGTAGTCCTGGTTTAGTCCTGGTTTAGTCCTGGTTTAGTCCTGGTTTAGACCTTGTTTAGTTCGGGTTTAGACCTGGTTTAGTCCTGGTTTAGACCTGGTTTAGACCTGGTTTAGTCCTGGTTTAGACCTGGTTTAGACCTGGTTTAGTCCTGGTTTAGTCCTGGTTTAGACCTGGTTTAGACCTGGTTTAGTCCTGGTTTAGACCTGGTTTAGACCTGGTTTAGACCTGGTTTAGACCTGGTTTAGTTCTGGTTTAGACCTGGTTTAGTCCTGGTTTAGACCTGGTTTAGACCTGGTTTAGTTCTGGTTTAGACCTGGTTTAGTCCTGGTTTAGACCTGGTTTAGACCTGGTTTAGACCTGGTTTAGACCTGGTTTAGTCCTGGTTTAGACCTGGTTTAGACCTGGTTTAGTCCTGGTTTAGTCCTGGTTTAGACCTGGTTTAGTCCTGGTTTAGACCTGTTTAGTTCCTGGTTTAGACCTGGTTTAGTCCTGGTTTAGACCTGGTTTAGACCTGGTTTAGACCTGGTTTAGTCCTGGTTTAGACCTTGTTTAGTCCTGGTTTAGACCTGGTTTAGTCCTGGTTTAGACCTGGTTTAGTTCCTGGTTTAGACCTGGTTTAGACCTGGTTTAGACCTGGTTTAGTCCTGGTTTAGACCTGGTTTAGACCTGGTTTAGTCCTGGTTTAGTCCTGGTTTAGACCTGGTTTAGTCCTGGTTTAGACCTTGTTTAGTCCTGGTTTAGACCTGGTTTAGTCCTGGTTTAGACCTGGTTTAGACCTGGTTTAGTCCTGGTTTAGACCTGGTTTAGTCCTGGTTTAGACCTGGTTTAGTCCTGGTTTAGACCTGGTTTAGTCCTGGTTTAGACCTGGTTTAGTCCTGGTTTAGACCTGGTTTAGACCTGGTTTAGTCCTGGTTTAGACCTGGTTTAGTCCTGGTTTAGACCTGGTTTAGACCTGGTTTAGTCCTGGTTTAGACCTGGTTTAGACCTGGTGTAGTCCTGGTTTAGTCCTGGTTTAGACCTGGTTTAGACCTGGTTTAGTCCTGGTTTAGACCTGGTTTAGTCCTGGTTTAGACCTGGTTTAGACCTGGTTTAGTTCCTGGTTTAGACCTGGTTTAGACCTGGTTTAGTCCTGGTTTAGTCCTGGTTTAGACCTGGTTTAGACCTGGTTTAGTCCTGGTTTAGACCTGGTTTAGTCCTGGTTTAGTCCTGGTTTAGACCTGGTTTAGACCTGGTTTAGTTCTGGTTTAGACCTGGTTTAGACCTGGTTTAGACCTGGTTTAGTCCTGGTTTAGACCTGGTTTAGACCTGGTTTAGACCTGGTTTAGTCCTGGTTTAGACCTGGTTTAGACCTGGTTTAGACCTGGTTTAGTCCTGGTTTAGACCTGGTTTAGACCTGGTTTAGTCCTGGTTTAGACCTGGTTTAGACCTTGTTTAGTTCTGGTTTAGACCTGGTTTAGACCTGGTGTAGTCCTGGTTTAGTCCTGGTTTAGACCTGGTTTAGACCTGGTTTAGTCCTGGTTTAGACCTGGTTTAGTCCTGGTTTAGTTCTGGTTTAGACCTGGTTTAGTCCTGGTTTAGACCTGGTTTAGACCTGGTTTAGTTCTGGTTTAGACCTGGTTTAGACCTGGTTTAGTCCTGGTTTAGACCTGGTTTAGTCCTGGTTTAGTTCTGGTTTAGACCTGGTTTAGTCCTGGTTTAGACCTGGTTTAGTCCTGGTTTAGTCCTGGTTTAGACCTGGTTTAGACCTGGTTTAGTCCTGGTTTAGACCTGGTTTAGTCCTGGTTTAGTTCCTGGTTTAGACCTGGTTTAGTCCTGGTTTAGACCTGGTTTAGACCTGGTTTAGTTCTGGTTTAGACCTGGTTTAGACCTGATTTAGTCCTGGTCTAGACACGGTTTAGTCCTGGTTTAGTTCTGGTTTAGACCTGGTTTAGTCCTGGTTTAGACCTGGTTTAGACCTGGTTTAGACCTGGTTTAGACCTGGTTTAGTCCTGGTTTAGACCTGGTTTAGTCCTGGTTTAGTTCTGGTTTAGACCTGGTTTAGTTCTGGTTTAGTCCTGGTTTAGACCTGGTTTAGTTCTGGTTTAGTCCTGGTTTAGACCTGGTTTAGACCTGGTTTAGTCCTGGTTTAGACCTGGTTTAGTCCTGGTTTAGTTCTGGTTTAGACCTGGTTTAGTCCTGGTTTAGACCTGGTTTAGACCTGGTTTAGTCCTGGTTTAGACCTGGTTTAGACCTGGTTTAGTCCTGGTTTAGTTCTGGTTTAGACCTGGTTTAGTCCTGGTTTAGTCTTGGTTTAGGTCTGGTTTAGGTCTGGTTTTGTCTGGGTTTAGACCTGGTTTAGACCTGGTTTAGACCTGGTTTAGTTCTGGTTTAGACCTGGTTTAGACCTGGTTTAGACCTGGTTTAGTCCTGGTTTAGTCCTGGTTTAGACCTGGTTTAGTCCTGGTTTAGACCTGGTTTAGACCTGGTTTAGTCCTGGTTTAGACCTGGTTTAGACCTTGTTTAGTTCTGGTTTAGACCTGGTTTAGTCCTGGTTTAGACCTGGTTTAGTCCTGGTTTAGACCTGGTTTAGTCCTGGTTTAGACCTGGTTTAGACCTGGTTTAGTCCTGGTTTAGTCCTGGTTTAGACCTGGTTTAGTCCTGGTTTAGTCCTGGTTTAGACCTGGTTTAGTCCTGGTTTAGACCTGGTTTAGACCTGGTGTAGTCCTGGTTTAGTCCTGGTTTAGACCTGGTTTAGACCTGGTTTAGACCTGGTTTAGTCCTGGTTTAGACCTGGTTTAGACCTGGTTTAGACCTGGTTTAGTCCTGGTTTAGACCTGGTTTAGACCTGGTTTAGTCCTGGTTTAGACCTTGTTTAGTTCTGGTTTAGACCTGGTTTAGTCCTGGTTTAGACCTGGTTTAGTCCTGGTTTAGACCTGGTTTAGACCTTGTTTAGTTCTGGTTTAGACCTGGTTTAGACCTGGTTTAGTCCTGGTTTAGACCTGGTTTAGACCTGGTTTAGACCTGGTTTAGACCTGGTTTAGTCCTGGTTTAGACCTGGTGTAGTCCTGGTTTAGTTCTGGTTTAGACCTGGTTTAGACCTGGTTTAGTTCTGGTTTAGTCATGGTTTAGACCTGGTTTAGACCTGGTTTAGACCTGGTTTAGACCTGGTTTAGTTCTGGTTTAGACCTGGTTTAGACCTGGTTTAGTTCTGGTTTAGTTCTTGTTTAGACCTGGTTTAGACCTGGTTTAGTTCTGGTTTAGTCCTGGTTTAGACCTTGTTTAGTTCTGGTTTAGACCTGGTTTAGTTCTGGTTTAGTTCTGGTTTAGACCTGGTTTAGACCTGGTTTAGACCTGGTTTAGTCCTGGTTTAGACCTTGTTTAGTTCTGGTTTAGTTCTGGTTTAGACCTGGTTTAGACCTGGTTTAGACCTGGTTTAGACCTTGTTTAGTTCTGGTTTAGACCTGGTTTAGACCTGGTTTAGACCTGGTTTAGACCTCGTTTAGTTCTGGTTTAGACCTGGTTTAGACCTGGTTTAGACCTTGTTTAGTTCTGGTTTAGACCTGGTTTAGTTCTGGTTTAGACCTGGTTTAGACCAGGTTTAGACCTGGTTTAGTCCTGGTTTAGACCTGGTTTAGACCTTGTTTAGTCCTGGTTTAGACCTTGTTTAGTTCTGGTTTAGACCTGGTTTAGACCTGGTTTAGACCTGGTTTAGTCCTGGTTTAGACCTGGTTTAGACCTGGTTTAGTTCTGGTTTAGACCTGGTTTAGTCCTGTTTTAGTCCTGGTTTAGACCTGGTTTAGTCCTGGTTTAGTTCTGGTTTAGACCTGGTTTAGACCTGGTTTAGTTCTGGTTTAGACCTGGTTTAGTCCTGGTTTAGTTCTGGTTTAGACCTGGTTTAGACCTGGTTTAGTCCTGGTTTAGTTCTGGTTTAGTCCTGGTTTAGACTTGGTTTAGACCTGGTTTAGTTCTGGTTTAGACCTGGTTTAGACCTGGTTTAGTTCTGGTTTAGACCTGGTTTAGTCCTGGTTTAGTTCTGGTTTAGACCTGGTTTAGACCTGGTTTAGTCCTGGTTTAGTTCTGGTTTAGTCCTGGTTTAGACCTGGTTTAGACCTGGTTTAGTTCTGGTTTAGACCTGGTTTAGTTCTGGTTTAGACCTGGTTTAGACCTGGTTTAGTCCTGGTTTAGTTCTGGTTTAGACCTGGTTTAGACCTGGTTTAGACCTGGTTTAGTCCTGGTTTAGACCTGGTTTAGTCCTGGTTTAGATCTGGTTTAGACCTGGTTTAGACCTGGTTTAGTTCTGGTTTAGACCTGGTTTAGACCTGGTTAAGACCTTGTTTAGTTCTGGTTTAGACCTGGTTTAGAACTGGTTTAGTCCTGGTTTAGACCTGGTTTAGACCTGGTTAAGACCTTGTTTAGTTCTGGTTTAGACCTGGTTTAGAACTGGTTTAGTCCTGGTTTAGACCTGGTTTAGTTCTGGTTTAGTTCTGGTTTAGACCTGGTTTAGACCTGGTTTAGTTCTGGTTTAGACCTGGTTTAGACCTGGTTTAGACCTGGTTTAGACCTGGTTTAGTTCTGGTTTAGACCTGGTTTAGACCTGGTTTAGTTCTGGTTTAGTCCTGGTTTAGACCTGGTTTAGACCTGGTTTAGTTCTGGTTTAGAACTGGTTTAGTCCTGGTTTAGACCTGGTTTAGACCTGGTTTAGACCTGGTTTAGACCTGGTTTAGACCTGGTTTAGACCTGGTTTAGACCTGGTTTAGTCCTGGTTTAGACCTGGTTTAGTTCTGGTTTAGTTCTGGTTTAGTCCTTGTTTAGACCTGGTTTAGACCTGGTTTAGTTCTGGTTTAGTTCCTGTTTAGTTCTGATTTAGACCTGGTTTAGTCCTGGTTTAGTCCTGGTTTAGACCTGGTTTAGACGTGGTTTAGACCTGGTTTAGTTCTGGTTTAGTTCCTGTTTAGTTCTGATTTAGACCTGGTTTAGACCTGGTTTAGACCTGGTTTTGACCTGGTTTAGTCCTGGTTTAGACCTGGTTTAGACCTGGTTTAGACCTGATTTAGACCTGGTTTAGACCTGGTTTAGACCTGGTTTAGACGTGGTTTAGACCTGGTTTAGTTCTGGTTTAGACCTGGTTTAGACCTGGTTTAGACCTGGTTTAGTCCTGGTTTAGTTCTGGTTTAGACCTGGTTTAGTCCTGGTTTAGACATGGTTTAGACCTGGTCTAGACCTGGTTTCTCACAGTCTTCATGTTCCTGTGCAGTCGGCCGACACCACGGCTCTGAGTCACACTGTGACGGGACTGAAGCCCAACACAATGTACGAGTTTTCTGTGATGGTCACTAAAGGTCGCAAATCTAGCACCTGGAGCATGACGGCACACGCCACCACCTACGAAGCAGGTAACTCCGCCCACACAACACCCCGCCCACACTGCAGCTTCGGCTCTGCCTTTATTTGGATTTAAACACATTTGTGATGGATTTGAACAGGTTTTTGATGGATTTGAACAGGTTTTTGATGGATTTGAACAGGTTTTTGATGGACATGCACAACAGCCCAGTATCTCCAGCCCACACACTTCTGAATATGGCATTGCCTCAGTGTGTTCCCTGTTTTTCAGTCCGTTCTTGTCTCGTCTTTTGTTGGAGCTAAATGTCAGCCTGTTTTTCAATGTTTACTCTGTGTTTGTGGTATTTTTTGCCCAATTAACTCCAGCCTCTGTTTCCTCTGGGTCTGACTGAATCCATTAACATTCAGCTCAACACGCACCCGTTAGCCTCTCAAAGTCCAGCCCCAGACTAAGATCCGGAACAGGCTCATCTGGAAATAATCGCAAACCAAGAGACATTTTGTATTTTTTTTATCATGGTTCAGACCAAAAAGTGCTGTTTTTGTTTGATGATAGTTTAGATCTGATACAAAGGCTCACAGAAGAGCTGAAAGCAGCAGACCTTGTTGGTGCAAACAAGTCTTAGAAGTTTTCCTTCCTTCTGTTCAGACAGTTTTCTTTAAAAGCTAATTCCCTCCAACAGTCAGCGCTAACTGCATTAGCTTTGTGTTTGTCCCTAATCGCCTCTGACTCGTGCTGTGCCTTTTATTTTTGCTCTTTTCTCTCATTTAAACATGTCACCTCCTGGATTTGAACAGTTTTAGATGGATTTGAACAGTTTTAGATGGATTTGAACAGTTTTAGTTGAATTTGAACAGTTTTAGATAGATTTGAACAGTTTTAGATAGATTTGAACAGTTTAGATGGATGTCTGTGAAGGTTCTCAGTCATCCAGGACATCTTGAAAAGAAAGGTTGAAGTAAAAGCATCTGGACAAAGTTTTCAAGGTGAAGACGTCTCTAATTCCAAGAGACTTTATCAATTCTGAGATCAACTGTAAGAGAGCTGAGCTTATATCTCTACAGTAGAGAGAGGAGTTTAACCGGATACTAAACCTAATGGACCAGGCTGTTCTGGTCTCATAGTCGTTGTCTCTGAAAGGGAAGTGTGACTCCTGATGTGAGAGTCGTTAAGGCTCAGGAGAGTCGTTAGTGACACTGCTCTATTCAGGTGCTGTGTTTGTTGTCCTAGGGTTTAACTCTTTTGTTTGTGATCTATTGTCACTTCGAAAATAGATAACCTCCAGACCAAGTTAGATCTTCTGTGGCAATAGTTCCAGGGGAAGTCCTACAGGAGATCTCCAATTTCATACAGAAGGTCTCACGAAGAGACAACATGAACAAAAAGTTCCAGATGTTGGCTAATGGACAACAGCGGCACAACCCAGACCATCCCAGTTGTAACAAGGATATTACACCAGCCACTCGGGACAGAACCTCTGGAAATGAAGCTGAAGAACTGAGACTCAAGGTTAAAGCTGCACTGGCTAGTGCCAAACTTTCCCCTCCAATATTACCCCGGAGCAAAGGAAGGCCCTGCCAGCACTGGAGAAGGACCACAGCATCACCATTCTACCAGCAGACAAAGGAAGATGCACTGTGATTCTGAACACAGACGACTACGAGTCCAGTATTAACAGCTTACTCAGTGACACCAGCACCTGTGAGACACTGAGAAGAGATCCAACAAGTGGGTACAAGAAGAAGGTCATAGACTGTCTGCAGAGGCTGGAGAAGGACCAAGTCATTGTTTAATCTCTGTACTACAGGTTGTATCCTGGGAACACCACTCCATGTATTTACGATTTACCCAAAATACACAAAAAAGAAAACACCTGGCCACCATTTTGGCTCCACTGGTCGGCCACTCACACCATATCATCAACTCACAGGACTTTACAAACATCTACAACTAGATGAGACTATCGTCTGCTTTGATGTCACATCACTCTTTACCTGCACCCCCCCCCCAGGACACTTCTTTACAGGTCACTTCTTTACAGGACACATCTTTACAGGACACTTCTTTACAGGACACTTCTTTACAGGACACTTCTTTACAGGACACATCTTTACAGGACACATCTTTACAGGTCACTTCTTTACAGGACACTTCTTTACAGGACACTTCTTTACAGGACACATCTTTACAGGACACATCTTTACAGGACACTTCTTTACAGGACACTTCTTTACAGGACACATCTTTACAGGTCACTTCTTTACAGGACACATCTTTACAGGACACTTCTTTACAGGTCACTTCTTTACAGGACACTTCTTTACAGGACACATCTTTACAGGACACTTCTTTACAGGACACATCTTTACAGGACACTTCTACAGGACACATCTTTACAGGACACTTCTTTACAGGACACATCTTTACAGGACACATCTTTACAGGACACTTCTTTACAGGACACATCTTTACAGGACACTTCTTTACAGGACACATCTTTACAGGACACTTCTTTACAGGACACATCTTTACAGGACACATCTTTACAGGACACTTCTTTACAGGACACTTCTTTACAGGACACTTCTTTACAGGACACATCTTTACAGGACACTTCTTTACAGGACACATCTTTACAGGACACTTCTTTACAGGACAGGACACTTCTTTACAGGACACATCTTTACAGGACACTTCTTTACAGGACACATCTTTACAGGACACTTCTTTACAGGACACATCTTTACAGGACACTTCTTTACAGGACACTTCTTTACAGGACACTTCTTTACAGGACACATCTTTACAGGACACATCTTTACAGGACACTTCTTTACAGGACACATCTTTACAGGACACTTCTTTACAGGACACTTCTTTACAGGACACTTCTTTACAGGACACTTCTTTACAGGTCACTTCTTTACAGGTCACTTCTTTACAGGACACTTCTTTACAGGACAGGATCAACCTCACCCCGGACCATATTTGCAGTTTACTGGAGATATGTTTGTTAGAACAATTTTTAGATGGATTTGAACTTCAGCTGAAGCTCATTTCTCCAGCGCCTATCGCTCAGTCTCTGTGGGAACATGTCAAACTTGTTTCTCTTTGTTGTGGTGCAGTTTGTGGAAGCCGAGCCGTCGCGGTGGAGACGGAGTGGCAGCCCCCCGCCGTGTGGTGTGTTCAGAGGCTCTGGAGCGATTAAGTCTCTCTGCAGGACGGACTCACAGCGGACACTAATGAAAATCCTTGTTAAAGCTGTCGCCAAATTACAGTCTCCAGCCGAGAGACGGTTATCGCTCTGACAGCCGGCACTTTTCTGCAGCCCCTCTGTAATCTGCCGACTCACGCTCTGTAATAACTCCACATGCCACAATAACATCGAGTAAAAAGAGCTGAGGAATAAAGTGTTGTTAATAAGAGCAGCTATCAATGTTATTTAACTGCTCAAACTGGGCATTAAATGTAAAGAATTAATGGACCATTTTGTTAAAAAACATGTTAAACTAATATGAGTCATAAATGTGATTTCAATAAGAACTGAAGGAACGGCTTTAATTGAGCAGCGCTAGCAAATGGTCAGGTTTTAGATGGATTTGAACAGAAAGTTCAGGCATAAAGTAATAATCACAAATATGGCAAAACCAAGATGGTTCTCACAAATATCAGTGAATATTCAGTGTGCTTCAGTTGTTGCTCTATTTATCTGAAGATTGAGGCGACAGCAGCTAAAGTCTTCACTGTTTCAAGGTTTGTGGAGTCGGTTATACTTTCTTTTCTGCCACCAAAATAAATCATGGAACAGCATCAGACTTTAGGAATCTTGCCTTTTTAGTTTTGTATAAGAATACATGTAAAAAATATACTTTACAATAATGGGCTCAGTGTGAGCAGAGGCGTTTGGCCACAAACAACTCAAACGACACCAGCCCGCTGCAGGTGAGACTAGACGCCGGTGCACCACGTGACAGGGTCGTAGTAAACAGGTTTCTCAGCAAAAACACGGCAATATAAACTATATTTTTGTAATATATTGTTGTCTGACCATATTTCCATCAGTGCTTTTCTCCCTCATTACTCCACGTCCTAAACAAGCTCTTTTTCTCGACTCTCGCTCCTCGTGTGCGTTTGTTTTGGTTGAGTTTACCTCCAGGACGTAGCGCTGCGGGAGCCTTTGCATTCTCGGCTCCAGGGTTCACTTGGAAACAAACTGAGACATATGTTTTAAGGCGGACCAGGGTGGACTTTTTTGGTCTGAATCAGAGTTCTATTGGACACCTCCCCAAACGAACCGGACTCTCCGAGGAAACGAACTAGAGTTCTACTAAAGCGTCCCAAACAGGACTGGTGTGAATGTTCCCTTATTATGTAAGGTCTGTACAATACTGATACAATACTAAGTCTTGTCAAATACAGATGGTCATTATAGACACAGATATTATACAAAGGTTGACTGGGTAAATATGCAACAGATGGGAGCAGAACTGAAGTCCATCAGGGTCTGTGTACTTTCTGGACAACTACTTTCAGGTCTAGAAAGTTCATAAACATAAATAGATGTTTAATATTGTGTCATTGTGCCACTGTTTCTTTACTGGCTTCACCAGGAGCTGGAGTAAACTGTGGCAGTGAGGATTATCTTGAGTCTGGGGCAGCTGCTGCCGTCTCTGCCCCAAGACACTTGAAACCTTCCTTCTTAGGTCTTTACAGAGAGACTTTTGGAAACTGACACAGTCACATGAAGGCACAGACCTGGCTTTAGAGCACTCACTCTGTTTCCTGCTGTGACTTTCCTTTGCCATTGTTTAAAGCTCTTGACAGAGCCAGGAGAGCCATGAGGCTAACTGCAGCTACATATCACAATATTAAGCATTCAGTTGTAGTTCCTTTTTTTTTTCCTTTATCAGGAGAACATTGTCTTTTAATGTCTTTTATTTAGAGGTTTATACTTGTGTGTGTCTCAAATGTTTTCATAAATTTAAAGTGAACTTAAATCTGTGACGTCCTCCTTTTTGGATTATTGAAAATTCTGAAAATGTTGTTTTCTCTGTGATTGACAGCTCCCAGCTCTGCCCCCAAAGACCTGACGGTGATCGGACGTGAGGGTCGACCCAGAGCCATCCTCATCAGCTGGCAGCCGCCGATGGAGTCCAACGGACGAATCACAGGTCAGAGTATAAATCTAGTGCTGAGAGGGATTTAAACATTTAAACAGGTTATATTTTATTTGAACACATGTTAGATGGATTTAATCAGGTTTCAGTTGAATTTGAACAGGTTTTAGATGGATTTGAACAGGTTTAGTTGGATTTAGACCTGTTTTACTGCTCGGTTTAGAACAATAACATCTGTTAAATCTTTATTAAATGGTTTGTATTGATTTTAAGCTGAATTTCCACTAAACGCTGTGAAAGAGTGAAACCAGGACAAAGGTGTTTAATGCAGACAGAGCTGAACTGTGGCCTGAGGGAGCGTTTGGTTCCTCCACTGGGACACACCGAGCTGAGCTGTGGCCTGAGGGAGCGTTTGGTTCCTCCACTGGGACACACCGAGCTGTGGCCTGAGGAGCGTTTGGTTCCTCCACTGGGACACACCGAGCTGAGCTGTGGCCTGAGGGAGCGTTTGGTTCCTCCACTGGGACACACTGAGCTCGTTAAACCAGACGGGTTTACAGCCGGGTCGAGCCTCGGGCAAAAACACAGACAACAGGCTGGATTTATTTTAGGATCAGAGCTGGAAGACGAGAAACAAACAGGAGTGGAACAGTTTTTTAGATGGATTTATGTCAGAAAGAAGCACAAAAATGAACGAAATCTATTGAAAACCTACTCAAATTAATCTAAAACCCTATTAAATTCAACTTAAAGTTATTTAAATCCATCTATAAACCTCTTTAAAGAAATTAAAATCTGTTCAAATCTCCCTAAACATTTTTTTTCTCCTGTAGGCTACATCGTGTACTACACTCAGGATAAAAACACTCCGATCGATGACTGGGTGATGGAGTCAATCAGCGGAGACCGTCTGACTCACCAGGTCCTGGATCTGAACCTGGACACGGTCTACTACTTCAGGATCCAGGCCAAGAACGCCAAAGGACTGGGTCCGCTCTCGGAACCGGTCCAGTTCAGAACCGCCAAAGGTCTGTGGTTTTAGGTAGAGCCATTCTTAAATTGAGCTAATCTCATATAACCCTGGATTCCACTGGAGCGGGGGTCACTACCAGTGCATTTCCACCAAAATAGTTGAAACTGTCAACAAAAAGTGACACGCCTCTGCCTGGGCTCTGTCCTGACCCTGTGTCCACTTTGGAAAAGTCTGTTGACTGGATGAAAGGGAGTCCTTGTTTGAGCAAGAATTTTCTTTTTTTATGTCTTCTTGTGATAAACATCATATTCCAACAGGAAACGTGTTTATTGTTAAATATTTCTCCCTGAATACAAAAATGCTACAAAGCAGCGTTTCTGGTTTTCGACATTGTCAGTGTCTTACGGCTCTCACACTTGATTTAAATCATTGTAATTATTGTCTACATTGAATTAAACACATGAAGAACTTGTGCCATTAAATAGTGTGTGAGGGAAATTCTTTCATTTACCAAATGTCTAAGCAACCCAGCTCAGTTTAAATGGTTTAATAAAACTTGCAGCTTAGCTTTATCTTCACAACAGACCGGTACATCAACGGCATCACTGCAGAAGCTGCACCAATCCATCTGTCAACCTCCATTCCTCCTTCCCTTACTCGTGAACCAGACCCCAAGATACTTGAACTCCTCCACTTGAGGCAGGAGCTCTCACCAACATTCTCCTCTCCAGTACCCTGGCATAGACTTTCCCGGGGAGGCTGAGGAGTGTAGTTGGAACACACCCTCCGGTCCCCCTTCTTGAAAAAGAGGGACCACCGTCTGCCAGTCCAGAGGTCCCTGACCGCCATGCGATGTTACAGAGGCGAGTCAGCCAAGACAGCCCCCAAACATTCCGAGACTTGAGGTACTCATCCACCCCCGGTGCCTTGCCACCAAGGAGCTTCTACCTCAGTGACTTCGGCCCGGGTGATGGACGAGTCCACCTCTGAGCCCTCGGCCTCTGGTTCTTCAGTGGAAGACGTGTCGGTGGAATTGAGGAGATCCTCGAAGTATTCCTTCCACCGCCCAACAATATCCCCAGTTGAAGTCAGCAGATTCCCACCTCCACTGTAAACAGTGTTGGCAGGGCACTGCTTCCCCCTCCTGAGGCGCCTGACTCGGCTAAACTTTTCCAACAGACCCTCACAGTAGGTTTGGGCCTGCTAAAACTGTCCAGCCTCCCCTCCCGACATCGGCTCACACTCACCACCAGGTGGTGATCAGTTGACAGCTCCGCCCCTCTCTTCATCCGAGTGCCCCCCTCCCAGTGAGAGACCTATCCCCGATCCAAAGGGGCAGTGAAGCGACCCTCTCGTTCACCACGGTGAACTCCAACACATGGCCTATGAGCCCACACCAGCCTCTCACCGCAGGCAACTCCAGAGTAGTGCAGAGTCCAGCCTCTCTCGAGGAGTTGCTGTGAGTGGAGGTTTCTGTCAGTAAAACATTATTTTCTATTTTTATTATGCAAAGACAATGATTATTTGGACTCATAGATTATACATTTTGGTGGACGCTTATAGGATCATGGTTTGCGGTACAAAATCTACAGCTTTAATAATCTTCCACTTCTTTCTGTTGCAGTGGAACATCCAGACAAGATGCCCAATGATCAAGGTGAGATTTTTAGAATTTAAACATAATTTATTTGGATTTGAGCAGATTTTAGATGGGTCTAAACAAGTTTTAGGTGGATTTGTACAAGTTTTAGGTGGATTTGTACAAGTTTTAGGTGGATTTGTACAAGTTTTAGGTGGATTTGTACAAGTTTTAGGTGGATTTGTACAAGTTTTAGGTGGATTTGTACAAGTTTTAGAAGGATTTGAACAGGTTTTAGATGGGTCTGAACAAGTTTTAGGTGGATTTGTACAAAATTTTGTAGGATTTGAGCAGGTTTTAGGTGGATTTGTATAGGTTTTAGATGGATTTGAACAGGTTATAGATGGATTTGAACAGGTTTTAGGTGGATTTGTACAGGTTTAGATGGATTTGAACAGGTTTTAGGTGGATTTGAACAGGTTTTAGGTGGATTTGTACAGGTTTAGATGGATTTGAACAGGTTTTAGGTGGATTTGAACAGGTTTTAGGTGGATTTGTACAGGTTTAGATGGATTTGAACAGGTTTTAGGTGGATTTGAACAGGTTTTAGGTGGATTTGTACAGGTTTAGATGGATTTGAACAGGTTTTAGGTGGATTTGTACAGGTTTAGATGGATTTGAACAGGTTTTAGGTGGATTTGAACAGGTTTTAGGAGGGTTTGTACAGGTTTAGATGGATTTGAACAGGTTTTAGGTGGATTTGAGGTGGTATTTGATGTATTTACTGCCTCGGACTCTTAGTCTTGGACTTGCTCTCGTTCTGGGCCTTGGTTTAGGTCTTGGTCTCAGTCTGGGTCTTGTTCCGGACCTCGTTCTTAGTGCCTGGCCGTCTACAGAAGTGCATTGTGGGAATGTTTGTGCCGTGTCACAGTGTTAAACGCTGCTGTTTGTCACTGACACTGAGCGGAGAGTGAATAAATCACAGCAGCTGGCAGTGATGGATGGAGCTGCACCTCGGACTGTAAACACCAGAAAGCAGGCCTCAGACCAGACCAGGACGAAAACCTGGACCAGACACGGTGTTAGAAGGATCTGAACAGATTTTAAATGTATTTTAGCTTGTTTTAGTTTGATTTGAAAATATTCAATTAGAAAATATTCTGATTTTAGCTGGTTTTAGAAGGATTTGAACAGGTTTTAGTTGAACTTCTTCTCTGGTTGTAGGTCGAGGAGGGGACCTTCCTTATTGGCATCCAGACAGTAACCTCATTGACAGGAGCAACATAAATGGTAAGCGCCCCCCTGTTGCCATTAAGCTGTACTAAACTTAAAATCTGAACCAGGGTCTGGTTTATTGGTTTATTTTCACACTGCTCTAAACCTCCACGAGCCGTACACTTTTAGTTTATATTTTACAGAAGCTTGTTTAATCCAAAGAAGAAGAGGCTTTAACAAGAAAACATAAGAGCCCTGGTGGACAATAGTGGCACTGCATTCTCCATAAACACAAGAAGCAGCAGACAAAATGGAACTACTTTAAAAGTCAGAGTGAAATACTGTGACATAACCAGTTTTGAGCATCTGCAGCCCATTGGTCAGAAACAGAAGGAGTGGGCAGGGCCAAACCTGAAGCAAAAAATGGAATTATTCAGTAATGTTCCTCTGAAAATGAACTGTAGCTATGTTTTATTCCTGGGTTTTGGGACTATTTCCTGCAGCCCATTTTAACTCGTCTTTCTAGATTCTCCATTAACTGTTCTCTGAGTCTCTTCTGCCTGAGTGAATCTGTCACCTCACAAAATTACTCTGCGCTCATCACTCCCACTCCTCCTCTTTCCTTCGTCCTTCTCTCCTCGTTTAATTCCCTCTGTCCTTCTCTCCTCGTTAAATCCCCTCCGTCGGTCGCTGACGTGTTTGTCGTCTGAACGCGGTCGACTGAAAATTAATTATCTCGGCGTCAGTGTGGAATATTCCCATCAGCTCCCGACGCTCCGCATTAACACTGCACTAAACAAGAGCCACCACCACACGCCCAATCAGATCCATCCTACAGCTGCAGTGCATCCTGGGAGAATTATATCAGTACAGTGGTTCAGGTTAATGGCTTAGTTTTCAGATGTTTTGTAAATTTGCCTCGTCACACTAAACAACAGACCAACTCAGACACAACTTATGATGCGTTCGTGTGCTCCTCGGAAACTCGGGTAAAACTTTTTCTGAGTTGAAAACATGAACGTCTGCTGAAGTAAAAACAACAGGTCCAAAACTCAGGGCAGAGGAAAGCAAACTAAATAAAAGTGATTATACCAAGTGCAGCACATTTAGAATTTAGACTACGGTTTTCATTTATACATGTCTTTTTTCCCAGGGGCCCCGGTGGGACAGATGCGGCCCCCTCACGGCAGTGCGACTCCTCAGAGGAACTCTCAGGTCGTGATGGTCGTGGTGGTGTCAGTCGGAGCCGTGAGCGTCGTGGTCATCGTCATCGTGGCTTTGATCTGCACCAGACGCTCCTCGGCCCAACAGAGGAAGTAAGAACTGGACCTGGTCCTGACTGGGTTTACACTCAAATAAGAACTGGTTTAGTCCTGGTTTAGACCTGGTTTAGACCTGGTTTAGTCCTGGTTTAGTCATGGTTTAGTCATGGTTTAGTCATGGTTTAGTTCTGGTTTAGTCCTGGTTTAGTCCTGGTTTAGTCCTAATTTAGTTCTGGTTTAGTCCTGGTTTAGTTCTGGTTTAGTCCTGGTGTAGTCCTGGTTTAGTCATGGTTTACTCCTGGTTTAGACCTGGTTTAGACCTGGTTTAGTCCTGGTTTAGTCATGGTTTAGACCTGGTTTAGACCTGGTTTAGTCCTGGTTTAGTCCTGGTTTAGTCATGGTTTAGACCTGGTTTAGTCATGGTTTAGACCTGGTTTAGACCTGGTTTAGTCCTGGTTTAGTCCTGGTTTAGACCTGGTTTAGACCTGGTTTAGTCCTGGTTTAGTCATGGTTTAGACCTGGTTTAGACCTGGTTTAGTCCTGGTTTAGATTTGGTTTAGACCTGGTTTAGTCCTGGTTTAGACCTGGTTTAGACCTGGTTTATACCTGGTTTAGACCTGGTTTAGTCATGGTTTAGTCCTGGTTTAGACCTGGTTTAGTCCTGGTTTAGTCCTGGTGTAGTTCTGGTTTAGACCTGGTTCAGACTTGGTTTAGTCCTGGTTTAGACCTGGGTTAGTCCTGGTTTAGACCTGGTTTAGACCTGGTTTAGACCTGGTTTAGTCATGGTTTAGTCATGGTTTAGTCCTGGTTTAGTCCTGGTTTAGTTCTGGTTTAGTCCCGGTGTAGTCCTGGTTTAGACCTGGGTTAGTCCTGGTTTAGTCCTGGTTTAGTCCTGGTTTAGACCTGGTTTAGTCCTGGTTTAGTCCTGCTTTAGTCCTGGTTTAGTCATGGTTTAGTTCTGGTTTAGACCTGGTTTAGTCCTGGTTTAGTCATGGTTGAGACCTGGTTTAGTCCTGGTTTAGTCCTGGTTTAGTCATGGTTGAGACCTGGTTTAGTCCTGGTTTAGACCTGGTTTAGTCCTGGTTTAGTCCTGGTTTAGACCTGGGTTAGTCCTGGTTTAGTCCTGGTTTAGTCATGGTTGAGACCTGGTTTAGTCCTGGTTTAGACCTGGTTTAGTCCTGGTTTAGTCCTGGTTTAGTCCTGGTTTAGTCCTGGTTTAGTTCTGGTTTAGACCTGGTTTAGTCCTGGTTTAGTCATGGTTGAGACCTGGTTTAGTCCTGGTTTAGTCCTGGTTTAGTCCTGGTTTAGTCCTGGTTTAGTCCTTGTTTAGTCCTGGTTTAGACCTGGTTTAGACCTGGTTTATTCCTGTTTTAGACCTGGTTTAGTCCTGGTTTAGTCCTGGTTTAGTTCTGGTTTAGTCCTGGTGTAGTCCTGGTTTAGACCTGGGTTAGTCCTGGGTTAGTCCTGGTTTAGTCCTGGTTTAGACCTGGTTTAGACCTGGTTTAGACCTGGTTTAGTCCTGGTTTAGACCTGGTTTAGACCTGGTTTAGTCATGGTTTAGTCATGGTTTAGTCCTGGTTTAGTCCTGGTTTATTCCTTGTTTAGTCCTGGTTTAGACCTGGTTTAGACCTGGTTTAGTCCTGGTTTAGTCCTGGTTTAGTCCTGGTTTAGTTCTGGTTTAGTCCTGGTGTAGTCCTGGTTTAGACCTGGTTTAGTCCTGGTTTAGTCCTGGTTTAGTCCTGGTTTAGACCTGGTTTAGACCTGGTTTAGACCTGGTTTAGTCCTGGTTTAGTCCTGGTTTAGACCTGGTTTAGTCCTGGTTTAGTCCTGGTTTAGTCCTGGTTTAGTTCTGGTTTAGTCCTGGTGTAGTCCTGGTGTAGTCCTGGTGTAGTCCTGGTTTAGTCCTGGTTTAGTCCTGGTTTAGACCTGGTTTAGACCTGGTTTAGACCTGGTTTAGTCCTGGTTTAGTCCTGGTTTAGTCCTGGTGTAGTCCTGGTGTAGTCCTGGTTGAGACCTGGTTTAGTCCTGGTTTAGCCCTGGTTTAGTCCTGGTTTAGTCCTGGTTTAGTCCTGGTTTAGACCTGGTTTAGACCTGGTTTAGAAGACCTGGTTTAGTCCTGGTTAAGACCTGGTTTAGTCCTGGTTTAGTCCTGGTTTAGTCCTGGTTTAGTTCTGGTTTAGTCCTGGTGTAGTCCTGGTTTAGACCTGGTTTAGTCCTGGTTTAGACCTGGTTTAGTCCTGGTTTAGTCCTGGTTTAGTCCTGGTTTAGTTCTGGTTTAGTCCTGGTGTAGTCCTGGTGTAGTCCTGGTTTAGACCTGGTTTAGTCCTGGTTTAGTCCTGGTTTAGACCTGGTTTAGTCCTGGTTTAGTCCTGGTTTAGACCTGGTTTAGACCTTGTTTAGACCTGGTTTAGACCTGGTTTAGACCTGGTTTAGTCCTGGTTTAGTCCTGGTTTAGTCATGGTTTAGTCCTGGTTTAGTCCTGGTTTAGTCCTGGTTTAGTCCTGGTGTAGTCCTGGTTGAGACCTGGTTTAGTCCTGGTTTAGACCTGGGTTAGTCCTGGTTTAGTCCTGGTTTAGTCATGGTATAGACCTGGTTTAGTCCTGGTTTAGACCTGGTTTAGTCCTGGTTTAGTCCTGGTTTAGTCATGGTTTAGTCATGGTTTAGTCCTGGTTTAGACCTGGTTTAGACCTGGTTTAGTCCTGGTTTAGTCCTGGTGTAGTTCTGGTGTAGTCCTGGTTTAGACCTGGGTTAGTCCTGGTTTAGACCTGGTTTAGACCTGGGTTAGTCCTGGTTTAGACCTGGTTTAGTCATGGTGTAGTCCTGGTTTAGTCCTGGTTTAGACCTGGTTTAGTCCTGGTGTAGTTCTGGTGTAGTCCTGGTTTAGACCTGGGTTAGTCCTGGTTTAGACCTGGTTTAGACCTGGTTTAGTCATGGTTTACTCATGGTTGAGACCTGGTTTAGTCCTGGTTTAGACCTGGTTTAGACCTGGTTTAGTCCTGGTTTAGTCCTGGTTTAGTCATGGTGTAGTCCTGGTTTAGTCCTGGTTTAGTCCTGGTTTAGTTATGGTTGAGACCTGGTTTAGTCCTGGTTTAGACCTGGTTTAGACCTGGTTTAGTCCTGTTTATACCTGGTTTAGACCTGGTTTAGTCCTGGTTTAGTCCTGGTTTAGTTCTGGTTTAGTCCTGGTATAGTCCTGGTATAGTCCTGGGTTAGTCCTGGTTTAGTCCTGGTTTAGTCATGGTTGAGACCTGGTTTAGTCCTGGTTTAGACCTGGTTTAGACCTGGTTTAGTCCTGGTTTAGACCTGGGTTAGTCCTGGTTTAGTCCTGGTTTAGTCCTGGTTTAGTCCTGGTTTAGACCTGGGTTAGTCCTGGTTTAGTCCTGGTTTAGTCATGGTTGAGACCTGGTTTAGTCCTGGTTTAGACCTGGTTTAGACCTGGTTTAGTCCTGGTTTAGTCCTGGTTTAGTCCTGGTTTAGTCATGGTTTAGTCCTGGTTTAGTCCTGGTTTAGACCTGGTTTAGACCTGGTTTAGTCATGGTTGAGACCTGGTTTAGTCCTGGTTTAGTCCTGGTTTAGACCTGGTTGAGACCTGGTTTAGTCCTGGTTTAGTCCTGGTTTAGTTCTGGTTTAGTCCTGGTGTAGTCCTGGTTTAGTTCTGGTTTAGTCCTGGTATAGTCCTGGTATAGTCCTGGGTTAGTCCTGGTTTAGTCCTGGTTTAGTCATGGTTGAGACCTGGTTTAGTCCTGGTTTAGACCTGGTTTAGACCTGGTTTAGTCCTGGTTTAGTCCTGGTTTAGTTCTGGTTTAGTCCTGGTGTAGTCCTGGTTTAGACCTGGGTTAGTCCTGGTTTAGACCTGGGTTAGTCCTGGTTTAGTCCTGGTTTAGTCCTGGTTTAGTTCTGGTTTAGTCCTGGTGTAGTCCTGGTTTAGTCCTGGTTTAGTCCTGGTTTAGTTCTGGTTTAGTCCTGGTGTAGTCCTGGTTTAGACCTGGGTTAGTCCTGGTTTAGTCCTGGTTTAGACCTGGTTTAGTCCTGGTTTAGACCTGGTTTAGACCTGGTTTAGACCTGGTTTAGTCCTGGTTTAGTCCTGGTTTAGACCTGGTTTAGACCTGGTTTAGACCTGGTTTAGACCTGGTTTAGACCTGGTTTAGTCCTGGTTTAGACCTGGTTTAGTCCTGGTTTAGTCCTGGTTTAGTCCTGGTTTAGACCTGGTTTAGACCTGGTTTAGACCTGGTTTAGTCCTGGTTTAGTCATGGTTTAGTCATGGTTTAGCCATGGTTTAGTCCTGGTTTAGTCCTGGTTTAGTTCTGGTTTAGTCCTGGTGTAGTCCTGGTTTAGACCAGGTTTAGTCCTGGTTTAGTCCTGGTTTAGTTCTGGTTTAGTCCTGGTGTAGTCCTGGTTTAGACTTGGTTTAGACCTGGTTTAGTCCTGGTTTAGACCTGGTTTAGACCTGGTTTAGACCTGGTTTAGTCCTGGTTTAGTCATGGTTTAGACCTGGTGTAGTCCTGGTGTAGTTCTGGTGTAGTCCTGGTTTAGACCTGGTTTAGTCCTGGTTTAGACCTGGTTTAGACCTGGTTTAGTCATGGTTTAGTCATGGTTTAGTCCTGGTTTAGACCTGGTTTAGTCCTGGTGTAGTTCTGGTGTAGTCCTGGTTTAGACCTGGTTTAGTCCTGGTTTAGACCTGGTTTAGACCTGGTTTAGACCTGGTTTAGACCTGGTTTAGTCATGGTTTAGTCCTGGTTTAGTCCTGGTTTAGTTCTGGTGTAGTCCCGGTGTAGTCCTGGTTTAGACCTGGGTTAGTCCTGGTTTAGTCCTGGTTTAGTCATGGTTGAGACCTGATTTAGTCCTGGTTTAGTCCTGGTTTAGTCCTGGTTTAGTCCTGCTTTAGTCCTGGTTTAGTCATGGTTTAGTTCTGGTTTAGACCTGGTTTAGACCTGGTTTAGTCCTGGTTTAGTCATGGTTGAGACCTGGTTTAGTCCTGGTTTAGTCCTGGTTTAGTCATGGTTGAGACCTGGTTTAGTCCTGGTTTAGACCTGGTTTAGTCCTGGTTTAGACCTGGTTTAGACCTGGTTTAGTCATGTTTGAGACCTGGTTTAGTCCTGGTTTAGTCCTGGTTTAGACCTGGGTTAGTCCTGGTTTAGTCCTGGTTTAGTCATGGTTGAGACCTGGTTTAGTCCTGGTTTAGACCTGGTTTAGACCTGGTTTAGTCCTGGTTTAGTCCTGGTTTAGTCCTGGTTTAGTCATGGTTTAGTTCTGGTTTAGACCTGGTTTAGACCTGGTTTAGACCTGGTTTAGTCCTGGTTTAGTCATGGTTGAGACCTGGTTTAGTCCTGGTTTAGTCCTGGTTTAGACCTGGTTGAGACCTGGTTTAGTCATGGTTTAGTTCTGGTTTAGTCCTGGTTTAGTTCTGGTTTAGTCCTGGTGTAGTCCTGGTTTAGACCTGGGTTAGTCCTGGTTTAGTCCTGGTTTAGACCTGGGTTAGTCCTGGTTTAGTCCTGGTTTAGTCCTGGTTTAGTTCTGGTTTAGTCCCGGTGTAGTCCCGGTTTAGACCTGGGTTAGTCCTGGTTTAGTCCTGGTTTAGTCCTGGTTTAGTTCTGGTTTAGTCCTGGTGTAGTCCTGGTTTAGACCTGGGTTAGTCATGGTTTAGTCCTGGTTTAGACCTGGTTTAGACCTGGTTTAGACCTGGTTTAGACCTGGTTTAGTCCTGGTTTAGTCCTGGTTTAGTCCTGGTTTAGACCTGGTTTAGACCTGGTTTAGTCCTGGTTTAGTCATGGTTGAGACCTGGTTGAGACCTGGTTTAGTCCTGGTTTAGTCCTGGTTTAGACCTGGTTTAGACCTGGTTTAGTCCTGGTTTAGTCCTGGGTTAGTCCTGGTTTAGTCCTGGTTTAGTCATGGTTGAGACCTGGTTTAGTCCTGGTTTTGACCTGGTTTAGACCTGGTTTAGACCTGGTTTAGTCCTGGTTTAGTCCTGGTTTAGTCCTGGTTTAGTCATGGTTGAGACCTGGTTTAGTCCTGGTTTAGACCTGGTTTAGACCTGGTTTAGTCATGGTTTAGTCATGGTTTAGTTCTGGTTTAGACCTGGTTTAGACCTGGTTTAGTCATGGTTGAGACCTGGTTTAGTCCTGGTTTAGACCTGGGTTAGTCCTGGTTTAGTCCTGGTTTAGTCCTGGTTTAGACCTGGTTTAGACCTGGTTTAGTCATGGTTGAGACCTGGTTTAGTCCTGGTTTAGTCCTGGTTTAGACCTGGTTTAGTCATGGTTTAGTCATGGTTTAGTTCTGGTTTAGTCCTGGTTTAGTCCTGGTTTAGTTCTGGTTTAGTCCTGGTGTAGTCCTGGTTTAGACCTGGTTTAGTCCTGGTTTAGACCTGGTTTAGTCCTGGTTTAGTCCTGGTTTAGACCTGGTTTAGACCTGGTTTAGTCCTGGTTTAGTCATGGTTTAGACCTGGTGTAGTCCTGGTTTAGACCTGGTTTAGTTCTGGTTTAGTCCTGGTGTAGTCCTGGTTTAGTCCTGGTTTAGTCCTGGTTTAGTCCTGGTTTAGACCTGGTGTAGTCCTGGTTTAGACCTGGTTTAGTTCTGGTTTAGTCCTGGTGTAGACCTGGTTTAGACCTGGTTTAGACCTGGTTTAGTCCTGGTTTAGACCTGGTTTAGTCCTGGTTTAGTCATGGTTTAGTTCTGGTTTAGTCCTGGTGTAGTCCTGGTGTAGTCCTGGTGTAGTCCTGGTGTAGTCCTGGTTTAGTCCTGGTTTAGTCCTGGTTTAGACCTGGTTTAGTCCTGGTTTAGTCCTGGTTTAGACCTGGTTTATTCCTGGTTTAGTCCTGGTTTAGTTCTGGTTTAGTCCTGGTGTAGTCCTGGTTTAGACCTGGTTTAGTCCTGGTTTAGTCATGGTTGAGACCTGGTTTAGTCCTGGTTGAGACCTGGTTTATACCTGGCTGAGACCTGGTTTAGTCCTGGTTTAGACCTGGTTTAGTCCTGGTTTAGTCCATGGTTTGTTTAGACCTGGTTTAGTCCTGGTTTAGACCTGGTTTAGACCTGGTTTAGACCTGGTTTAGACCTGGTTTAGTCATGGTTTAGACCTGGTTTTGTCCTGGTTTAGACCTGGTTTAGACCTGGTTTAGTCCTGGTTTAGTCCTGGTTTAGTCCTGGTTCAGTCCTGGTTTAGACCTGGTTCAGACCTGGTTTAGACTCAGTCTTGTCCCTCCACAGGAAGCGGGCCAGTGCCAGTAAGCGTAAGGGCAGTCAGAAGGAGCTGCGTCCTCCAGATCTGTGGATCCATCACGAGGAGATGGAGATGAAAACCTGGACAAAGCTCCCAGTGTGGCTCCGTCCGCTCGTGATTCGCCCATTCAAAGCTCCCAGGACCGCCTCAAACCGCCCTCAGCCAATCAGAGAGCCAGCTGGGCAGCAAGAGCAGCCACTCAGGTTAGACTCTGGTTCATTACAGACGCTCTACAGTATTATAAACGTACTTAGGTGATGTTTTGTTTGGGGCGGGGTCATGACCCTTTAAAGCAGAACACTCTCTTCTTCCAGGAGCTGACGGAGACGATGCGTCCAGCGCAATCTCGACTCTGGAGCGCTCTCTGGCGGCCAGACGAGGAACTAGAGGCAAGATGATGATCCCCATGGACTCCCAGCCCAGCAACACTCGTGAGTTTTACCAAAATAGACACAACCATTTAAATTTAGCAACAAAAACGAAACCCTTGTGCACTGATTTAGGCGTCTGGAGCTGAAGCCCCGTCCTCTGCAGCTGTTCTCCTCTTTCTTCTGTCTGGTTTAGTGCCACATGTTCCAAAAACTTTACTTTCAATTTTAAAGCTGATTATTGCAGTGAAGTTCATGTGTCCATAAGCGTCATGTTAGCTCGGTCCTTCTCAGTAAAACACTGTTCCTGACATGTTCCGACACAGAACCAGCGGAGGGTCCAGTACTTTTATGTTCTTCTTCTGGTGCCTGTGGTTGAACAACAGCCAATCAGAGAATGGAAGCATCACATAAAACTTCTCATTTAAGATAAACGGTCATGATTGGTCTAACTGAAAGAAAGTGCAAATTATTCATTCCAACAAATACAGACCTCTTTTATTATAAATGGGTTTGACTGGCCAGGTTACTGGGCTTCAAGTGAATGTCCCTGTGTATCTCCTGATATGTACACAACATTAAAACGTATTGTACAGCTTTATACAGACTTCTGTTCTTTTCTGAATGCTCTGCCTGAGTTTCAGCAGCAGATAGTTTTGTGTTGGAGGCAGGTCTAAAACCCTGAGTCTCACTGATATTGATCAGAGTATTGATCGCTGAAGGCTGTGATCAGCAGCTTCACTGAGAGGCTTCGATCGAGGAAATCGACGACGCAGCTGCAGACTTAACCCTTTAAATCCTGCCGTGTGTCTGTGAACACCTGTGGAGTCAGGTCTCTGTCATTCGAACAGCCATAAAATAAACTCTGTGTGGGAAAAAGGTCTTAGCTTCAGCAGAGCCTTAAGCAAAATTCTGTTCTGTGACCAAACCCATTCTGATAAAAATAACTACATAGAAATTTTCATTATTTATACTTTCATAAAGTTAAGAGCTTTTAAGAAGCCTCAATCTAAATCCAGGGTGTCTTTTTTTCTAGTATTTCTTTCTTTTTCTATAACTCTTTTTTAATAAAGGTTTTTTTGTTAAAAAACAGAAAATAGAACAAACCACATGAGGTCATGTGACACGTCAATATAAGATTAATTAGTACTGTCACCATTTTCTCCTCTGTTTAGTTTCCAAATCCTTCTGGAGCCTCAGGGTAAAAGTCATTTGTTCCATCACTTTAATATTCTTACTGGTTCCTCAGAGACACATCAGAGACACATCAGAGACACATCAGAGACACCTCAGAGACACCTCAGAGACACATCAGAGACATCTCAGAGACACATCAGAGACACCTCAGAGACATCAGAGACACATTAGAGACACATCAGAGACATCAGAGACACGTTAGACACATCAGAGAAACCTTAGAGACACGTCAGAGACACATCAGAGACACCTCAGAGACACCTCAGAGACACCTCAGAGACACCTCAGAGACACATCAGAGACATCTCAGAAACACATCAACGACACCTCAGAGACATCAGAGACACGTCAGAGACTTCAGAGACACATCAGACACACATCTGATGTGTCTGATGTGATTCAGAGACACATCAGAGACACCTCAGAAACATTTCAGACACGTCAGAGACACGTCAGAGACACATCAGAGACACATCAGACACCTCAGAGTTACATCAGAGACACCTCAGAGTTACATCAGAGACACCTCAGAGACACATCAAAGACACCTCAGAGACATCAGAGACACATCAGAGAAACATAAGAGACACATCAGACATATCAGAGACATGTCAGACATATCAGAGACACGTCAGACACATCAGAGACAAGTCAGAGACAAGTCAGAGACACCTCAGAGACACATCAGAGACACATCAGAGAGACATCAGAGACACCTCAGAGACACATGAAAGATACTTCAGAGCCATCATAGACACACCAAATACATTTTAGAGACATCAGAGACACACCAAAGACACCTCAGAGACATCAGAGACACCTCAGAGACACATCAGAGACACGTCAAACACATCAGAGACACGCCAGACACATCAGAGAAACCTTAGAGACACGTCAGACACTTCAGAAACACATCAAAGACACCTCAGAGACATCAGAGACACGTCAGAGACACGTCAGAGACTTCAGAGACACATCAGAGACACATCAGACACACATCTGAGACACCTCAGAAAAATTTCAGACACGTCAGAGACACATCAGAGACACATCAGAGACACATCAGACACCTCAGAGACACATCAGAGACACATCAGACACATCAGAGACACCTCAGAGACACATCAGACACCTCAGAGACACGTCAGACACATCAGAGACACCTCAGAGACACATCAGAGACATCAGAGACACATCAGATACCTCAGAGACACATAAGACACCTCAGAGTTACATCAGAGACACATCAGAGACACCTCAGAGACACATCAGACACCTCAGAGACACCTCAGAGACACCTCAGAGACACCTCAGAGACACCTCAGAGACACATCAGAGACACATCAGAGACACATCAGACACCTCAGAGACACATCAGAGACACATCAGACACCTCAGGGACACCTCAGAGACACATCAGACACCTCAGAGACATCAGAGACACCTCAGAGACACATCAGAGACACATCAGACACCTCAGATTTACATCAGAGACACCTCAGATTTACATCAGAGACACCTCAGAGTTACATCAGAGACACATCAGAGACACCTCAGAGACACATCAGAAACACATCAGACACCTCAGAGACACATCAGAGACACATCAGATACCTCTAAGACACACCAGACACATCAGAGTTACATCAGAGACACATCAGAGACACCTCAAAGACACATCAGAGACACATCAGACACCTCAGAGTTACATCAGAGACACCTCAGAGACACATTAGAGACACATCAGAGACCACTCAGATACACATCAGAGACACGTCAGAGACACATCAGAGACACATCAGACACCTCAGAGTTACATGAGAGACACCTCAGAGACACATCAGAGACATCAGAGACACCTCAGAGACATCAGAGACAACTCAGAGACACGTCAGAGACACATCAGAGACACCTCAGAGACACATCAGAGACACGTCAGAGACATTAGAGACACCACAGAGACACATATGAGACACCTCAGAGATACATCAGAGACACGTCAGAAAGACATCAGAGACACATGAAAGACACCTCAGAGACATCAGAGACACACCAAAGACACCACAGAGACATCAGAGACACCTCAGAGACACGTCAGACACATCAGAGACACGTAAGACACATCAGAGACACATCAGACACCTCAGAGTTACATCAAAGACACCTCAGAGACACATCAGAGACACCTCAGAGACACATCAGAGACACCTCAGACACATCAGATACACATCAGACACCTCAGAAACACATCAGAGACACCTCAGACACTTCAGAGATATCAGAGACACCTCAGAGACACATCAGAGATATAAGAGACACCTCAGAGACACATCAGAGACATAAGAGACACCTCAGAGACACATCAGAGACACATCAGATACATCAGAGACACATCAGACACCTCAGAGTTACATCAGAGAGACCTCAGATACACATCAGAGACAGATCAGAGACACCTCAGAGACACCTCAGAGACACCTCAGAGACACATCAGAGACACCTCAGATAAACGTCAGAGACATCACAGACACCTCAGAGTCACATCAGAGACACCTCAGAGATACATCAGAGACATGTCAGAGAGACATCAGAGACACCTCAGAGACACATCAGACACATCAGAGAAACACCAAAGACACCTCAGAGACATCAGAGACACCTAGAGACACATCAGAGACACATCAGAGACACATCAGAGACACATCAGACACATCAGAGTCACGTTAGACACATCAGAGACACGTCAGACACCTCAGAGTTACATCAGAGACACGTCAGAGACACATCAGACACCTCAGAGACACATCAGACACCTCAGAGTTACATCAGAGACACCTCAGAGACACATCAAAGACACCTCAGAGACATCAGAGACACATCAGAGAAACATAAGAGACACGTCAGACATATCAGAGACACATCAGACACATCAGAGACACGTCAGAGACACCTCAGAGACACATCAGAGAGACATCAGAGACACCTCAGAGACACATGAAAGACACTTCAGAGCCATCAGAGAAACACCAAAGACATTTTAGAGACATCAGAGACACACCAAACACACCTCAGAGACACCTCAGAGACACATCAGAGACACATCAGAGACACGTCAGAGACTTCAGAGACACATCAGAGACACATCAGACACACATCTGATGTGTCTGATGTGATTCAGAGACACATCAGAGACATCTCAGAGACACATCAGAGACACATCAGACACCTCAGGGACACCTCAGAGACACATCAGACACCTCGGAGACATCAGAGACACCTCAGAGACACATCAGAGACACTCAGAGACACATCAGACACCTCAGAGTTACATCAGAGACACCTCAGAGTTACATCAGAGACACATCAGAGACACCTCAGAGACACATCAGAAACACATCAGACACCTCAAAGTTACATCAGAGACACGTCAGAGACACATCAGACACCTCAGAGACAGATCAGAGACACATCAGAGACACATCAGACACCTCAGAGACACATCAGACACCTCAGAGTTTCATCAGAGACACATCAGAAACCTCAGAGTTACATCAGAGACACATCAGAGACACATCAGAGACACCTCAGAGACATCAGAGACACCTCAGAGACACATCAGAGACAACTCAGAGACAAATCTGAGACACGTCAGACACATCAGAGAAACCTTAGAGACACGTCAGACACTTCAGAAACACATCAACGACACCTCAGAGACATCAGAGACACGTCAGAGACACGTCAGAGACTTCAGAGACACATCAGAGACACATCAGACACACATCTGATGTGTCTGATGTGATTCAGAGACACATCAGAGACACCTCAGAGACATCAGAGACACATCAGAGACATCTCAGAAACATTTCAGACACGTCAGAGACACATCAGAGACACATCAGAGACACATCAGACACCTCAGAGTTACATCAGAGACACCTCAGAGTTACATCAGAGACACCTCAGAGACACCTCAGAGACACCTCAAAGACACCTCAGAGACATCAGAGACACATCAGAGAAACATAAGAGACACGTCAGACATATCAGAGACATGTCAGACATATCAGAGACACCTCAGACACATCAGAGACACATCAGAGACACATCAGACACACATCAGACACATCAGAGACACGTTAGACACATCAGAGACACATCAGAGACACATCAAAGACATCAGAGACACATCAGAGACACATCAGAGACACATCAGAAACACATCAGACACCTCAAAGTTACATCAGAGACACGTCAGAGACACATCAGACACCTCAGAGACAGATCAGAGACACATCAGAGACACATCAGACACCTCAGAGTTACATCAGAGACACCTCAGAGACACATCAAAGACACCTCAGAGTTACATCAGAGACACATCGGAGACACCTCAGAGACACATCAGAAACACATCAGACACCTCAGAGACACATCAGAAACACATCAGACACCTCAGAGACACATCAGAGACACATCGGAGACACCTCAGAGACACATCAGAAACACATCAGAGACACATCAGATACCTCAGAGACACATCAGACACCTCAGAGTTACATCAGAGACACATCAGAGACACATCAGAAACACATCAGACACCTCAGAGACACATCAGAGACACATCAGAGACACATCAGAGACACCTCAGAGACACATCAGAGACACATCAGATACCTCAGAGACACATCAGACACCTCAGAGTTACATCAGAGACACATCAGACACATGAGAGACACATCAGACACATCAGAGACACATCAGACACATCAGAGACACCTCAGAGACACGTCAGAGACACATCAGAGACACATCAGATACCTCAGAGACACATCAGACACCTCAGAGTTACATCAGAGACACATCAGAGGCACATCAGAAACACATCAGACACCTCAGAGACACATCAGAGACACATCAGAGACATCAGAGACACATCGGAGACACCTCAGAGACACCTCAGAGACACCTCAGAGACACATCAGAGACACATCAGAGACACATCAGAGACACATCAGAGACACATCAGATACCTCAGAGACACATCAGACACCTCAGAGTTACATCAGAGACACATCAGACACATGAGAGACACATCAGACACATCAGAGACACATCAGACACATCAGAGACACCTCAGAGACACGTCAGAGACACATCAGAGACACATCAGACACCTCAGAGTTACATCAGCGACACATCAGACACACATCAGACACCTCAGAGACACATCAGACACCTCAGAGACCCCTCAGAGACACATCAGACACACATCGGAGACACATCAGAGACACATCAGACAAATCGGAGACACATCAGACACCTCAGAGTTACATCAGAGACACCTCAGAGACACATCAGAGACATATCAGAGACACCTCAGAGACACATCAGAGACACATCAGACACCTCAGAGACACATCAGAGACACATCAAACACCTCAGAGACACTTCAGAGACACATCAGAGACACATCAGACACATCAGAGACACATCAGAGACACATCAGAGACACATCAGAAACACATCAGACACCTCAAAGTTACATCAGAGACACGTCAGAGACACATCAGACACCTCAGAGACAGATCAGACACCTCAGAGTTACATCAGAGACACCTCAGAGACACATCAAAGACACCTCAGAGTTACATCAGAGACACATCGGAGACACTTCAGAGACACATCAGAAACACATCAGACACCTCAGAGACACATCAGAGACATCAGAGACAGATCAGAGACACATCAGAGACACATCAGACACCTCAGAGACACATCAGACACCTCAGAGTTACATCAGAGACACCTCAGAGACACCTCAGAGACACGTCAAAGACACCTCAGAGACATCAGAGACACATCAGAGACACATTAGACACCTCAGAGACACATCAGAGACACATCAGACACACATCAGACACATCAGAGACACGTTAGACACATCAGAGACACGTTAGACACATCAGAGACACGTCAGACACATCAGAGACACGTCAGAGACACCTCAGAGACATCAGAGACACATTAGAGACACATCAGATACCTCAGAGACACATCAGACACCTCAGAGTTACATCAGAGACACATCAGAGACACATCAGAAACACATCAGACACCTCAGAGACACATCAGAGACACATCAGAGACATCAGAGACACCTCAGAGACACATCAGATACCTCAGAGACACATCAGACACCTCAGAGTTACATCAGAGACACCTCAGAAACACATCAGAGACACCTCAGAGACAACTCAGAGACACATCAGAGACACATCAGAGACACATCAGAGACACCTCAGAGACACATTAGAGACACATCAGAGAGACATCAGAGACACCTCAGAGACACGTCAGAGACACCTCAGAGACACATCAGAGAGACATCAGAGACACCTCAGAGACACATGAAAGACACCTCAGAGCCATCAGAGACACACCAAAGACACTTTAGAGACATCAGAGACACACTAAAGACACCTCAGAGACATCAGAGACACCTCAGAGACACATCAGAGACATGTCAGACACATGAGAGACACGCCAGACACATCAGAGAAACCTTAGAGACACGTCAGACACTTCAGAGACACATCAAAGACACCTCAGAGACATCAGAGACACGTCAGAGACACATCAGACACACATCAGACACATCAGAGACACATCAGAGACACATCAGACACATCAGAGACACATCAGAGACACATCAGACACATCAGAGACACATGCATAGGAGAGGACCTTACGGGGAAAATGGTTTTTGACATTGTTCTTGCCACCTCGGTCCAAACGGGCTAAATATGGACAGGACCAGAATATGTCCTCTATGACATCTCCCCCACACCCTCTCCAGCAGTTCGTCTTTTACTTAAGCTGAATTTAGGGTTTCCAGCAGAAGTCCTGTCAGCTCTAGGCATTAGTCCATGAACTTCCAGGTCTCCTCTGTTCTCTCTGGACATGGCCTAATGTTACTGCCCCCTACAGGCCATCATGATAAAGAAAGGCAGAGCAAGAGTAGAGCTCTGTTCACTGTCTGAGCTCGTAGTAAACCTTCAGGAACTCGACTCGGGACAGTTGTGTGCTGCTGTTGAGATATTATTCTTTTCTTTGGTCCCAGTTGAGGCCCATTGTTCTGTTTTTACTTTTGGTTTATTGTGGATTTAGACAACAGTAGAAAAATCCTGCCGTTGTTGAAAAGAGCACCTAGTGACCCAGGGTCATTTTTTAAAGTTCTCACTTCTCAAGTCTGTTTTGGGACCTCAGTATTTTATAAATCCTGTACGGCTCTAAAAGTGAGTTGTACAAAGGCCTGGAGCCTGTTTTACTTCATCAAGTGGCAGCGCCGTCACATTTGTTCCTTTTTCCTCCTACAGTGACTCATTTACAGTCGAAGTGGGTTGAACCCCACGGCTCTGAACTCTCTCTGTTTTTCTGACTCACTCTTCAACACTTTTTCACCTCAGTGCACTTCAGTTCAGTTTCAGAAAGACGTCCTTATTTGCTCCAAAAATTCAACACGCCTCTTCTCACTTCAAACAGACTCAGGCTCACACTGTTTTATATTCACCAAAGCAATTACAATAGTGTTTTTATTACCTATAAAATGGCTGGACAAAGGCTGCATGCTTTCAGTCATTTTCCGTCTCATTTATTAAGGCAGTTCAAACCCTTTATTGCAGTTCTAAAGATTGTAAATATATGATGATTTGTCAAAAGTACTGTGTGCATTACATCTTTGGATCTTTTGTTCAGAGGTTTTTGGCTCTTGACTGTAATTTACAGAAGAGAAAATGAGAAAATACAGTGTTTATCAGGCCCAGTGTTGGGATTAGTTTCAAAACTCAACACATAATGGATGTGTTTTCTTGTCCTGCCTGGAACCGCTTATATTTGGTTGAATTGGAACCAGATTTCTGTCCTTTATGGCTCTCCCCACTTTACCATAAATATTTTGTTCACCCATTTACAGGAATATTAAAACACCAACATATATTTGATCCTAGAGCCTTTGGATGTAGCTCAGTTAACAAACTAATGGTAGGAGAGACATTTTTTTTTTAATGAAATATTATGATTCTGTGGACAAACAGAGGAGAGTGAGGACAGAATAAAGACAGAGTGAGGACAGAGTGAGGACTAGGGATGGGTATCGTTAAGGTTTTAACGGTATTACTACTCTTACCGATACTGCTTAACGGTCCGGTACTTTAACGGTATTCTTATCGGTACTTTGTGTTGTGTGTGTGTGTTTTTTTTAAGAACAAGTTGAGAACAAAATTAACATTTCTTTATTTTTAATGTAAAATTAATAAAACAATTATTTGTAGTGCAAGAAACAGTCATGTTTGAAAAAATAGCTATTATACAAAAAACAAATGAAATAAACTATATTTTTCTGCTAAAGAACATACAGTGGTACAAATGTTGATGTAATTCTCTCATTTCTCCCAAAAGAAATCAACAGAATTTCTACATAAGGTTAACAAACCAGGGAGATTTTACATTTATTTTAAATGACTTGAACAACGTTGATTCAACATGATTTTAGCAAACATACCAGACGTAGATGGGGCAAGAACCAGAGACGAGCTAGGCAGTCGAAAACTTTGCATTTCTCTGTCTGCACATAATGCACTTTTGAAAGGTGCTTAGACAGATTGCTTGTGTTTCCGCCCTTACATGCAAACATTTTGTTGCACTTATGACAACGAGTGTTGTCTGCATTAACTCTAGAGAAGTGTAACCACACTTTGGAACGTTTTGCTCTCTCCGCCATCGTAACTCTTTGTATTAAGCAGGAGTTTTCGTACTGTTGTGCGTGTGCCGCGCTCATTCTTGTGGTGTGTGTGTAACTGACAGACAGCCTCCGCGGCGCTCATGAGAGATCTTACTGATACTACCAATCCCTAGTGAGGACAGAGTGAGGACAGAGTGAAGACAGAGTCAAGACGGAGTGAGGACAGAGTCAAGACAGAATGAGGACAGAGTCAGGACGGAGTGAGGACAGAGTCAAGACAGAGTGAGAACAGCGTGAGGAGTGAGTCAGACTCTAGCCTCGGTCTAAAAGAGGCTTGTGGTAAAAACACTGGTTGGACCCTAGAGTTACAGTGTGCTTTATTTCAAAACAGAAATGTAAATCCTCTGTGTGTCTCCGGGTGTCTCTGTTGTCCTGTGGTCTTCCTCTGACCGTGTGTCTTTGTCGTCCTGTGGTCTTCCTCTGACCGTGTGTCTTTGTCGTCCTGTGGTCTTCCTCTGACCGTGTGTCTTTGTTGTCCTGTGGTCTTCCTCTAACCGGGAGTCTCTGTTGTCCTGTGGTCTTCCTCTAACTGGGTGTCTCTGTTGTCCTGTGGTCTTCCTCTGACGGGCTCCTCTCTTTCTCAGCGGTGGTGAGCGCGGTGGCCGTCCCGGCTCTGGACTCGTCCCAGTTTCCGACTCTGCTCCAGTCTCCTTCCTGTGGATTCACTCACAACAAGTTCAGCCTCAGACCCATGCCTTTCCCCAGCCTCACCGTGGACCGAGGATACAGCCCAGGTATGAGCTCACCTACATCTCTCACTGGTGCTCAGCCGGAACACCAACAGAACACCAACAGAACAATAACAGAACAATAACAGAACACCAACAGAACAATAACAGAACACCAACAGAACAATAACAGAACACCAACAGAACAATAACAGAACACCAACAGAACACTAACTGAGAGAGAGTGCTTCCTGCTTCTGAAGAGTGCAGTCGCACCTCTGCTTGCTCATGCCTGCTTTACTTTTCTTTTTTAGTTATCTCTACATTTAGCCTATGATTAACTTTTTTAACTTTTTTACATTACTTTTTACTTTCTTTTAACTGGATTTTGCTTTTATGTTTTTACTTGTTTTTTTACTTTTTAAACAACACGTTGGACTCGCCGAGCGGCTGGAGCCTTAGTATCTATTTTTCAACATGTCTGGGGTAAAAACAACTACTACAAACTCTTTCTGCCAAAATTGCTGGAAATATCAACAGGAAATTAGTGTGCTACAAACGAAGATTTTTGCTTTGGAATCTGAAAGAGGACTTCAGGAGACAATACCGATCACACAATGTGGTAAGACTGTGAATTTAAACTTGGATGATACAGTGTCATTCCCAAAACTGAGCAAAGCAAAGGGATTTAAACAAAATGATACCACCTGGCATAAACCTGGTGCCCAGCCAAAGCAGCACTGGATTAGAAAAAAGAATGCTGGCATCACAAGAGCATATGTAGCATCACCAGACATCCAGCTAAAAAACAGATTCCAACCACTGACTGAGCTAAAGGTGAATGAACCAGAAAACTCTGCTGTAAATGAAAAACATGGAGTTAATCAAGCTTATTCTATGGAGAACACGAGACATGAATCTGTGGAAAAGCAGCAGGCAAACAGTGACAGTGAATCTATGCCAAAAGTCAAGGACAGAGATATCCTGCTGCTTGGAGACGGTGCTGTCAGAGACTTAAACAACAGTAGATTTGTTACATGCAGCTTTCCAAGTGCTACAGTCACTGATATAACATCACTCCTCCCCCAAGTCATGTCCAAACACACAGGGATTAAACAGCTGATGTTACACATGGGTGCAGTTGACACCAGGAAGGGGGAATCAGAAGTTTTAAAAAAGGATTTCTCCAGGCTTTTAGATAAACTTGAAAACCTGGAAGTGCAATCCTTTATCAGTGGACCACTCCCAAACATCGACAGAAGGATCAATAAATTCAGTCGGCTACTTGCATGGAATACATGGCTGTCCAAGGCCTGTGAGACTAGAGGAGTGCACTTCATTGATAACTTTAACTTGTTTTGGCAACGTGACGACCTGTTCAAAGGAAAGGGCCCACATCTAAACAGGGAGGGTCAGGAGGCTAACGGATAATCTCCTGCACTCCCTGAGACACCTAAATGGTTCTGAGCGCCCTCTTGAACAGAGAAAGGGTCCTCAGCCACTGAATGAAAAAAGCACTCCTGCCTCACCAGCCAAGGATCCTCCTCTGACTGTACCACCATCAACACCTCCACCACTGAAATGGACTCCCCAATAAGGACCATGGACCCCAGTAACATCAACACCTTCTGGACCTCACCATCCCTGTCCCATCTCCGGATTCATCAATGGGATTTCCAAATCACCTGGAAATTTTAGTTAAATCTGGAATTAGGATGATACCTCTTACACCTAACTTGGCCAGGTCACGGGTTCTATCATCATCACTAAAAAACATCACCCCCAATACCACCCATGAGTACCACTGCTTCACCTCGGCCACTACCTAGAGTCCAATGCACCCCTGTCAGACCCCCTCCACCCCCTCCCAGACCAGCTCCAAAAGCCTTGACTAGCATCAAGGCTACTATCAGTGATTAGGACACTGAGGGCCTCTGCTGTTCCAGGACTTTTCGTCATAATAAACCACTTATCAACCTGAGGCCCTGGGAGAGAACACCCCAGCTCCATAACTACAGTCAGAAGTCGCAGATTAAAGAAGAGAATAACAGTTAGATTTTCTAATCAGACAAATCTGATTCAAATCCCCTGCAAACAGATAAAGTCAGGTCCTGCTCAAACGGACTTAAAACTTGCACTGTTCAATGTCAGGTCTTTGGGAAACAAATTATTTTTTAATTAATGATTTTATAACTTCAAATAAGCTTGATTTTATGTTTTTAACAGAAACATGGTTAGACAGCAGGACTGGAAATGTGGTCCTTATCGAATCCACCCCATCGAATTTCACATTTTTATCCAAAATACGGGAAAACAAAAAGGGTGGTGGTGTATGTGCCTTTCTTAGGGATAATATTCTTATCCAGAAACTTTCACTTGGAGAGTTTTCATCATTTGAGTATGTGTCATTCAAAATGGAGTTGAGGTTTTCTCCATCTATTTTATATGTAGTTCTTTACAAACCACCCCAACAGTGTCATGATTTTATTAATGAGTTTACTGAAATGCTTTCGGTTATTTGCACAGAATTTGAACAAATAGTCATATCTGGTGATTTTAATGTGCATGTGGATAATGTTTGTGACAGAAATGCCAAAGAACTTTCTACTAGTAGTACTAGTAGTATTTCTACTACTATGATACTTTTGGTCTTTGTCAGCATGTTAATGAGCCGACCCATAACAGAGGTCACACTCTGGACCTGGTCATTACTAAAGGTGTTCATATTTCAGATGTCACTGTGATTGATGTTGCTCTATCTGATCATTCATGTGTCTTTTTTCATCTGTCCATAATTCCAAAAGTTGCTGTTGGACCTACTGTTGTAAAAAAGAGATACATTAACGATAACACCAGGACACAGTTTATGGAGGCAATCAGGTTTGAAAAAGCCTCATCAGGTCAAGTTGATGATTTGTTGAATTGTTATACTTCAGGTGTTTTAAATGTTATGGACACTATTGCTCCTGTTAAGGTTAAAGTGATCAGGACGAGGCAGAAGGCTTCATGGAGCAATGCTCATTCTGTCAGAGCACAGAAAAGGGAATGCCGAAAAGCCGAAAGAAAATGGCGTAAATCAAAACTCTTAATTCATTATGAGGTATACAAAGAAAATTTGCATGTTTTCAATCAAACTTTGCAAAAAGAAAGAGAAATATTCTTCTCAGAGATCAACAACAATAGTAACAACCTGCGTGTCCTGTTTGCTACAGTGAACAGATTAACAAACCCTCCAGCTCCATTTCCACCAGAATTAGTTTCCACCACTAAATGCAATGAGTTTGCATTGTTTTTCAACGACAAGGTTCAAGGCATTAAACATGCGATACAGTCCAAAGGGCATAAAACAACACTGCAGCCACCTAGGAGACACTTGGTTGGTTTAACACATTTTACACAAATTAATGACGGAACAATTGAAAAAACTGTCTCCAGCCTGAGTTCATCCACCTGCTGCCTCGATGTTTTACCCACTAGATTTCTAAAATCAGTACTAAGCAGTTTGTTACCACAACTCACTGATATAGTCAATAATTCCTTACAGTCTGGAACATTTCCAAGAGCCTTAAAAACTGCTGTCATTAAGCCTCTCCTAAAGAAGAGCAGTCTTGATGCTACAGTGCTCAACAACTATTGGCCCATATCAAACCTGCCATTTTTAGGGAAAGTCATTGAAAAAGTTGTATATCAGCAACTTAATGACTTTCTATTACTTAACAACTGCTTTGATCCTTTTCAGTCAGGATTCAGGCCCCATCACAGACTGAGACTGCACTTATCAAAGTCACAAATGACATCCGTATGAACACTGACGCAGGCAAAGTCTCTGTCTTAGTTCTGTTGGACTTGAGTGCTGCGTTTGATACAGTAGACCATGAAATCCTGACACAAAGATTAGAGGAATGGATAGGTATCACTGGAACTGCCCTTAAATGGTTTCAGTCCTATCTTGAAGACAGGAAGTACTTTGTTTCGGTTGGTAACTGTGTGTCAGACCAAATGGCCCTGACATGTGGGTTCCACAGGGTCTATCTTGGGACATCTATTATTCAATCTCTACATGCTTCCTTTAGGCCAGTTAATACGCAGCTGTGGTGTATCCTACCATAATTATGCAGATGACACTCAGATTTACATTTCACTCACAGCAGGTGAAAATGGACCAATCCATTCACTGTGTCACTGCATCGAACAGATTGACATGTGGATGCAAAATAATTTTCTCCAACTGAACAGAAACAAGACTGAACTAATCATCTTTGGGCCACAGAAACAAAGAGAAAGTGTCAGCAGTCACCTCTCGTCTCTTTCTCTAAAATCTAAAAATCAGGTTAGAAATCTAGGGGTCATCATGGACTCAGACTTGAATTTCCACAGTCACATTAAGTCAATTACATCATCTGCATTTTATCACCTTAAAAACATTTCCAGAGTCAAAGGGATGATGTCTCAACCAGACTTAGAGAAACTTATCCATGCTTTTATCTCCAGCAGGTTAGATTACTGTAACGGCCTGCTCACTGGTCTCTCAAAACGAGGGTTAAGACAGCTGCAGCTTATTCAGAACGTGGCTGCTCGGGTTCTAACCAAAACCAGGAAGTACAACCACATTACGCCAGTTTTAAAATCTCTGCACTGGCTTCCTGTTGCTCAAAGAATAGACTTTAAAACAGCACTTCTGGTTTACAAGTCTCTAAATCTTTTAGCACCAGAATATATATCTGACATGCTAGTTACTTATGAACCTCCTCGGACTCTGAGAACATCTGGGACAGGCCTTCTGCTCGTGCCCAGAGTTAGAACTAAACAGGGTGAAGCAGCGTTTAAGTTTCATGCAGCAAAAACCTGGAACAGCCTCAACTTTAACAATGTTCAAGGGGAGGTTAAAAACATTCCTCTTTAGCTCCGCCTACACTACAACCTAAAGTGTTTGTTTTTTCCTTTATCTGCACTCTTCTTTTTAAAATGTTTTTATTTTTTTTCTTATGCTTCTTAATATAAATCTTGTAAATTGTCTTTTATTCCTGTAAAGCACTTTGAGTTACCCAGTGTATGAATTGTGCTATATAAATAAAATTGCCTTGCCTAACAGAACAGCAACAGAACAGCAACAGAACACCAACAAAACAATAACAGAACAATAACAAAACAAAAACAGAACAATAACAGAACACCAACAGAACACCAACAGAACAATAACAGAACAATAACAAAACAAAAACAGAACAATAACAGAACACCAACAGAACCCCAACAGAACAATAACAGAACAATAACAGAACACAAACAGAACAATAACAGAACAATAACAAAACAATAACAGAACAATAACAGAATACCAACAGAACAATAAAAGAACACCAACAGAACAATAAAAGAACACCAACAGAACAATAATAGAACACCAACAGAACAATAACAGAACACCAACAGATAACCAACAGAACAATAACAGAACAATAACAGAACAATAACGAAACACCAACAGAACAATAACAGAACACCAACAGATAACCAACAGAACAATAACAGAACATTAACAGAACAATATCAGAACAATAAGAGAACACCAACAGAACAATAACAGAACAATAAGAGAACACCAACAGAACAATAAGAGAACACCAACAGAAAACCAACAGAACAATAACAGAAAACCAACAAAACATTAACAGAACACCAACAGAACAATAACATAACACCAACAGAACACCAACAGAACAATAACAGAACACCAACAGAACAATAACAGAACACCAACAGAACACCAACAGAACAATAACAGAACACCAACAGAACAATAACAGAACACCAACAGAAAAATAACAGAACAATAACAAAACAATAACAGAACAATAACAGAACACCAACAGAACAATAACAGAACACCAACAGAAAAATAACAGAACAATAACAAAACAATAACAGAACAATAACAGAACACCAACAGAACAATAACAGAACACCAACAGAACAATAACAGAACACCAACAGAACACCCACCGGTCTTCCTTTAACTGGAAGGTAGGCGGTTTGATTCCTGCTCTCTTCACAGTTCATACTGTCGTTGTGTCCTTGGGCAAGACACTTAACCCCCCCCCTTGCCTTCAGTGTTGTTCCAGCTGTAACACTGGTGAATGGAACCTTAATGTAAGTCGTTTTGGATAAATACATCAGCTAAATGACTACATGTGGAAAAAAAAAAAGACTAAATGTAGAACACCAACAGAACTTTTGTTAAGAGTGAACTGACGTATCGTATGGATTGTTTGTTTGGCAGTGCAACTTAAAGGTTCTGCCTGAATGGTTTGCAGGACATTTACAAAACCAGATCCAGGCAAAGCAGAGAAGATTTAATTTGATTTGAGTTCCTTCCTTTAGGTGCTAGCGCTCTGAAAAAACAGAGGTGACAGGGCTTCTTAACAAACTTTGAAATACAAGTCTTAAATACTATTATGACTGCTTCTGTTTCCAGCTGGTTTATGTTTTATATATAATTCAGTGTATATATATATATATATATATATATATATATATATATATATATATATATATATATATATATATTAGATATTTAATTGTATTTATTGTTGATGGACTGGTATCAGACCTGTTGCTTTTCTCTTTGTGCAGTGGATTTAAATAAAGTTATGGTCTGTACTGGCTTTTAAATTCTGTGTCATCAAATGTGAAAGGCACTGCACAAGGGCTTAAACTTTCATTCATTTTCTACCGCTTTGTCCCGTTAGGGGTCGCGGGTGACTGGAGCCTATCCCAGCAGCTTTTGGGCCTGAGGTGGGGTACACCCTGGACAGTGGCCAGTTAGTCGCAGGGCTGACATTTAAAGACAAACAGTGACATACAACCATTCACACTCACATTCATTCACTAGGGACACTTTAGAGTTGACATCCTCACAGAAAGACCAGAGTCGGCTGAGAATGTGAGTCAGCCAGGTTTTGAACTCACGACCTTCTTGCTGTGAGGCAGGAGTGCTAACCACTCTGCCACGTGCACCCTGAGATTAAAGTCATTTTACAAAATTAAATCTGGGTATTAACTTATTTTATTTCTGTATTTCTTGTTTTGGTGTTTTCATTTTAGATGGATTTAAACAGGTTTTAGATAGATTTGGACAGTTTTTTTAGGTGGATTTGAACAGGTTTAGGTGGATTTGGACAGGTTTTAGGTGGATTTGGACAGGTTTTAGGTGGATTTCAATTTGAACATGTTTTAGATGGATTTGGACAGGCTTTAGGTGGATTTGGACAGGTTTTAGGTGGATTTAAACAGAACATTGATGAAGGAGCTTTAGGTGTTTTATCTTCTATTTGGTCTTTTAATATCCTTTTTTCTTTTGTTTTACAGTGTGTGCTTTTATTTTTGCAATGGGGGAAATACAGGCAAAGAATAATGTTTCAAAACCAACCCCAGTAAAAAAAGGGCAGAAGCAAAAGAAAAAGGAAAGGTGCTATTTTTAAATGGGTTTAGTCCTGCTTTAGTCCGGGTTTTATCTTTAGTTTAACCTTATTCACATAATTGTACTAAATAAGTCAAAGCTCGGTGCTTTGTCTTTATCGCTGCTCATTTCCACCAGTGCCTCTGAGACCGACCTCAGAGAGTCTCAGTCTGTATCTGAGCCTGAAATCTGTGATAAGAGCAGGATCCGGCCCATTACCGAGTTACTGCTGCGTTTAGAGATTCAATCAGCAGCAAAACGGCTTTAATTAAAACTCCACAGAAGAAGAACAAGGGAAGGAAGTGAGGAGGCAATAAATCTTAAAGGAGAAGGCTTTTATGGAGTTTTAACTTCATTTTAATAAAAACTTATGCTGTGTTCTCATGAAGATGCAGCTGAATGGTCTTTAATCCAGAATGGATTCATGTAAAAGAATTTCCAGAATCTCATTTCATTGAAAAAGCAAACAAGACTGTGATGGGTTTGTAGTTTGTCTTGTACCAGAGCAACAGCTGCTGGAACCAAAATCCTTCTAAACGCTGTGGCCAATAAAGCTTTATCTCTATTTAAGTGTATTTCTTTCTTTGTTCTGATCTTAGAGCAAAGCAACTGGCTCAAATTCAGCTCTTTGTGTTGAAATGTAATGTCAATATTCCTTTCAAAACCTGCAGATTCTTCTTCTGTGGTTTTAACAAACGCAGCCGTTCTTTTGTTTTTACAAACACAGTCGTTCTTCTTCTGTGGTTTTAACGAACGTAGCCGTCAGTAAAACTATAACTGAACAGCTCGATTGTGGTCTCAGCCTTGATAACTTGCATAAGTAACATTAGCCGTGATACACAACTATGCTGCACGATTAAGTCGTCTTTCGAAAAGAAAAGCTGCAATTTCAACATGTTCACGCATCCAGAATTATAGCCACGTTATTAACGTTTGTAAGAAATCAAATTTTTTGTAAATCCGTCAAGATTTCAGCGAGATAAGAGTATTTGTGTTCGTGCAGATCACTCACCTTACATCAGGTACCACAGAGCCCACCAGAAAGCTTGCCTGTGACAAGATGGCCACCGGTGATGACGTTAGAGACTCCACCGTAAGACACCTAGCTTTTATTATGTATATCTATGGTTTTAACGAACACTGTCATTCTTCTTCTGTGGTTTTAACGAATGCAGCCGTTCTTTTGTTTTTTTAACGAACGCAGTCGTTCTTCTTCTGTGGTTTTAACGAACGCAGTTATTCTTCTTCTGTGGTTTTAACGAACGCAGTCCGTTCTTCTTCTGTGGTTTTAACTAAAGGAGCCGTTCTTTTGTTTTTTTAACGAACGCAGTCATTCTTCTTCTGTGGTTTTAACTAACGCAGCCGTTCTTCTTCTGTGGTTTTAACGAACGCAGCCGTTCTTCTTCTTCAATTCAAGATTCAAATTCAAAGTGTTTATTGTCATGTGTACAGACAGAAAGCATGTTTCCCTGTACAATGAAATTCTTACTTTGCCGTCCACAGTAAAATGTCACACAAGTAATTAAAAATAAAAATAAGATAAATATATAAGTAATAAAAGAGCAAATATATAAAAAATATAAAAGGGCAAAAGAGTAAAGTAGTAAAGTGAGGTAGTGCAGTTGTGATGGTGTAAAGTGAGGTAGTAGTGCAGTAAGTAAACAATTGTTCATGTAATGTTGTGATTGTGATTGTAGACTCCTATCTGCTGTTTAGGAGTCTTATGGCAGAGGGAAAGAATGAGTTCTTCATTCTGGAAGTCCTGCATTTCACACTTCTGTACCTCCGTCCTGAGGGTAGAAGTGTGAACAGACCATGTTGGGGGTGGGAGGGGTCTTTGAGGATGGAAGCAGCTCTTCTGTGGACTCTGCGATGGTAGATGCTCTGCAGAGAGGGCAGTGGAGTCCTGGTGATCTTCTGCGCAGTCTTCACCACTCTCTGCAGGCGTTTGCGGTCCATGACAGAAGTGGTGCCGTACCACACAGTGATGCAGCTGGTCAGGACACTCTCAATGGTGCAGCTGTAGAGGTTGCTGAGGATCTTGGGCGACATGCCAAACTTCCACAGCCTCCTCAGAAAGTACAGCCGCTGTTGAGCCTTCTTGACCAGCTGCGTGATGTGAGGTGTCCAAGTGAGGTCCTCATTGATGTGGACACACAAGTATTTGAAGTTGCTCACCCTCTCCACTTCAAGTTCCCGGATGAACAGTGGCTGAGGCGTTCTCCTCTCCATCCTCATGTACACTATCATCTCCTTTGTCTTGTCCGTGTTGAGGGTGAGGTTGTTGTCTTCACACCATGACACCAGACTGGCCACCTCCCTCCTGTAAGCTGCCTCGTCACCGCCAGCGTCGTCCTATCACTGCGGTGTCGTCAGCAAACTTCAGGATGATGTTGTCCTTGTGAGAGGCGACGCAGTCGTAGGTGTACAGGGTGTAGAGGATGGGGCTGAGTACACAGCCCTGTGGAGTACCAATGTTTGTGATGGTGCTGGCTGAAGTCCTATTTCCAATCCTGACAGACTGAGGCCTGCCAGTCAGGAAATCTAGGAGCCAGTCACAGAGGGTGGGGTGCAAACCAAGTGTGGACAGTTTGTGGGTGAGTTTGTGTGGGATGACCGTGTTGAAAGGCGGAGCTATAATCTATAAAAAGTATCCGTATGTATGAGTCCTTGTTCTCCAGGTGTGAGAGGAATAGTGGACGGCAGTAGCGGTGCATCCGAGGTGGACCTGTTGGGCGGTAGGCATACTGCAGGGGTCAATGGTGTCGGTATGCTGCTCTGAATGTGGGCCAGCACCACTCTCTCGAAACACTTCATAATGATTGGAGTGAGTGCCACTGGCCTGTAGTCATTCAGGCAGGTGGGTGGGTTCTTCTTGGGCAGGGGGCGATGGTCGTGGACTTGAAGCATGATGGTACAATGCGCTGGCTGAGGAGAGGTTGAAGATGGAGGTGAAAACATCAACCAGCTCGTTGGCACATGCTCTGAGTGTTGTCCAGGAATGTTGTCTGGTCCTGCTGCTTTGCGGGGGTTGATCTTCCTCAGTGCTCTGTGTACCTGGGTTGTTGAGTTGGTTGGTGGAGGGGAGGGGGGTTGGGTGATCCAGGTGTGTGTGAGCTCCCTCTCTGCAGTGTCGCTGGGAGCCTCAAAGCGGGCGTAGAAATTGTTGAGGTCATCCGGCAGGCTGTCTGTTGTGGCGATGTTGTTGGTGGTGGTCCTGTAGTCTGTGATGTGCTGCAGGCCTTGCCACATCCGCCCTGAATCGGCAGTAGAGTAGAAGCTGTCCAGCTTCTCTCTGTACTGCCTCTTGGCCGCTGTGATGGCTTTTCTCAGTCCATACTTCGCAGCTTTGTACTCGTTCTCATTGCCTGATCTAAATGCAAGAGAGCGAGCACGCAGCATGTGACGTACCTGACTGTTTATCCAGGGCTTCTGGTTGGGAAACTTCCTGATTCGTATGGTGGGCACGATGTTGTCAACACAAGTGCTGATGTACCCAGACACTTACTCAGCATAATCCTGTACGCTAATGGAAGAGTCCTCCACAGTGGCTGCAGCTTTAAACACATCCCAGTCTGTCAGCGCAAAACAATCCTGCAGGGTGATCTCGCTTTCCGGGGTCCAGAGTTTGATCTGTTTGGTGACAGGGTGTGCTTGTTTCAGTCTTTGTCTGTAAGCAGGGTACAGGAACAAAGAAATGTGGTCCGAGTGTCCGAAGTGGGGCGGGTGCAGCCCTGTATGCACCACGTATGTTGCTGTAGACGTGGTCAAGAGTGTTTTTATCACGGGTGAGAATGTCAACATGCTGGTGGTATTTGGGGAATACAGTCCGCAAACTACAATGGTTAAAGTCACCGGCAACAATAAAAACAGCGTCAGGATGAGCCGTTTCTAACGCGCTGATGACGTCATGGAGTTTGCTGAGTGCTGCCGCGGAGTTAGCACTCGGGGGGTGTAAACAGCGGCCAAAAACACAGCAGTAAATTCCCTCGGTAGATAATACGGACGGCACTTCAGCAGTAATAACTCCACATCTGGTGAACAGTGCTCGTCAACAGTCCGTATATCTTCGCACCACGAGTTGTTTACAAACGCACACACGCCTCCCCCTTTAGACTTACCGGACGCGGCCGTTCGATCGCCTCGGTGAAGTGAGTGAGTCTGTAGCTGAATGCCGTTCTCTGGGACTTTGTCTGAGAACCAGGTCTCTGTGAAAATCAGGGCGCAGCACTCTCTGATTTCCCGATGGGTTGAAATCCTGGCTCGTAGCTCGTCCAGTTTGTTTTCTAGAGACCGCACATTCGCTAACAGGAGGCTGGGTAGCGGTGGTCGGCTAGCGCGAGCTTTTAGACTAGCATGAAGCCCTCCCCTCTTGCCTCTCTTGCCTCGCTTGCGTCGCCATCTCCGAAGCACTCTCCTGGGGTCAGCGAACTCACTCGAGGCCGGTGCTTCGTGGTCCCTGGGGTAGTTTCGGTGGTGACTCTGTGGGCGAACAATGAGTTGTAGCTCCAGCGGAATAGAACCACTAAAATCAAAGTTTCGTGAGTTGGCGATGTCCAATAATGCCTGTCGGTTGTATGTTAGCAGTGCATGGCATTTGTGCACTGCAGAAAGAACAAAAAACACACAAACAAGAAGAAAAGTTCGACATTTAAGCGTGGAGCGAGCAAACACGTCTGCTGCGGGGGGCGCCATCTTGCATCAGATTCAGATTCTGTTGTTTTAACGAACGCAGTCGTTCCTCTTCTGTTGTTTTAATGAACGTAGCCGTTCTTCTTCTTTGTTTTTTTTAAACTGAGTCGTTCTTCTTCTGTGGTTGTAACGAACGTAGCCGTTCTTCTTCTGTGGTTTTAACGAACGTGGGTCCTCTGATCCTTAAAACAGAGCTTCCATTCTTCACACATTTATCAGATAATGCAGTACACTCTTGCTTTTTTCACATATTTCAACGTTTTCTATTCTTTTTTTCTGAATGATTCTTGAATTAATCTTTTTCAACTTATGTGCTGTTGTGGTCTCATAGTCGTTCGCTCTGAAAGGTGACTCCTGATTCTTTACGTCCTGTAAACTGAAATCTCAGACAATCTCTCCAAAAGTATGTCATTTTCTTTGGGCATCGGAATGCTTTCTAAAAACCAAATAAAAAACAGCATCTAGTTCATAAAGTTTAATTTGGATAGTCTGAGGTCTAAAGGAATAACGTGGTAAATATTTTCTAATAATGTTGCCTCTGTATTCACAGCGATGACCTCAGAGCCCTCGTCCAATTCTCTGCAGCCATCCTGTCCGCAGGCCCCACCTCCGGACATGGCCACGCCCCCTCTGCCCGCTTCCTCGTCCTCATTGGCCATGGGGGTGTCTGCCGTGTCCCCATTGGCCGGCTCCGGTGGCGTATCATCGGAGGAGACTCAGCTCGGAGCCAGGAGCATCCCCACGGCCTGTGTCCGACCGTCACACCCCCTCCGCAGCTTCACCAGCCCCCTGCTGCCCCCCCCCACCGGCCTGGAGCCCAAACTGTTCCCTGGCATCGGACCCCAGGCCAGTGAGTACTGTTAAAACCTGTTCTAGACCAAGTAAAACCACAAACCCACCTAAAACCTGTACAAATCCACCTAAAACCTGTTCAAATCCACCAAAAACCTGTTCAAATCCACCAAAAACCTGTTCAAATCCATCTAAAACCTGTTCAAATCCATCTAAAATCTCTTTAAACCCACCTTAAACCTGTTCAAATCCATCTAAAACCTGTTTAAATCCATCTAAAACCTGTTCAAATCCATCTTAAAAAAATTTAAGTAAAAGTTTTTCAAATCTAACTAAAGCCTGTTTAAGTCCAACTAAAACTGGTTAAACTTGACTAAATTTGGCAAAAATAAACCCTGTCAAAAACCTGAAACCTGTTCAGTTTAACTTGTACACTTGATATTCTTCTCGAGGCAGAAAGTTCAATCCTTAAACCTCTGATTTGTTGCGTGCCACTGACCCAGACGCTGAATGTAGGTCAGGTTTTCGACAGGTTCAGCTCAGACTCTGATAAAAGCTGAGATGATTCCGTTTTTATCCTGCTGTGTCCCTTCGATCGATGCGGCTCCGTCTCGTCCTAAAGCGTGAAGAGTGGAACCTCTTTCCACAAACACGGTTATTTCTGCTTCACGCTGCGTGAAGGGCTCCCAAGGACAAAACTGATAAACACACAAGGATTTAACACATTTTTAAAGAAGCAGCAGCTTTTGAACCTGATCAAAGTCCATTACTTTGAACTAAATATTTCTGAATAATCATCAATAACAACACATTCCACTGAGCCATGAAAATAAGAGGCTAAAGTTCAATTAAAATAATGTTATTAATAAGAAATAATGTGTTATTAGTGCAGATATGTTTAGGCTTTGTTTTATTAGAAAGACAAAAATGTGTCCCAGTAAACCTCAGAAAGAACAAAAGATAAATTATAACGACATGTTTGACTTTAATTTACAACAGAATTAAAACACGTCTTCTGTGTTTCCTCAAGATTATATCCAGATCCCAGGAAGTCCAGACTTAGACCAGGTCCAGTCTTAGACCAGGTCCAGACTTAGACCAGCTCCAGACTTAGACCAGGTCCAGACTCAGACCAGGTCCAGACTCAGACCAGGTCCAGACTTAGACCAGGTCCAGACTCAGACCAGGTCCAGACTCAGACCAGGTCCAGACTTAGACCAGGTCCAGACTCAGACCAGGTCCAGACTCAGACCAGGTCCAGACTCAGACCAGGTCCAGACTCAGACCAGGTCCAGACTTAGACCAGGTCCAGACTTAGACCAGGTCCAGACTCAGACCAGGTCCAGACTCAGACCAGGTCCAGACTCACGGAGGTCAGTGTTTGAAGGAGTTATTGAATCAAGTACAAATCAAAACTAAATATAATCTAAACCTGTTCTAATGACTGTGGTGCGTTCAGGTTCGTCGCTGCCCAAACCTCAGGTGAAGACGGCGTCTCTGGGTCAGGCCGGAAAAGCCCGGTCTCCTCTGCTCCCTGTGTCTGTCCCAACGGCCCCAGAACAACTACAGGAAGAAGGAGGGCTCAAACCTGAGGACTCTGCAGCAAACGTAAGAAACAAGACTGAACCACCGAGGACTAAATCTAAACTAAAATGGGATTGAACCAGGACTAAAGCAGGACTAAACCAGGACTAAAGCAGGACTAAAGCAGGACTAAAGTGGGACTAAAGCAGGACTAAAGCAGGTCTAAAGTGGGACTAAAGCAGGACTAAAGCAGGACTAAAGCAGGACTAAAGTGGGACTAAAGCAGGACTAAAGCAGGACTAAAGCAGGACTAAAGCAGGACTAAAGCAGGACTAAAGCAGGTCTAAAGTGGGACTAAAGCAGGACTAAAGCAGGACTAAAGCAGGACTAAAGCAGGTCTAAAGTGTGACTAAAGCAGGACTAAAGCAGGTCTAAAGTGGGACTAAAGTGGGACTAAACCAGGACTAAAGCAGGACTAAAGCAGGACTAAAGCAGGTCTAAAGTGGGACTAAAGTGGGACTAAAGCAGGACTAAAGCAGGACTAAAGCAGGTCTAAAGTGGGACTAAAGTGGGACTAAAGTGGGACTAAAGCAGGACTAAAGCAGGACTAAAGCAGGACTAAAGCAGGTCTAAAGTGGGACTAAAGTGGGACTAAACCAGGACTAAAGCAGGACTAAAGCAGGTCTAAAGTGGGACTAAAGTGGGACTAAAGCAGGACTAAAGCAGGACTAAAGCAGGTCTAAAGTGGGACTAAAGTGGGACTAAAGTGGGACTGAAGCAGGACTAAAGCAGGTGGGACTAAAGCAGGACTAAAGTGGGACTAAAGTGGGACTAAAGTGGGACTAAAGCGGGACTAAAGCAGGACTAAAGCAGGACTAAAGTGGGACTAAAGCGGGACTAAAGCGGGACTAAAGCGGGACTAAAGTGGGACTAAAGTGGGACTAAAGCGGGACTAAAGTGGGACTAAAGCGGGACTAAAGTAGGACTAAAGCAGGACTAAAGCAGGACTAAAGCGGGACTAAAGCGGGACTAAAGCGGGACTAAAGTGGGACTAAAGCGGGACTAAAGCAGGACTAAAGCGGGACTAAAGCAGGACTAAAGCAGGACTAAAGCAGGACTAAAGTGGGACTAAAGCGGGACTAAAGCGGGACTAAAGCAGGACTAAAGCAGGACTAAAGCAGGACTAAAGTGGGACTAAAGCGGGACTAAAGCGGGACTAAAGTGGGACTAAAGCGGGACTAAAGCAGGACTAAAGCAGGACTAAAGCAGGACTAAAGCAGGACTAAAGTGGGACTAAAGCAGGACTAAAGCAGGACTAAAGTGGGACTAAAGCAGGACTAAAGCAGGACTAAAGCAGGACTAAAGCAGGACTAAAGCAGGACTAAAGCAGGACTAAAGCGGGACTAAAGCGGGACTAAAGCAGGACTAAAGCAGGACTAAAGCAGGACTAAAGCAGGACTAAAGCAGGACTAAAGCGGGACTAAAGCAGGACTAAAGTGGGACTAAAGCAGGACTAAAGCAGGACTAAATCGGGACTAAAGTGGGACTAAAGCGGGACTAAAGCGGGACTAAAGTGGGACTAAAGCGGGACTAAAGCAGGACTAAAGTGGGACTAAAGTGGGACTAAAGCAGGACTAAAGCAGGACTAAAGCAGGACTAAAGCAGGACTAAAGCAGGACTAAAGCGGGACTAAAGTGGGACTAAAGCAGGACTAAAGCAGGACTAAAGCGGGACTAAAGTGGGACTAAAGCGGGACTAAAGCGGGACTAAAGCGGGACTAAAGCGGGACTAAAGTGGGACTAAAGCGGGACTAAAGCGGGACTAAAGTGGGACTAAAGCGGGACTAAAGCGGGACTAAAGCAGGACTAAAGCAGGACTAAAGCAGGACTAAAGCAGGACTAAAGCAGGACTAAAGTGGGACTAAAGTGGGACTAAAGTGGGACTAAAGTGGGACTGAAGCAGGACTGAAGCGGGACTAAAGCGGGACTAAAGCGGGACTAAAGCGGGACTAAAGCAGGACTAAAGCAGGACTAAAGCAGGACTAAAGCAGGTCTAAAGCGGGACTAAAGCGGGACTAAAGCAGGACTAAAGCAGGACTAAAGCAGGACTAAAGCAGGTCTAAAGCGGGACTAAAGCGGGACTAAAGTGGGACTAAAGCAGGACTAAAGCAGGACTAAAGTGGGACTAAAGTGGGACTAAAGCGGGACTAAAGCGGGACTAAAGTGGGACTAAAGCAGGACTAAAGCAGGACTAAAGTGGGACTAAAGTGGGACTAAACCAGGACTAAAGCAGGACTAAAGCAGGACTAAAGCGGGTCTAAAGCGGGACTAAAGTGGGACTAAACCAGGACTAAAGCAGGACTAAAGCAGGACTAAAGCAGGTCTAAAGTGGGACTAAAGTGGGACTAAACCAGGACTAAAGCAGGACTAAAGCAGGACTAAAGTGGGACTAAAGTGGGACTAAACCAGGACTAAAGCAGGACTAAAGCAGGACTAAAGCAGGTCTAAAGTGGGACTAAAGTGGGACTAAACCAGGACTAAAGCAGGACTAAAGCAGGACTAAAGCGGGTCTAAAGCGGGACTAAAGTGGGACTAAACCAGGACTAAAGCAGGACTAAAGCAGGACTAAAGCAGGTCTAAAGTGGGACTAAAGTGGGACTGAAGCAGGACTAAAGCAGGTGGGACTAAAGCAGGACTAAAGTGGGACTAAAGTGGGACTAAAGTGGGACTAAAGTGGGACTAAAGCAGGACTAAAGCAGGACTAAAGCGGGACTAAAGCGGGACTAAAGCGGGACTAAAGCGGGACTAAAGCGGGACTAAAGCAGGACTAAAGCAGGACTAAAGCAGGACTAAAGCAGGTCTAAAGTGGGACTAAAGCAGGACTAAAGTGGGACTAAAGCAGGACTAAAGCGGGACTAAAGCGGGACTAAAGTGGGACTAAAGTGGGACTAAAGCAGGACTAAAGTGGGACTAAAGCAGGACTAAAGCAGGACTAAAGCGGGACTAAAGCAGGACTAAAGTGGGACTAAAGCAGGACTAAAGCAGGACTAAAGCAGGACTAAAGTGGGACTAAAGCAGGACTAAAGCAGGACTAAAGTGGGACTAAAGCAGGTCTAAAGTGGGACTAAAGCAGGACTAAAGCAGGACTAAAGCGGGACTAAAGCAGGACTAAAGCAGGACTAAAGCGGGACTAAAGTGGGACTAAAGCAGGACTAAAGCGGGACTAAAGCGGGACTAAAGCGGGACTAAAGCAGGACTAAAGCAGGACTAAAGCAGGACTAAAGCAGGACTAAAGCGGGACTAAAGCGGGACTAAAGCGGGACTAAAGCAGGACTAAAGCGGGACTAAAGCGGGACTAAAGCAGGACTAAAGCAGGACTAAAGTGGGACTAAAGCAGGACTAAAGCGGGACTAAAGCAGGACTAAAGTGGGACTAAAGAAGGACTAAAGCAGGACTAAAGCGGGACTAAAGTGGGACTGAAGCAGGACTAAAGCAGGTGGGACTAAAGCAGGTCTAAAGTGGGACTAAAGCAGGACTAAAGCGGGACTAAAGCAGGTCTAAAGTGGGACTAAAGCAGGACTAAAGCAGGACTAAAGCGGGACTAAAGCAGGACTAAAGCGGGACTAAAGCAGGACTAAAGTGGGACTAAAGCAGGACTAAAGTGGGACTAAAGCAGGACTAAAGTGGGACTAAAGTGGGACTAAAGCAGGACTAAAGCGGGACTAAAGCAGGACTAAAGCGGGACTAAAGCAGGACTAAAGTGGGACTAAAGAAGGACTAAAGCAGGACTAAAGCGGGACTAAAGTGGGACTGAAGCAGGACTAAAGCAGGACTAAAGCAGGTCTAAAGTGGGACTAAAGCAGGACTAAAGCGGGACTAAAGCAGGTCTAAAGTGGGACTAAAGCAGGACTAAAGTGGGACTAAAGCAGGACTAAAGCAGGACTAAAGCGGGACTAAAGCAGGTCTAAAGTGGGACTAAAGTGGGACTAAAGTGGGACTAAAGCAGGACTAAAGCAGGACTAAAGCGGGACTAAAGCAGGACTAAAGTGGGACTAAAGCAGGACTAAAGCAGGACTAAAGCGGGACTAAAGCAGGTCTAAAGTGGGACTAAAGCAGGACTAAAGCAGGACTAAAGCGGGACTAAAGCAGGTCTAAAGTGGGACTAAAGCAGGACTAAAGCAGGACTAAAGTGGGACTAAAGCAGGACTAAAGTGGGACTAAAGTGGGACTAAAGCAGGTCTAAAGTGGGACTAAAGTGGGACTAAAGTGGGACTAAAGCAGGACTAAAGCAGGACTAAAGCAGGACTAAAGTGGGACTAAAGTGGGACTAAAGCAGGACTAAAGCGGGACTAAAGTGGGACTAAAGTGGGACTAAAACAGGACTAAAGCAGGACTAAAGCGGGACTAAAGCAGGACTAAAGCAGGACTAAAGCGGGACTAAAGCAGGACTCAAGTGGGACTAAAGCAGGTCTAAAGTGGGACTAAAGCAGGACTAAAGTGGGACTAAAGTGGGACTAAAGCAGGTCTAAAGTGGGACTAAAGTGGGACTAAAGTGGGACTAAAGCAGGACTAAAGCAGGACTAAAGCAGGACTAAAGCGGGACTAAAGTGGGACTAAAGTGGGACTAAAACAGGACTCAAGTGGGACTAAAGCAGGTCTAAAGTGGGACTAAAGTGGGACTAAAGTGGGACTAAAGTGGGACTAAAGCAGGACTAAAGCAGGACTAAAGCAGGACTAAAGCGGGACTAAAGTGGGACTAAAGTGGGACTAAAACAGGACTCAAGTGGGACTAAAGCAGGTCTAAAGCAGGACTAAAGCGGGACTAAAGTGGGACTAAAGCGGGACTAAAGCAGGACTCAAGTGGGACTAAAGCAGGTCTAAAGTGGGACTAAAGCAGGACTAAAGTGGGACTAAAGTGGGACTAAAGTGGGACTAAAACAGGACTAAAGCAGGACTAAAGCAGGACTAAAGCGGGACTAAAGCAGGACTAAAGCGGGACTAAAGCAGGACTAAAGCGGGACTAAAGCAGGACTAAAGCAGGACTAAAGTGGGACTAAAGCAGGACTAAAGTGGGACTAAAGCAGGACTAAAGCAGGACTAAAGTGGGACTAAAGCAGGACTAAAGCAGGACTAAAGCAGGACTAAAGCAGGACTAAAGTGGGACTAAAGTGGGACTAAAGCAGGACTAAAGTGGGACTAAAGTGGGACTAAAGTGGGACTAAAACAGGACTAAAGCAGGACTAAAGCAGGACTAAAGTGGGACTAAAGCAGGACTAAAGTGGGACTAAAGCAGGACTAAAGTGGGACTAAAGCAGGACTAAAGTGGGACTAAAGCAGGACTAAAGCAGGACTAAAGTGGGACTAAAGCAGGACTAAAGCAGGACTAAAGCAGGACTAAAGCAGGACTAAAGTGGGACTAAAGTGGGACTAAAGCAGGACTAAAGTGGGACTAAAGTGGGACTAAAACAGGACTAAAGCAGGACTAAAGTGGGACTAAAGCAGGACTAAAGTGGGACTAAAGCAGGACTAAAGTGGGACTAAAGCAGGACTAAAGCAGGACTAAAGTGGGACTAAAGCAGGACTAAAGCAGGACTAAAGCAGGACTAAAGTGGGACTAAAGTGGGACTAAAGCAGGACTAAAGTGGGACTAAAGTGGGACTAAAGTGGGACTAAAACAGGACTAAAGCGGGACTAAAGCAGGACTAAAGTGGGACTAAAGTGGGACTAAAGTGGGACTAAAGCAGGACTAAAGTGGGACTAAAGCAGGTCTAAAGTGGGACTAAAGCAGGTCTAAAGTGGGACTAAAGCAGGACTAAAGCAGGACTAAAGCGGGACTAAAGCAGGACTAAAGTGGGACTAAAGCAGGACTAAAGCGGGACTAAAGCAGGACTAAAGTGGGACTAAAGCAGGACTAAAGTGGGACTAAAGCAGGTCTAAAGTGGGACTAAAGCAGGTCTAAAGTGGGACTAAAGCAGGACTAAAGTGGGACTAAAGCAGGACTAAAGCGGGACTAAAGCAGGACTAAAGTGGGACTAAAGCAGGACTAAAGTGGGACTAAAGCAGGTCTAAAGTGGGACTAAAGCAGGACTAAAGTGGGACTAAAGCAGGTCTAAAGTGGGACTAAAGCAGGTCTAAAGTGGGACTAAAGCAGGACTAAAGTGGGACTAAAGCAGGACTAAAGCAGGACTAAAGCGGGACTAAAGCGGGACTAAAGCGGGACTAAAGCAGGACTAAAGCAGGACTAAAGCAGGACTAAAGTGGGACTAAAGCAGGACTAAAGCAGGACTAAAGCGGGACTAAAGCAGGTCTAAAGTGGGACTAAAGCAGGACTAAAGCAGGACTAAAGCAGGACTAAAGCGGGACTAAAGCAGGTCTAAAGTGGGACTAAAGCAGGACTAAAGTGGGACTAAAGCAGGTCTAAAGTGGGACTAAAGCAGGACTAAAGTGGGACTAAAGCAGGTCTAAAGTGGGACTAAAGCAGGACTAAAGCAGGACTAAAGCAGGACTAAAGTGGGACTAAAGCAGGACTAAAGCGGGACTAAAGCAGGACTAAAGTGGGACTAAAGTGGGACTAAAGCAGGACTAAAGCAGGACTGAAGCAGGTCTAAAGTGGGACTAAAGCAGGACTAAAGTGGGACTAAAGCAGGTCTAAAGTGGGACTAAAGCAGGTCTAAAGTGGGACTAAAGCGGGACTAAAGTGGGACTAAAGCAGGACTAAAGCAGGACTAAAGTGGGACTAAAGTGGGAATAAAGCAGGACTAAAGTGGGACTAAAGTGGGACTGAAGCAGGACTAAAGCAGGACTGAAGCAGGACTAAAGTGGGACTAAAGTGGGAATAAAGCGGGACTAAAGCAGGACTAAAGTGGGACTAAAGAGGGAATAAAGCAGGACTAAAGTGGGACTAAAGTGGGACTAAAGCAGGACTAAAGTGGGACTAAAGTGGGAATAAAGCAGGACTAAAGTGGGACTAAAGTGGGACTAAAGCAGGACTAAAGCAGGACTGAAGCAGGACTAAAGCAGGACTAAAGTGGGACTAAAGTGGGAATAAAGCAGGACTAAAGTGGGACTAAAGTGGGACTAAAGCAGGACTAAAGCAGGACTGAAGCAGGACTAAAGCAGGACTAAAGCGGGACTAAAGTGGGACTAAAGCAGGACTAAAGCAGGACTGAAGCAGGACTAAAGCAGGACTAAAGCGGGACTAAAGTGGGAATAAAGCGGGAATAAAGCGGGACTAAAGTAGGACTAAAGCAGGACTAAAGCAGGACTAAAGCGGGACTAAAGCGGGACTAAAGCGGGACTAAAGCAGGACTAAAGCAGGTCTAAAGCAGGACTAAAGCGGGACTAAAGCGGGACTAAAGCGGGACTAAAGCGGGACTAAAGCGGGTCTAAAGCGGGACTAAAGCGGGACTAAAGCAGGACTAAAGCAGGACTAAAGCGGGACTAAAGCGGGACTAAAGCGGGACTAAAGCGGGACTAAAGCAGATCTAAAGCGGGACTAAAGTGGGACTATAGCAGGACTAAAGCAGGACTAAAGCGGGACTAAAGCGGGACTAAAGCGGGGCTAAAGCGGGACTAAAGCGGGACTAAAGTGGGACTAAAGTGGGACTAAAGCGGGACTAAAGCGGGACTAAAGTGGGACTAAAGCGGGACTAAAGAGGGACTAAAGCGGGACTAAAGCGGGACTAAAGCGGGTCTAAAGCGGGACTAAAGCAGGACTAAAGCAGGACTAAAGCGGGACTAAAGCGGGACTAAAGCGGGACTAAAGCGGGACTAAAGCGGGACTAAAGCGGGACTAAACCAGGACTAAAGCAGGACTAAAGCAGGACTAAAGCAGGACTAAAGCAGGACTAAAGCAGATCTAAAGCGGGACTAAAGCGGGACTAAAGCGGGACTAAAGCGGGACTAAAGCGGGACTAAAGCGGGACTAAAGCGGGACTAAAGCGGGACTAAAGTGGGACGAAAGCGGGACTAAAGTGGGACTAAAGCGGGACTAAAGCGGGACTAAAGAGGGACTAAAGCGGGACTAAAGCGGGACTAAAGCGGGACTAAAGCGGGACTAAAGCGGGACTAAAGCGGGACTAAAGCGGGACTAAAGCGGGACTAAAGCGGGTCTAAAGCGGGACTAAAGCGGGACTAAAGCAGGACTAAAGCGGGACTAAAGCGGGACTAAAGCGGGACTAAAGCGGGACTAAAGCAGGACTAAAGCAGATCTAAAGCGGGACTAAAGCGGGACTAAAGCGGGACTAAAGCGGGACTAAAGCGGGACTAAAGCGGGACTAAAGCAGGACTAAACCGGGACTAAAGCGGGACTAAAGCGGGACTAAAGCGGGACTAAAGCGGGACTAAAGCGGGACTAAAGCGGGACTAAAGTGGGACTAAAGCAGGTCTAAAGCGGGACTAAAGCAGGACTAAAGCCGGACTAAAGCGGGACTAAAGCGGGACTAAAGCGGGACTAAAGCAGGACTAAAGCAGGACTAAAGCAGGACTAAAGCAGGACTAAAGCGGGACTAAAGCAGATCTAAAGCGGGACTAAAGCAGGACTAAAGCAGGACTAAAGCAGGACTAAAGCAGGACTAAAGCAGATCTAAAGCAGGACTAAAGCAGGACTAAAGCAGGACTAAAGCAGGACTAAAGCAGGACTAAAGCAGGACTAAAGCGGGACTAAAGCAGATCTAAAGCGGGACTAAAGCAGGACTAAAGCAGGACTAAAGCAGGACTAAAGCAGATCTAAAGCAGATCTAAAGCAGGACTAAAGCGGGACTAAAGCGGGACTAAAGCAGATCTAAAGCGGGACTAAAGTGGGACTAAAGCAGGACTAAAGCGGGACTAAAGCAGATCTAAAGCGGGACTAAAGTGGGACTAAAGCAGGACTAAAGTGGGACTAAAGCAGGACTAAAGCAGATCTAAAGCGGGACTAAAGTGGGACTAAAGCGGGACTAAAGCAGGACTAAAGCGGGACTAAAGCGGGACTAAAGTGGGACTAAAGCAGGACTAAAGCAGGACTAAAGCAGGACTAAAGCAGGACTAAAGCGGGACTAAAGCGGGACTAAAGTGGGACTGAAGCGGGACTAAAGCGGGACTAAAGCGGGACTAAAGCGGGACTAAAGTGGGACTAAAGCGGGACTAAAGCGGGACTAAAGCGGGACTAAAGCAGGACTAAAGCGGGACTAAAGCGGGACTAAAGCGGGACTAAAGTGGGACTAAAGTGGGACTGAAGCAGGACTAAAGCAGGACTAAAGTGGGACTAAAGCAGGACTAAAGCGGGACTAAAGCGGGACTAAAGCGGGACTAAAGTGGGACTAAAGCAGGACTAAAGCGGGACTAAAGCGGGACTAAAGCGGGACTAAAGTGGGACTAAAGCAGGACTAAAGCAGGACTAAAGCGGGACTAAAGCGGGACTAAAGCAGGACTAAAGCGGGACTAAAGCGGGACTAAAGTGGGACTAAAGCAGGTCTAAAGCGGGACTAAAGCAGGACTAAAGCCGGACTAAAGTGGGACTAAAGCAGGACTAAAGCGGGACTAAAGCGGGACTAAAGCAGGACTAAAGCGGGACTAAAGCGGGACTAAAGCGGGACTAAAGTGGGACTAAAGCAGGTCTAAAGCGGGACTAAAGCGGGACTAAAGCCGGACTAAAGCGGGACTAAAGCGGGACTAAAGCAGGACTAAAGCAGGACTAAAGCAGGACTAAAGCAGGACTAAAGCAGATCTAAAGCGGGACTAAAGCGGGACTAAAGCAGATCTAAAGCGGGACTAAAGCAGGACTAAAGCAGGACTAAAGCAGGACTAAAGCAGGACTAAAGCAGATCTAAAGCAGGACTAAAGCAGGACTAAAGCAGGACTAAAGCAGGACTAAAGTAGGACTAAAGCGGGACTAAAGCGGGACTAAAGCAGATCTAAAGCGGGACTAAAGCAGGACTAAAGCAGGACTAAAGCAGATCTAAAGCAGATCTAAAGCAGGACTAAAGCAGGACTAAAGCAGATCTAAAGCAGATCTAAAGCAGGACTAAAGCAGATCTAAAGCAGGACTAAAGCAGGACTAAAGCAGGACTAAAGCAGATCTAAAGCAGATCTAAAGCAGGACTAAAGCAGATCTAAAGCAGATCTAAAGCAGGACTAAAGCGGGACTAAAGCGGGACTAAAGCGGGACTAAAGCAGGACTAAAGCAGATCTAAAGCAGATCTAAAGCAGGACTAAAGCGGGACTAAAGCGGGACTAAAGCGGGACTAAAGCAGATCTAAAGCGGGACTAAAGCGGGACTAAAGTGGGACTAAAGCAGGACTAAAGTGGGACTAAAGCAGGACTAAAGCAGATCTAAAGCGGGACTAAAGCGGGACTAAAGCGGGACTAAAGCGGGACTAAAGCAGATCTAAAGCGGGACTAAAGCGGGACTAAAGTGGGACTAAAGCAGGACTAAAGTGGGACTAAAGCAGGACTAAAGCAGATCTAAAGCGGGACTAAAGCGGGACTAAAGCGGGACTAAAGCGGGACTAAAGCAGATCTAAAGCGGGACTAAAGCAGGACTAAAGCAGGACTAAAGCAGATCTAAAGCAGATCTAAAGCTGGACTAAAGCAGATCTAAAGCGGGACTAAAGCAGGACTAAAGCGGGACTAAAGCGGGACTAAAGTGGGACTAAAGCAGGACTAAAGCAGGACTAAAGCAGGACTAAAGCAGGACTAAAGCGGGACTAAAGCGGGACTAAAGCGGGACTAAAGTGGGACTGAAGCAGGACTAAAGCGGGACTAAAGCAGGACTAAAGCGGGACTAAAGCGGGACTAAAGTGGGACTAAAGTGGGACTAAAGCGGGACTAAAGCAGGACTAAAGCGGGACTAAAGCGGGACTAAAGTGGGACTAAAGTGGGACTGAAGCAGGACTAAAGCGGGACTAAAGTGGGACTAAAGCAGGACTAAAGCGGGACTAAAGCGGGACTAAAGCGGGACTAAAGTGGGACTAAAGCGGGACTAAAGCGGGACTAAAGCGGGACTAAAGCGGGACTAAAGCGGGACTAAAGCGGGACTAAAGTGGGACTAAAGCGGGACTAAAGTGGGACTAAAGCAGGACTAAAGCAGGACTAAAGCAGGACTAAAGTGGGACTAAAGCAGTACTAAAGTGGGACTAAAGCGGGACTAAACCTGGTCTAATGTAGGACATACACTAAAGTAGATCTACAGTAACTGCAGCAGGTCTGCACTTGTTTAAAACTGTGCACAGTTTAATGTAGTTTATATTCTGCCCACAGTTATTTATTGATTATTGATCGGCTCCATTTAAACGTCAGTCACAGTCTGGACTAAACCCGGTCCAGACCCGTCACAGTCTGGACCAAACCCGGTCCAGACCTGTCACAGTCTGGACTAAACCCGGTCCAGACCCGTCACAGTCTGGACTAAACCCGGTCCAGACCTGTCACAGTCTGGACTAAACCCGGTCCAGACCTGTCACAGTCTGGTTAAAACACTAAAAATGGTCAAGTATTTGAAAATGAAAGGGCTCTCAGTAAAAGCAGGCTTTAGACCTGGTTTTGTCATGATTTAGTCCAGTTTTAATATTTTTTTGATTTACAGTCCGTTTATAATTTAGTCTTGATTTATCCCTGGTTCAAGGGTTAATAGCAAAGTAAGTAGTGTGTTTAGATCTTGTCTTGTCTTCAGTTTGACTAGCCCAGTTCAGAAGAATTATGTGTAGGACTGTTATAAGATTATTAAGGAGAGAGACACGTAGACAGAGTACAATTTAAAATGAATGATCAGGTTTAATTCTTGAAAGAATGAATCAAAGACAACATGTCACAAGTGGAACAGGCTGAGGTTTGTTTGTAAAAGTAAACAATACATTCGATGTTATATGACTGCAGTGAAATCTGTAGGAGGCGTATCTTTCACACACAGTCCCCAGAACAAGCTCCAGCTGCAGAAAGGACCCCGTGTCTATGTTTGGATTAACATGAAGGACATGACATGATCAGATTTGACATGAGCTGAAGGGAACTATGAGCACCCAGTAATTAATAACAATAGGAAATTATAACTGACCATAACAAGGGCTAAAAGGTCAAGATCCTGCATAGTCCAGATTTACTTTCCAAGTTTTTTGCTGTTTTAGTCCTAGTTTAATGTTAGGTTAAGTTTTCTGGTCCTGGTCTAGACCTGATCTAATGTGTAGCTTAGCTTTCTCAGGTTTAAATAGAAAAAATAATCGTTTTGTTGTTTATAAATTTGGTGAAAAATTGAGTATTAAACATGTTCTACTGGACGTTTAAGCATTTTCTACTGGACGGTTTAAACATGTTCTACTGGACGGCTTAAACATGTTCTACTTGATGGTTTAAACATGTTCTACTTGACGTTTAAACATGTTCTACTGGACGTTTAATCATGTTCTACTGGACGGTTTAAACATGTTCTACTGGACGTTTAATCATGTTCTACTGGACGTTTAATCATGTTCTTCTGGACGGTTTAATCATGTTCTACTGGACGTTTAATCATGTTCTACTGGATGTTTAAGCATGTTCTACTGGACGTTTAAGCATGTTCTACTGGACGTTTAAGCATGTTCTACTGGACGGTTTAATCATGTTCTACTGGACGTTTAATCATGTTCTACTGGACGTTTAAGCATGTTCTACTGGACGTTTAAACATGTTCTACTGGACGTTTAAGCATGTTCTAGTGGACGTTTAAGCATGTTCTACTGGACGTTTAAACATGTTCTACTGGACGTTTAAACATGTTCTACTTGACGTTTAAGCATGTTCTACTGGACGTTTAAGCATGTTCTACTTGACGTTTAAGCATGTTCTACTGGACGTTTAAACATGTTCTACTGGACGTTTAAGCATGTTCTACTGGACGTTTAAACATGTTCTACTGGACGTTTAAACATGTTCTACTGGACGTTTAAGCATGTTCTACTGGACGGTTTAAACATGTTCTACTGGACGTTTAATCATGTTCTACTGGACGGTTTAAACATGTTCTACTGGACGGTTTAAACATGTTCTACTGGACGTTTTAAACATGTTCTACTGGACGGTTTAAACATGTTCTACTGGACGTTTAAACATGTTCTACTGGACGGTTTAAACATGTTCTACTGGACGGTTTAAACATGTTCTACTGGACGGTTTAAGCATGTTCTACTGGACGTTTAAACATGTTCTACTGGACGTTTAAGCATGTTCTACTGGACGTTTAAACATGTTCTACTGGACGGTTTAATCATGTTCTACTGGACGGTTTAAGCATGTTCTACTGGACGTTTAAACATGTTCTACTGGACGGTTTAATCATGTTCTAATGGACGTTTAAGCATGTTCTACTGGACGTTTAAGCATGTTCTTTTAGGCGTTTAAGCATGTTCTACTGGACGGTTTAAGCATGTTCTACTGGACGGTTTAAACATGTTCTACTGGACGTTTAAACATGTTCTGCTGGACGTTTAAGCATGTTCTACTGGACGTTTAAACATGTTATACTGGACGTTTAAACATGTTCTACTGGACGTTTAAACATGTTCTACTGGACGTTTAAACATGTTCTACTGGACGTTTTAAACATGTTCTACTGGACGTTTAAACATGTTCTGCTGGACGTTTAAGCATGTTCTACTGGGACGTTTAAACATGTTCTACTGGACGCGTTTAAACATGTTCTACTGGACGTTTTAAACATGTTCTACTGGACGTTTTAAACATGTTCTACTGGACGTTTAAACATGTTCTACTGGACGTTTAAACATGTTCTACTGGACGTTTAAACATGTTCTACTGGACGTTTTAAACATGTTCTACTGGACGTTTTAAACATGTTCTACTGGACGTTTAAGCATGTTCTACTGGACGGTTTAAACATGTTCTACTGGACGGTTTAAACATGTTCTACTGGACGGTTTAAACATGTTCTACTGGACGTTTAAACATGTTCTACTGGACGTTTAAGCATGTTCTTTTAGGCGTTTAAGCATGTCCTACTGGACGTTTAAGCATGTTCTACTAGATGTTTTAAACATGTTCTACTGGACGTTTAAACATGTTCTAATGGACGGTTTAAACATATTCTACTGGACGGTTTAAACATATTCTACTGGACGGTTTAAGCATGTTCTACTAGACGGTTTAAGCATGTTCTACTGGACGTTTAAACATGTTCTACTGGACGGTTTAAGCATGTTCTACTAGACGGTTTAAGCATGTTCTACTGGACGGTTTAATCATGTTCTACTGGACGTTTAAGCATGTTCTACTGGACGTTTAAGCATGTTCTTTTAGGCGTTTAAACATGTTCTACTGGACGTTTAAACATGTTCTAATGGACGGTTTAAACATATTCTACTGGACGGTTTAAGCATGTTCTACTAGACGGTTTAAGCATGTTCTACTGGACGTTTAAACATGTTCTACTGGACGGTTTAATCATGTTCTACTGGACGTTTAAGCATGTTCTACTGGACGTTTAAGCATGTTCTTTTAGGCGTTTAAGCATGTTCTACTGGATGTTTAAGCATGTTCTACTGGACGTTTAAGCATGTTCTACTGGACGGTTTAAGCATGTTCTACTGGACGTTTAAGCATGTTCTACTGGACGTTTAAACATATTCTACTGGACGGTTTAAGCATGTTCTACTAGACGGTTTAAGCATGTTCTACTGGACGGTTTAATCATGTTCTACTGGACGTTTAAGCATGTTCTACTAGACGGTTTAAGCATGTTCTACTGGACGTTTAAACATGTTCTACTGGACGGTTTAATCATGTTCTACTGGACGTTTAATCATGTTCTACTGGACGTTTAAGCATGTTCTACTGGACATTTAAGCATGTTCTTTTAAGCGTTTAAGCATGTTCTACTGGACGTTTAAGCATGTTCTACTGGATGTTTAAGCATGTTCTACTGGACGGTTTAAGCATGTTCTACTGGACATTTAAGCATGTTCTACTGGACTTTTAAGCATGTTCTACTGGACTTTTAAGCATGTTCTACTGGACGTTTAAGCATGTTCTACTGGACGGTTTAAGCATGTTCTACTGGAAATTTAAACATGTTCTACTGGATGTTTAAACATGTTCTACTGGACGTTTAAACATGTTCTACTGGACGTTTAAGCATGTTCTACTGGAAGTTTAAACATGTTCTACTGGATGTTTAAACATGTTCTACTGGACGTTTAAACATGTTCTACTGGATGTTTAAACATGTTCTACTGGACGGTTTAAACATGTTCTACTGGACGTTTTAAACATGTTCTACTGGACGTTTAAACATGTTCTACTGGACGTTTAAGCATGTTCTACTGGACTTTTAAGCATGTTCTACTGGACGTTTAAGCATGTTCTCCTGGACGGTTTAAGCATGTTCTACTGGACGTTTAAGCATGTTCTACTGGATGTTTAAACATGTTCTACTGGACGTTTAAACATGTTCTACTGGACGTTTAAGCATGTTCTACTGGATGTTTAAACATGTTCTACTGGACGGTTTAAACATGTTCTACTGGACGTTTTAAACATGTTCTACTGGACGTTTAAACATGTTCTACTGGACGTTTTAAATATGTTCTACTGGACGTTTAAACATGTTCTCCTGGACGTTTAAACATGTTCTACTGGGCGGTTTAAACATGTTCTACTGGACGTTTTAAACATGTTCTACTGGACGGTTTAAGCATGTTCTACTGGACGGTTTAAACATGTTCTACTGGACGTTTTAAACATGTTCTACTGGACGTTTAAACATGTTCTACTGGACGTTTAAACATGTTCTACTGGACGGTTTAAGCATGTTCTACTGGACGGTTTAATCATGTTCTACTGGACGTTTAAGCATGTTCTACTGGACGGTTTAATCATGTTCTACTGGACGTTTAAACATGTTCTACTGGACGGTTTAAGCATGTTCTACTGGACTTTTAAACATGTTCTACTGGACGTTTAAGCATGTTCTAGTGGACGTTTTTTAGCATGTTCTACTGGACATTTAAGCATGTTCTACTGGACGTTTAAACATGTTCTACTGGACGGTTTAAGCATGTTCTACTGGACTTTTTATTATGTTCTACTGGACGGTTTAATAATGTTCTACTGGACGGTTTAAGCATGTTCTACTGGACGTTTAAACATGTTCTACTGGACGGTTTAATCATGTTCTACTGGATGGTTTAAGCATGTTCTACTGGACGTTTAAGCATGTTCTTTTAGGCGTTTAAGCATGTTCTACTGGACGTTTAAGCATGTTCTACTGGACGTTTAAGCATGTTCTACTGGACGGTTTAAGCATGTTCTACTGGACGTTTAAGCATGTTCTACTGGACGTTTAAACATATTCTACTGGACGGTTTAAGCATGTTCTACTAGACGGTTTAAGCATGTTCTACTGGACGTTTAAACATGTTCTACTGGACGGTTTAATCATGTTCTACTGGATGGTTTAAGCATGTTCTACTGGACGTTTAAGCATGTTCTACTGGACGTTTAAGCATGTTCTACTGGACGTTTAAGCATGTTCTTTTAGACGTTTAAGCATGTTCTACTGGACGTTTTAAGCATGTTCTACTGGACGTTTAAACATGTTCTACTGGATGTTTAAACATGTTCTACTGGACGGTTTAAACATGTTCTACTGGACGGTTTAAGCATGTTCTACTGGACGTTTAATCATGTTCTACTGGACGGTGTAAGCATGTTCTACTGGACGTTTAAGCATGCTCTACTGGACGTTTAAGCATGTTCTACTGGACTTTTAAGCATGTTCTACTGGACGGTTTAAGCATGTTCTACTGGACTTTTAAACATGTTCTACTGGAAGTTTAAGCATGTTCTAGTGGACGTTTAAGCATGTTCTACTGGACGTTTAAGCATGTTCTACTGGACGTTTAAACATGTTCTACTGGACGGTTTAAACATGTTCTACTGGACGTTTTAAACATGTTCTACTGGACGGTTTAAACATGTTCTACTGGACGTTTAAGCATGTTCTACTGGATGTTTAAACATGTTCTACTGGATGTTTAAGCATGTTCTACTGGATGTTTAAACATGTTCTACTGGACGTTTAAGCATGTTCTACTGGACGTTTAAGCATGTTCTACTGGACGGTTTAAACATGTTCTACTGGACGGTTTAAACATGTTCTACTGGATGTTTAAACATGTTCTACTGGACGTTTAAGCATGTTCTAGTGGACATTTAAGCATGTTCTACTGGACGTTTAAACATGTTCTACTGGACGTTTAAGCATGTTCTACTGGACGTTTTTACATGTTCTACTGGACGGTTTAAACATGTTCTACTGGACGTTTAAGCATGTTCTACTGGACGGTTAAAACATGTTCTACTGGACGTTTAAGCATGTTCTACTGGACGTTTAAGCATGTTCTACTGGACGTTTAAACATGTTCTACTGGACGTTTAATCATGTTCTACTGGACGTTTAAACATGTTCTACTGGACGTTTAAGCATGTTCTAGTGGACATTTAAGCATGTTCTACTGGACGTTTAAACATGTTCTACTGGACGTTTAAGCATGTTCTACTGGACGTTTTTACATGTTCTACTGGACGGTTTAAACATGTTCTACTGGACGTTTAAGCATGTTCTACTGGACGGTTTAAGCATGTTCTACTGGACGGTTTAAGCATGTTCTACTGGACGGTTTAAACATGTTCTACTGGACGTTTAAGCATGTTCTACTGGGCCGGTTTAAACATGTTCTACTGGGCGTTTAAGCATGTTCTACTGGACGTTTAAGCATGTTCTACTGGACGGTTTAAGCATGTTCTACTGGACGGTTTAAACATGTTCTACTGGACGTTTAAGCATGTTCTACTGGACGGTTTAAACATGTTCTACTGGACGTTTAAGCATGTTCTACTGGACGTTTAAGCATGTTCTACTGGATGGTTTAAGCATGTTCTACTGGATGGCTTAAGCATGTTCTATTGGACGTTTAAGCATGTTCTACTGGACGGTTTAAGCATGTTCTACTGGACGGTTTAAGCATGTTCTACTGGACGGTTTAATAATGTTCTACTGGATGGTTTAAACATGTTCTACTGGATGGTTTAAACATGTTCTACTGGATGGTTTAAACATGTTCTACTGGACTTTTAAGCATGTTCTACTGGACGGTTTAAGCATGTTCTACTGGACGGTTTAAATTTTAGAAAGAATAAAACACAACCACTCTTTACTTAACACTGTTTACTGCGGCTACATTTTAATAGTTATCTTCCGACAAATACATCTAAAACCTTTTCAAATTCAACTAAATGTGTCTGTGTAGGATTCCTCCGGGTACTCCAGTTTCCCCTACAACTACAGACATGTACAATAGTCCCCTCTCACATGAGGCTCCCCTGCAGAAGAGATTAGTAATCTCAGTTTTCTAAACACATGACTCTCTCCTGGAGCCTGGTCAAACACTAATAATAATAATAATAATAATAATAATAATAATAATAATAATAATAATAATAATAATAATAATAATAATAATAATAATAATAATTGGTCAAACACTCTGTGTAAACGTTACTAAAGTAGTTTCAGTCACAATTAGAACTTTCCCTCTTTTTTCCAGGTGTACGAGCAGGACGACCTGTCGGAGCAGATGGCCAGTTTGGAAGGACTTATGAAGCAGTTGAACGCCATCACAGGCTCCGCCTTCTAGCCTCAAATCCCGCTCCCCTTTCCATCCCCTATCAAACCCTATCCCTTTCTCTTCTGACTCCACCCCTTTCCCATTCTCTCCGGTTTGGACCTATACCGTTATTTAACCCGATTTAACGCCAAAAGTAGCCAGTCTTTTTATGGATTTCTTAAACTTTTCCCTTTCTGGTTTACAAAATCATTGAATATAGTGAATTCTACTAGCACAGAGTGACTTGAACCAGACACGAATGAAAAGGTTTGAAAGGAGACTGTATTCCTTTTATTTGACCTTCCTAAAAAGACGTATCGCATAAAGGAGCAAGAGGACTGGGTTAAACATGGCATAGACTTATCCTGAACACTTAAACCCTCTTCTTGTTTCTCTTTTTCCTCTTTGTGGTATTTATTATTAGCCTCCGTGCTTCTCTGCTGAGTTCGGCTCAGTTTACTGTGACTTGTACCTCACCGACAGGAACTTTCTCTTCTGCCATCGTTTCAGTCCATTCTGTGCCGTCCACGGACTAAAGGTTCTAAAACCCACCCTGAGCCACCAAAGCTTCACCTCGAATTTGTTTTCGTCAGACACAAGTGGTTTGTCCCGGATCAGATGCCTTTTCCAGCATGAAGCGTTTCCTCGTGTTTCACTTTTGCTCCATTTACCTTCATCCTAGAGGTTACACATGTTCAACACTCATAAATGTTGTTCAACACTCATAAATGGTTGAAATTGTGAAAGGAATGCTCTGAATCCTCTCGTGGATTAAATATAGAAACTCAAAAACAAGTCACTTTCCACTGTTTTGCACCAGTTCAACTCTGTTCCTTGTACTTTAGGCACATTCTGGAAGATAAAGGGTCTGTCTTCATAAGCCTGACGTTATGACAAATAGAAGCTGTACTTGTGCCATAATTACAGTTTTTCTCAGTTGCTTTGGTGCATTTCTTAGATAAAAAGTGCAATTCTTAATACTACTTGTACAAATTCTAAATTATCTAGTCATTTGTGCACATCATTAAAGCAATTTCTATACCTTTGAACAAATTGCAATTGTTTTTGTACATATTGCAATTAATAATGTACAAGTGTCAGCTTTTTTCCACATTTTCAATTGCTCATGTTGTTCAAAATATAGTAAATGGCTCTCTGTTGAATAGTCTTACCCCTCAAAATATCTAGGCATTAGTTCCTTGCATAAGCCGTTACATACAACATTGTTGATCTATTTGTCATAAACTGTCAAGCATAGTTTTACACATTTTTATTAGATCTTTTGTACAAAAACGTGAATTGATGAATTGTGCAGGTGAAAAGAACCCTCACTCAAGGAAAGTGATTAACCGTGTCCTCAATAGTTCAAACGAAGAGAGAACAGGTATGTCCACCAATGTACAGCGCACTGTTACTATATACTTCCTATAATGCTTCATATTACAGTAGTCCACTTGTATTTCACAGTAAACAGAAATATACTCTCTACAGATACATACCTTACATGCACACACCTGTATGTTTTACAGTAAAATGTGTGTCTGCATCATTTCTGTCTATGTGAAAGTGTGCGATGCATTACTGCATTTGTCTCCACATAGGACTGCAAGATTACCTCAAACCTGTGGCACAGGACCCTTTTTCTTACATCAACATCCATCCATCCATCCTTTGTCTCTTTCAACCCACAGACAGTAATATATAAATAGATATGATATATGTCATAGAAGTACAGCCTTGTGCATTTTCAATACAGTAACTGTCATCCAAACCTTAGCCTAAGTTTACATCTGGTAATACTGTCAAAGTACACAGTTACATTGACAACATGCCTAAACATTTTGACGAGCTTGTTCGTGAACAATGACTCAATGACTTATCATTCTGACGACACTGACAGGATCGTTGGCATCGATATTTACTTCTGAGAGATGTACTAAGGACTTTTAGTGACTGACTTGCTTCAGAAACATATCTGTTGTATATTGCAGTTTGTACAAATTGTTCTGAGAAATGCACTTATTATTTTGCACATGTTAGAAATGATGTGAAAAACGCACCAAAGCGACTGAGAAAAACTGTGAGACTTTGTGGAAAACCAACAGACCTTATTTTAACGGTTTAGCCGGTTGATCAGAAAAGTAGGAGAACATAATATATTTAGATTAAAATCTTCAAATAGCTGCTGCCAAATTCAAACAATAAAGGACATATTATTTTAAATGATGCTCTGTAAGATCTTATTCTCAAACCCTTTATCATTTTATAATTCTATTGTTTAATATTTAAGTTGTGGTTGTCTCTAATGGACAACTTTGAACTAATAATCTTAAATGTTTTAAATATAACTTACTGAATTAAATAATGTCCTAAATGTCAGTGTGATTGCTGAAATATAATCTTTTGAGATAAAATAGTCTCTCAATTTACATCCAGTATTAATGAGTCTAGAAAATGTTTATATCTAATTTTGGTTTTATGTAAGTCACAGGATGTGACGCAATCTAATACTGAGATTAAATTATTCTTCAAAAACATGAATAGTTTGTTCAAATTAATGTTCTCATTTGAACAAACTATTTGACAAAAGCTGAGAGTTCTTATTGTCCTTAAGCTTTTAGGCCCGATGCTTGTTCATAAAGAAAACGTTAAAGTTGATATTTATAGATGGAATGTTTGAATTTGTTCAATAATACAACCTCAAATACTGAGGCAAAAGGCTTTAGAGATGCGTTTGCTGTCGTGTCGTTGAAATGGTTCAATCCGGTGGAAAAGTGACTCTCAAGTTCGTTTGTTTAAAAAGGCCTTGACTTTCCTTGAATCTAAAAACCTTTCCTACAAAAGGACTCTGTTGTTGCCAAATTCTCTCAAATGTATTTGAGGAAAATCTACTGTGAGTTTTTTATATGGTTCTTAATCTCGGTCCAGAAACAGTGGACTTTGAAAAATACACAACACATTGATTAAAGTTGAGATTATTTATTAAGTTTTGAAACACCTCATTCACAGTTTTGAGTGTTATGTATTTATTATATTACTTAGTCATTATTAGACGTTAAATTATTATTTAAACATCAAGCTTGACTGAAGTTAAATAAGGCTTTGGTATTTAAAATATTAGTTTAAGTAAATTATATATTCACAGAACCGTAATCTAGGCTAGATTAGATTAAAAACACATACGATGTAAAAAACCATGATTTATTCTGTGGTTCTTAGAGGTTTCTTCCTCCGAGGACAATATTTGAGTCCTTGGAGTAAAACTAGGTCTCATTATCAAATACTCAGGTTTACTTTAGTTTCTTATGATTCTGTGTTTGTGAGTGTTTTACCTGCTCACCTGTGATGTCACCTGTGATGTCACCTGTGATGTCACCTGTGGCTCTGGCGTTCGGCCTGAAGCAGGAGGACGACAGCGCCCCCTGTAGTCTGACTTCTTTAGATTCACTAAAGCCCCTCGTCCCGGTTCTCCGTCCTCTGGGCTCGTTTACAGACGAGACACGTCCCAGTCACGTGACTCTGAGGAAGACCGCAGGACGTCCCAACAAACACAGAAAACCTTTGTGCAGTGTTAAATATCCAGAGCCAGAATCAGAGACACTGAGGCGCTGTTCATCTGACACTTTCACGTTTGGTTCGACCCAAACCTTCAGGTGAAAGCTCCAGGACCTGGTTCAGACCAAACGGAACCAAACGGAACCAAACTGAACCAAACTGAACCAAACTGAACCAAGGTCTGGTTCATTTATGAAACAGAATGTATTCTGTATTCACTTGTATTCTAAAATATACCTAACATAGTAATAGCTTTTAATTAAAATGATTTAAATGTATATTCTTTGTGAATGAGGTGTTTCTATTAAATAACTGTACATTTTATTGTTATTATTGCTATTAATATAATTATTACTTGTATTATTTTTCCACTTATTTGTCCATTTTATGTGTTTAAGTTATATTTATTTTGAGATTAAAACGTATATTTACCTCTTTAAAAAAACAAAGGGAAGTGTCACGTTCAGGGGATTTTGTACAAAAATGACAAACAAAAAACATCTGAAAAAACTGGATTATTACATGCTCCACAAAAGTCTATTTTTACATTCTGTGTTCTGTCGATGTGTTCGTGTCCGGTCGGGTTTTTTAACGACATTTCAGCTCAAAGGGAACAATTGTAAAGTGAATTAGTGAACATTCAAACGTAGCATTAAATAAGGATTATCTGCGAAAAAGAGTGAGTTTTTTGTATTTTTGGGGGGAGGGGGGGGGGCTATAAAAAAATGTAAAATGTGAAAATGATGTGTTAAAATGGAAATGTTTGTAAACGCAGCTGGAAAATACAGTAATTTAGAGACGAATAAATAGCTTTTTAAATAAATCTGGACTATTTTATTATTGTTTTTAATGTTTCTTTGTTAATTTACAGTGAATACTGTAAAAAAAACAAGTGCCTCCCATTTTCAATGAATTCATGTTAGTTCATGAATTCAATTCATTGTTTGTTTGTTTTTTTTGTTGTTTTTTTTCTCTGTGGGTGCACGTGGCAGAGTGGTTAGCTCTCCTGCCTCACAGCAAGAAGGTTGTGAGTTCAAAACCCGGCCAACTCAAACATTCTCGGCCGACTCTTTCTGTGAGGAGTCTGCATGTCCTCCACGTGTTACTGTGGGTTCTCTCCAGGTACTCCAGTTCCTCCCACCATCCAAACACCTGCATGTACAGGTTAAATGACAACTCTAAAGTGTCCCTAGTGACTGAATGTGAGAGTGAATGGTTGTCTGTCACTGTCTGTCTCTAAATGTTAGCCCTGCGACTAACTGTCCAGGGTGAACCCCGCCTCAGGCCCAAAGCTGCTGGGATAGGCTCCAGTCACCTGACCTCTAACGGGACAAAGCGGTAGAAAATGAATGAATGAATATGTTTTTCTAAATCAAAGACTAAAACCAGGACTAATGCAGAAAAACAGAACCTACATGTGAGTGCAGTTCACTTGGATTAAAAGATTAAAACAACAATAGCAAGAATTTAGAGGCATGCAGCACACATAAACAGGCCTTAGACTTCAAGAACAAATCAGAAACACTCCTGAGGCTTTAAATAATTTTCCATCTCTTCGATCATCTTCTTACACTGCCCAGTGACCTCCAGGAGGCGCTCTACTAAGCTTTTAGATTCTTTTTTTTAGAGTAATTTGGTTCTTCGATGTGAGTCTATTCGGATCATAAGTTCAAGAAATTTGCTCAGTTTTGTTGATGTCTTTGCAGCCTCGAGTTGATTCTTCAGTGGTCACTCTTCTCACACTTTGTCAAGACATCTTCTGCTTTCTTTAAGCTTTCTTTGTCCCAAATCTTGTCTGCCACAACAGTTCCAGTGAATCCAGTTCCAGCTGCAGCTGACCCGATCAGACTGAGACCTCCAGAGATCGGTGCTAAGGCCAGGCCCAGAACAAACCCAATCCCCATAGCAGTTTTCACAGCGTTGTTCTCAGTAATGCTTTTCCATTTCTTTGTACTGGCCAAGATGTTCTCAAGCTCCGAATGAATGTGTTTCATTTCATTTAGGTTGGTTTGAAAGTAAAAATAAACCTCAGAGAATTCAGGAGGGAGGCCTTTGCTCGACCGATTCTCTAAACAAAAGACCTTTAATAAAACCATTGGCAGAAGAAACATTAGACACATCTCATTTAGACTGTGTTAGTTTCACAGTTTAAAGAAATCGGACCAGAGCTCTTTAAAACAAACATGTCCTGCTTCTTACTTATGTGCATCATTATTATATTTTGGATTATTGTTCAGTGGACAGTGTTTCTTTTGCACTTCATCAGTCTCAGAGCTGTCGTTGTCTCTGACAGGTCAATAAAGTCATAAGAAGTCCGCTCCACTTTTTTAAAACGGGTTTTATTCTTTAACTTGTGCAGAGTTACAGTTACTATTAGATTAAAGTTATATATAGTTATATATCATGGGGTTTTATAATAAATCATAATCCATCATTAAAATGCCCCCTCACATTTTAAATACTTAACAAAATCAACTAAATTTGAATGAAATTATTATTAATAATTACTTATTTAGTACTTAGGAACTGTTTACACTTGAGAAAAAGTAATTTTTCTGCCTTTTTGATTGAAACATCACAAAAACAGAGGAATTGTGGGTAATACTCTTCAGTGAAGTCCACTCCCATGTGTGTTTACCAAGAGGTGTGTCAAAGGGGGCGGGGCGTGGAATCACTCTGGAGAATTAACTATAGTTCCCTGAGGGCCAGATGCTGAGAGTGCTTCAGGAGCCGGAAAGTCAGAATAACATTAGATCTAACACTTTTATCTGGAGCTACAACCACCAGCTGGTTCTCTTATACAAAAGCAGCTACACTTAGCTTTAAGCTCAAATGATAAAAGTAACATAAACTACAACAGCAGTCCCAAGTTTAACCCATTCAAATGATAAATATTACATTTTTTTCAGAAATGTTGCACTGACCGAGAAAAGTGGTTTCAACAGAATCCCTCATTTATCACTTCTTTATTAGAGTTTGAACACTGCTGATTGGTATTCTCAATTTCTTTCTATATCTTTTTATGTCTCTTTCTTGTTTTATACAGTTAATTTCTCTTTTCCTACAGATTCTTTGACAGTTCTTTTGCTTTCCCATGACTCAGACAGAAACGTCAGAGCAGCTCTGGATGAAAGATGCAAGGGTCTGTCAGGAGCCAGAAACTCACTGACCTTTTATAAACACACTGATTACAAACAGGTCACAGGTGACGAGGGTTACCTTTAGGAGCCATTTAAACCTGTTTGTAAATTGGTTGCACCCGCCATTAATACTAGAGAAGAAGAAGAAGAACCTGTTTGTGTCACTTGTGCATGTTCTCAGACCAAAATCACCAGAGACTTTAGATCAGGGTCATTTGGGTAGTTTCTGTTGACATTATGATTTAAAAACAAACCACTAACTATGAGTGAAAGAAAAGTTTTTGTGATGTTCATTTTCTCTGAAAAATGGCCAAAAAAATTTATCTATAATAATCACAAATTCCTTCAGTGTCTGTGAACCTATGAGCACAACTGAATAAACCGGGACAAAAATATATGTTTATAAAGTAACAAAAGAAAACCAGCTCTAAATCATAACTAAAGGTGCAAAGATTAATGTTTCAGTCTTTTTTGTATTCAGCTGTAGGTAGTTATTGTATAACCAGTTCTTTATGCAAGACAAGCAGTTCAACAAATCAGTAAGTTTATGAAACTCAGAGTCTTTAAAAGAACAGTACAACTGAATGTCATCAGCATAAAAGTGATAAGACACATTTTTAAAACCGTGAATTATTTCACCAAGAGGGCGAATGTACAATAAAAACAAAAGAGGACCTAGCACTGAGCCTTGAGGAACTCCATATGACAGAGGGGTCATTTCAGACAGAATATTGTTAATAGAGACATAAAATGATCTGTCACTCAGGTAGGAGGAAAACCACTTTAGAACTGACCCAGAGAAACCCGTTTCATTTTGTAGACGCTTTAACAATACATTATGGTCCAGAGTATCAAAAGCAGACGATAAATCCAGTAGGATCAAGACAGAGTACTGCCCAGAGTCAGCCGCCATCATAATGTCACTTGAAATCTTCAGCAGGGCAGTCTCAGTTGAATGACATTTTCGGAAGCCTGACTGAAATTTATCTATAAAATTATTTTCATTAAGAAACGCAGTCAGCTGCTCCGCCACCACTCTCTCCAAGATTTTAGATAAAAAAGGCAATTTAGAGATTGGCCTGTAGTTGTTTGGTTCAAAAGAATCCAAATTGGGCTTCTTCAGAATGGAGCTGACGACCGCGTGTTTAAAAGAGCTGGGCACAGAACCAGTTAAAAGAGAAAGGTTGATCAGTTTAACAACATATGGACCAACTAAATCAAATACATTTAAAAGCAGCGAAGTTGGCATTACATCTAGAGGGCTCGATGATGGTTTCACCTTTTTTAGTAGACCCTTAATGTCCTCTTCAGTGACAGGTGAGAAGGTGGACCAAGAGCTCTGAGGAGATAAACCCCAAGATGTGTTTACAGAGGATGGGTTTATAGAGGCTCTTATATCATGCACCTTATTCACAAAGGAATGTAAAAACCTGTTGCAGTCAGACTTTGAGTGGACTGGTACACGAGGAGCTGAAGGAGAGACAATTCTTGATATTGTGTCAAACAGGACTTTAGGATTTTTCTTGTTCAGAACAACAAGATTAGAGAATTAGTTTTATTTGATCATTTAGTGACAGATGAGGTCCTTCAAGTGCAGTCTGTGGACTTCCAAACTTGTGCATTTCCACAAACGTTCTATTTTACGACAGTTTCTCCTGCAAGATAAGATTTCCTCATTTATCCAAGGGCAGGGATTTTTAGGGAAGGTGTGTTTACTTTTTAGCGGAGCAAGCTTATTTAAAACAGACAAACAGTGGTTATTAAAAGACTGCATAAAAGATTCTGGCTCACTACAGCCATCAAAAACACTGGGTTCAAATAACTCTGAAAATTTCTCCGCTGTGGATCCATTTACACACGTGGACAAAATTGTTGGTACCCTCCGGTCAATGAAAGAAAAACTCACAATGGTCACAGAAAAAACTTTATTCTGACAAAAGTAATAATAAACAAAAAATCTATGAATGTTAACCAATGAAAGTCAGACATTGCTTTTCAACCATGCTTCAACGGAATTGAGGTCAGGGCTCATAGAAGGCCACTTTAGAATAGTCCAATGTTTTCCTCTTAACCATTCTTGGGTGTTTTTAGCTGTGTTTTGGGTCATTGTCCTGTTACAAGACCCATGACCTGCGACTGAGACCAAGCTGTCTGACACTGGCCAGCACATTTCTCTCTAGAATCCCATGATAGTCTTCAGATTTCATTGTACCCTGCACAGATTCAAGACACCCTGTGCCAGATGCAGCAAAGCAGCCCCAGAACATAACAGAGCCTCCTCCATGTTTGACAGTAGGGACAGTGTTCTTTTCTTGATATGCTTCATTTTTCCGTCTGTGAACATAGAGCTGATGTGCCTTGGCAAAAAGTTCCATTTTTGTCTCATCTGTCCATAGGACATTCTCCCAGAAGCTTTGTGGCTTGTCAACATGTAGTTTGGCATATTCCAGTCTAGCTTTTTATGATTTGTTTTCAACAATGGTGTCCTCCTTGGTCGTCTCCCATGTAGTCCACTTTGGCTCAAACAACGACGGATGGTGCGATCTGACACTGAAGTTCCTTGAGCATGGAGTTCACCTTGGATCTCTTTAGAAGTCTTTCTGGGCTCTTTTGTTACCATTCGGATTATCCGTCTCTTTGATTTGTCATCAATTTTCCTCCTGCCACGTCCAGGAGGTTGGCTACAGTCCCATGGATCTTAAATTTCGAATAATATGTGCAACTGTAGTCACAGGAACATCTAGCTGCTTGGAGATGGTCTTATAGCCTTTACCTTTATCATGCTTGTCTATAATTTTCTTTCTATTCTCCTGCGACAACTCTTTCCTTCGCTTCCTCTGGTCCATGTTGAGTGTGGTACACACCATGTCACCAGACAACACAGTGACTACCTGAAGCCCTATAAATAGGCCCACTGACTGATTACAAGATTGTACACACCTGTGATGCTAATTAGTGCACACACCTTGAATTAACATATCCATTTGGTCACATTATTTACAGTCTTTTCTAGGGGTACCATCAATTTTGTCTCGGCCTGTTCCATGAGTTTATTTTTTAAAATAATTCCATTGAAGCATGGTTGAAAAGCAATGTCTGACTTTCATTGGTTAACATTCATAGAATTTTTATTAGGCCCGAGCCGGTGATGACCGGGAGGGCCTATTGTTTTTGCTCGGATTTTTTTTTTTTTTTTTTTTTTTATCTTTATTGTGACCAAATGATCCTAAATTTGACCCAGTGAACATGCACGAAAAGTCATTTTTATTGGTCCCAGACTTCAAGCTCGGCAAAAATGTTATGTTTTTGAAGTCGCCGAAAAAAAAATACGAAAAATGACTCAGTGGCGAACCCCTACAAAATCAAAATACATTGGGCCTATGGAAAGTGAAAGTAACTTTTTTCCAACGTAGAAAAATGAAACTTGGTACATCCATAGGACACCTCAGGGCAAACAGAAAAGTCAATGACAGCCACACTCTAAACTCAACAGGAAGTCCGCCATGTGGGGTGAAACGCGCGGCCACTAAAATCGCACCCCTTGCGCAGAAAGATGCAAATCATTGTGTTTTAATCTAAATGGCCCCAAATTTGGTGAGTATCATCTAGACACATGTGCCAACCAAAGTTGTGACTTTGTTGTTGATATCTTATCGGGTATGGGTGTGGCAGGCCTGTAACGAGGTGGCCATTTTTGTGAAAATAAAACGTCTCTTAACTCTCAAACGCCTTCTCGGATCGAGTTGGACCCAAAAGGCGTTTGTGCACATTCATGACCTGAACACAAAAATATGTAAATAAAAGGGTTATCTTTAGAAATGGCTCTCCAGCGCCCCCTACAAACTTATAATGGGACCCAAGAATTTAGTTTGTCATAGAGACATGAAATTTGGTACACATCTCTTATGTCATGACGAGCATAAAAGCCAATGACAACCACCCCTATCTATAAATGTGTTGCCATAGCAACGTCCCAAATATTTGGAAAAAGTCAATGGGAAGGGAAAATTTTAGTTTGCCGTAGGCAAATGAAACTTGGTACACACATCCAGCATGGGCTTATGAACAAAAAAGCCAATGGGGACCACACCCTATCACACACGGGAATGCGGCCATTTTGAATTGAAAATTTGGTCCGACTTAGAGTACACCTCTTTTTTAAAAAACAACAAAAAATAGCTGCTTCATTCCACAGACACCTAACTTGGGCAAAATGAGCTAAACACATGTATTTAAAATAGACAAGTGTTTTTCTAGACTTTTTTGCTCGAGTTATATTTTTTTTATTATAATTCGGTATATATTTTTTTATTATAATTTTTCTGCAAAATGATCCTCAATTTGACCCAGTAAACCAACAACTAAAAGTCATTTTTATTGGTCCCAGACTTCAAGCCCGGCGAAAAATTTATGTATTTGAAGTCCCCAAAAAAAAAAAAACGAAAAATGACTCAGTGGCGACCCCTACAAAAGTCAAAATACATTGGGCCTATGGAAAGTGAAAGTAACTTTTTTCCAACGTAGAAAAATGAAACTTGGTACATCCATAGGACACCTCAGGGTAAACAGAAAAGTCAATGACAGCCACACCCTAAACTCAACAGGAAGTCCGCCATGTGGGGTGAAACGCATGGCCACTAAAATCGCACCCCTTGCGCAAAAAGATGCAAATCATTGTGTTTTAATCTAAATGGCCCCAAATTTGGTGAGTATCATCTAGACACGTGTGCCAACCAAAGTTGTGACTTTGTTGTTGATATCTTATCGGGTATGGGTGTGGCAAGCCTGTAACGAGGTGGCCATTTTCATGAAAATAAAACGTCTCTTAACTCTCAAACGCCTTCTCGGATCGAGTCGGACCCAAAAAGGCGTTTGTGCACATTCATGACCTGAACACAAAGATATGTAAATAAAAGGGTTATCTTTAGAAATGGCTCTCCAGCGCCCCTACAAACTTATAATGGGACCCAAGAATTTAGTTTGTCATAGAGACATGAAATTTGGTACACACATCTCTTATGTCATGACGAGCATAAAAGCCAATGACAACCACCCCCTATCTATAAATGTGTTGCCATAGCAACGTCCCAAATATGTGGAAAAAGTCAAAGGGAAGTGAAAATTTTAGTTTGTCGTAGGCAAATGAAACTTGGAACACACATCCAGTATGGGCTTATGAACAAAAAAGCCAATGGGGACCACACCCTATCACACACGGGAAGGCGGCCATTTTGAATTGAAGATGTGAACCGACTTAGAATACAATCTCTCTTTTAAAAAACAACAGAAAATAGCTGCTTCATTCCACAGACACCAAACTTGGGCAAAATGAGCTAAACACATGTGTGTAAAATAGACAGGCGTTTTTCTTGTCGTTTTTGCTCGAGTTATATTTTTTTTATTATAATTTGGTATATATTTTTTTTATTATAATTTTTCTGAAAAATGATTTTCAATTTGACCCAGTAAACGTGCAACTAAAAGTCATTTTATTGGTCCCAGACTTCAAGCCCGGCAAAAATTTATTTATTTGAAGTCCCGAAAAAATAATATGAAAAATGACTCAGTAGCGACCCTAGAAAAAGTCAAAATAATTGGGCCTATGGAAAATGAAAGTAAATTTTTCCAATGTAGAAATACAAAACTTGGTACATCCATAGGACACCTTAGGGCAAACAGAAAAGTTTATTACAGCCATACCGTAAACTCAACAGAAAATCTACTATGTTGGGTGGAATACATGACCACCTAAATCGTACACTTTGTGCTAAAGGGTTTTCATCTAAACAGCTCCAAATTTGCTTTAAAGCACGACATGCAATCCTCCGAATATATGTGTCCCCATGTCTCAAGGGAGGCGAGGGCCTTTATCGCCGCTTGCGGCTTTAATTTATTTATTTATTTTTTTTTTATTGTCGACCTATGATCCTAAATTTGACCCAGTGAACATGAACGAAAAGTCATTTTTATTGGTCCAATTTTTAAGCTCAAGAAAAATTTATGTATTTGAAGTCGCGAAAAAAATACGAAAAATGACTCAGTGGCGACCCATACAAAATCAAAATACATTGGGCCTATGGAAAGTGAAAGTAACTTTTTTCCAACGTAGAAAAATGAAACTTGGTACACACATCCACCATGGGCTTATGAACAAAAAAGCCAATGGGGACCACACCCTATCACACACGGGAAGGCGGCCATTTTGAATTAAAAATGTGAACCGACTTAAAATACACCTCTTTTTAAAAGTACACAGACAATAGCTGCTTCATTCCACAGACACCAAACTTGGGCAAAATGAGCTAAACACATGTATGTAAAATAGACAAGCGTTTTTCTAGACTTTTTTGCTCGAGTTATATTTTTTAATTATAATTCGGTATATATTTTTTTATCATATTTTTTCTGCAAAATGATCCTAAATTTGACCCAGTAAACCAACAACTAAAAGTCATTTTTATTGGTCCCAGACTTCAAACCCAGCGAAAAATTTATGTATTTGAAGTCCCCGAAAAAAAATACGAAAAATGACTCAGTGGCGACCCCTAGAAAAGTCAAAATACATTGGTTCTATGGAAAATGAAAGTAAATTTTTCCAATGTAGAAATACAAAACTTGGTACATCCATAGGACACCTCAGGGCAAACAGAAAAGTTTATTACAGCCATACCGTAAACTCAACAGAAAATCTACTATGTTGGGTGGAATGCGTGACCACCTAAATTGCACCCCTTGTGTCTAAAGGCTTTTCATCTAAACAGCTCTAAATTTGGTGAGTATCATCTAGACACGTGTGCCAAAAAAAAGTTATCAATTTGTTTTTTGATACATTTGTGGCTGTGGTCGTAATGAGTCTGTGAAGAGGCAACCTTTGGAAAATAAATGCCATTTCCCAATTGCCAGGATCCTTCCTTTAGAGGAGGCCCCCCAGAGCCACGGCTAGAGTCTTAGAAAACTCCTCAGAATCCTTTTACCGTGAAGTTTACGCTTTAAAGCACGAAATGCACTCCTTCGAGTGCATGTGTCCCCGCGGTCTCAAGGGAGGCGAGGGCCTTTATCGCCGCTTGCGGCTTTAATTTTTTATTCTAATTGCTGTTTCTTGTATCTTGCTGTTGCAAACTGTAATTTCCCCACTGTGCGACAAATAAAGGCTTATTTTATTATTCCCTTCATCCTTCAATGATTCTGCTTTTCACTCGTCCACTGCAGAACATTCCACTGAGAGGAAGAATTTACAAGAGAATTCTTAAAGAATCTAATCTACAATTCTCTCCCACTTTAACACATGTTTTATACAGTTTTAACTCTAAACATGTTCATATATCTAGGTTGAGGTTGACGCTTTTATTGGTAGATACAGCTGTGTATCATCGGCATAACAGTGGAAGTTTACTCCATAACTTCTGATGATTTGTCCCAATGGTGTAACATATAGTGAAAAAAGTATGGGACCAAGCACAGACCCTTGTGGCACACCGAATTTCACTGGTGCCGTGGAGGAGAAGGATTTATTAAAAGAGACAAAATGAGACCTATCACACAGATAGGATTCTAACCAAGCAAGAGCAGAGCCAGAGATGCCAAACACATCCTTTAGTCTGTTGATTAGCACTGCATGATCAATCGTATCAAATGCAGCGCTGAGATCTAGCAATAACAGTAGAGCCGATGAGTCCTTGTCAATCTGAAGGAGGAGATCGTTGCTGGCAGGATTTCCAGAAGGCACATAGTTGCTTTACATGAAGAAACCACCTTTGTCAGGTCATCGAGGGATACAGGATCTAGGACTGAGAGACGAGAGGTCAGTGGATCCAAGTGAATGGGACCCGGAGCTGAGGAAGACAAAACCAAAATATTAATACAATATTAATTTATGAAATATTTCTAGATTTATATGAGATCTGGGAAAGTCTCATATAAAGATGAAAACATTACTGTGATTAGTGACACTTCTATAATATTGACTTGAAATATATTTGTAGTTTATTTTTATTTTTTTATTTAACCTTTATTTAACCAGGACAGTCCCACTGAGATTACAAATCTCTTTTGCAGGGGAGTCCTGGCCCCATGTGTGTTTGGGGGGGACTATTGTTTTTGGTGGGGGTGGGGACCAGAGTACCCGGAGGAAACCTGCGCAGACACAGGGAGAACATCCAAACTCCACACAGAAAGGCCCTGCCCTGGATGGGCATCGAACCCAGGACCTTCTTGCTGTGAGGCAGGCGTGCTACTGTGCCGCCCAATATTTGTTCTGAAAATTACAATATTTTGTGATTAAACCAAATTGAGAGAAAGGTTTATGATGCTTATACGCTCACATGCACATTTGAATCTTATTATTTACATTTTATTACAGTGATTATATAATCACAATAGACTGATTTAAATCTATATTAATAGTATTGTGAGGCATTTCTAAATTTATAAGGCGGTTGGAGGAGTCAGAAAACTCCATCAAGAGTCTTCATATTAACTACATATAATGGTCAACACAGCATTTTAACTTTATGTTTTTTTATTGCAATGGGCTAACTTTGTGTCTGAAATAAAGGTTGAATATTGCTAACATTCTTATAATAAGTCAGAATTCTTGACGTGTGTGTTGTTCCTGTAGGAGGTGATCCAGACAAACCTGTCAGTGCTGCTGAAGACTCCTGCCACTCGTCTGACTTTTTACACACCACAGAATAACCAGTACTTATTCATGTGCATTACTCAGATGCTATTCTAATGAACTATACATTACAAAACATATCTTTACACCATACTTTTCACATGTCACTGTTTGCAATAAAAATTAACAATACACTTTTTTTACTTTTTTATACTGTCTATTTGTATAAACCAGTTCATGTGTAAAGGTAAATGACAGTTCTTTGTAAATAGGCTTCTGGCTTTACCACTGTATGATCTAAAAGATGTATAGCATTATAAATCTACTAGTTGAATATCTTTGCATGTTATCTGCTTAAATATTACTATTACAGCTTGTTTAGCTCGGGCTCTGAGATGAGGGGCGTGTTTACTGAACAGCTGGATTAGTTCAGTTACTACCCTCTCTGCCCATTTTAGTAATATCCTCTGACACAGGAGTAAGAAAAGCCCGGATGTAATCGCCATCTTATTGCCCTGTAGCATGGCCAAGATTGGTGAATAGGAGTGCAACGGGCGGAAGATATCCATATTTTTACAGTCATTAACCTTTACTCATCTTTAAGAAGGTCCTGGGTTCGATTCCCATCCAGGGCAGAGAGTTTGCATGTTCTCCCCGTGTCTGTGTATGTTTCCTCCGGGTGCTCTGGTTTCCCCCACTACTGAGTTGGTGCATTGTACACCACTGTTTTTGAGTTGTTTTCTTCAACAATGTTCCTCTTATTATAGGATATTATTATACTCCATCGGAAATTATTGTGTGTGGTCTCTGAAATAAAATAATGAAATAAAATACTTTATAGAGTTTCTGCTGCCTCTGATGAAGGCTGACACACCTACTGTCATGGGCAGAAGTGGCACCAGGTCTACAAAAGATTACATTATTGATATTGCTGCACATGTTGTATACTTGAAAGCAATAGTTCACATAAAGTGTGCAACACTTCCTGTTTTCTGTTGCTTATGTTTGCGAGAGCTCCTGAAACCTCTGTAAGACATTGCCGTGTCCACAAGACCCACATCCTACTGCTGTGTGATGCTACTTCAACAACTCTAGAAGAGCACTATAAGACTTTATCAAATCTAAGGCCAAGTTTTAAAAAGTGTACTTCCTCCTGAGCAGATTATGAAAAGCCACCAGACAGGCCGTTTTAACAATTAAACATTTTTAAATGTATTTTATTCTTTTTGTTTTCCAATAGAAACAAATAAACTCTTCTTAAGGCAGAAAACTATGGCCTGAGGTCATGTTCTATTAAGAGACATGCCCCTCCCACTGTGTCTGACCCACTGACTCACTAGCTCTCTGTTGATTGGCTGAGCCTGTCTCCAGGTAAAGCACATCTGAACTGAGCGTTCAGTGTATTAAGAGTTTTTAGTCCAGAAGCAGTGATAGTAATAAAAGTGATGGCTGTGTGCTGTGCCTTATGAGCGGTCCCACACTCTAAAAAACTACTAACTCTGACATTTGGATAAGAACAGATGAAGCTTCTGCAACCAAACACCTACAGTACATGTGTAAATTTGTAAGATCTATTTCCAGAGGTGGAAAGTAACGAATTACATTTACTCACGTTACTGTAATTGAGTAGCTTTTTTGTGTACTTCTACTTTTTAAAGTAGTTTTTAAAATCTGTAATTTTACTTTTACTTAAGTATAATTTGTTTGAAGTATTGTGCTTCGTTACATTTTAAATCATATCCGTTACTGAGTAAAAAAATAAATTAAAAAAAAATCAAATGGGGAAAAAAAAAAAAAAACGCGCCCCGGAAACTACTCCACTGATTGATTGATGGGCGGGAGAACAAACGCGCTAAACTGACAGGAACGATGGAGACGTTGTAGAATAATGTTGTAGGTGTAGTAAAATTAATCTTTGCAGTTTCTGTATTAACAGAAATATCAAATATGCATTTTGAAATTCTGGTCTGTGTAAGACAACACCTTGACCAGATGGCAGAGGCAGCGGTGGAGCAAGATGAGTAACATTCATCAGATGAAGATTTCTTCTCCTCAATGAAGTCCAGAAGGTCACAAGGTACAGGGGATTTATATATTCTTGTCTTTTTTTGAACTACACTACCCCCACCCCAGCTGTTTAAAAAAAAGTAACGCAGTAACTTTTACTCTGAGTAAATTTTTAATGAGCTACTTTTTACTTTAACTTGAGTAGATTTTTAGACTGGTAACTTTACTTTTACTTAAGTAAAATTTCAGTGAAGTAACAGTACTTTTACTTGAGTACAAAATTGTATTACTCTTTCCACCTCTGTCTATTTCTATAAATTTTACTAGTTATGGTTTATTAGAAGTTGTAGTTGTACTGTAGTTTACTAATTTTGCTTTTTAAGACAGAAAAAAGAATAACTATTATATGTTTATGTATGTTTATGTAAAGCCATGGTATGTAAATTAGATGCAAGTTAGATGCATAAAATTATTTCACTCATATACTTTGGGTCATACCTGACATTTTTCTAGTTTAGAGTAGGACTCTATCTAAATAAACCCTGGCGCCTTTGGGACTTGCTTTCTTTGTGCATTTCCCTGTACACGTCAGGTCCACTCTCCGACAGAGAGACAGTATTGGGATCCGGGTCACGGCACCAAATGATATAAGAATTATTTGTTTAGATTAATGAGAGAGACGATGGAGACGGCGTACAATTTAAAATGAACGATCAGCTTTAATACTTGCAAGAATGAACATGTAACAATGGAACAGGACAAAGTTTGCTTGGAAAAGTAACCAATACATAGTATTTTTTATCATGCAGTAAAGGTTGTAGGAGGCGTATCGTTCAACACTCTACAGTGACACTATACAACGATATACCTTCGTCCACCAGAGGGGGGGGGAGCAAGAACACATTCACTTTTATTAATTTATTGTGTTTTTAGTGTCTTTATGTACACTTACAATAAAAGACACTGTTTTGAAAGAAAACTAAATTATAGAAAATGAAAGCACACCTTCAGAGCTGACTTATAAAATCAAATATATAAAAAGGACACTCATGAATGACCACAGAGACAGACAGAGACAGAGACAGAGGTTTAAAGTTTGTGTTGGATTAAAGGCATGTGTAAATGAGGCTCAGGAGGGAGCTGCATGAGGAAAGCACTGGAGGTGTGTCCTGAGAGCAGACACGACACTGCTGCAGCCAACAGCTCCTTCTGTCAAAAACAACCGAGTGATCAGTCACAAATACATCCAAACACAGCAATGGCTTTAGAACTTAGAGGTACTTACATGTATCAAGTTCAATTGGAAGCTGTTGTAAGACTGCTTTCATTTGTCTGAGGTTCTCCACTAACTTTGTGAAGTGCTCTTTGGCCTCAGCAACTTGGACCTCTCCTGAGAATGTATAAACGACTGAAGTTCTGATTCTGGTTTCACAGTCGATCAGATGCTGCTGTTTTCTACCACAATATTCAGCTCTCAGATTAATTACTGATGTGACAATGTTGTCCAGCTTGACTTTCAGAGATTCAATGATTACACTGAACTCTTCTCTTATCTTTTTGAATTTTTTCTCAAATTCTTCTCTCTTGAATTTCTCGGTCAAATGCACACCGAGGGAAGTGGCTCCTCCAGCGACTCCTGTTGCTGATGCGAGTCCTGCGAGAGCCAGACTCAAGCCTCCAGTGAAGGGAGCGGCACATATTCCAATTACTACAGCAGCTCCTAAAGTGGCTTGGCCTGCAATCTTTCCAGTGGTAGTTTTCTCTCTCAGAGCGCTTTCATCAGAGCTGGTCTCCTCCACTTTAATAATCAGCTCTCTCAGTTCTGGAGTTTTTTGTTCAAGCTCTTGAAGGAATGCAGCTGAATAATAATCCAGTGCTCTTCTGGTCTCACTCCTGTCCATGTTTAGGTTTTGGTCCAGAAATCATCCAAAACAGTGGAACTAGAGAAAAAACACAGAAAAAGTGTAAAAGCATTATTAATAAAAAACCTATAACTGTGCTTTCACGCAGCTCAGGCGGCGAACCAGGCAGGTTCCGAACCAGTCAGAACATCTCAGGTTGACTGTAACCCTGTTCCCTGAAAAATGCGGGAACAAGATGCTGGTTAGATATACGCTATGGAGAAGAGTCTTTGTTGAACTGGTTGTGAAGCACGTGTGTCAAACACACCAAGAATTGGCTTAAATAACCTCTGTTGGTGACGTGGCTTGATCACCCAATTTCATATAAGCCCCAAATATGTTGTCCTTTGGGAAGGAGAGACATCGCTTTTCTTGGCATTTAGTCTCAACATCAGACATCTGAGATGAGCTAAGACAACATCTTGATGTCAAAACGGCAATTCTTGAGATTAACCTGGAATCAGCCAGTCATCTATGTAATTTGAAATGTGGATGCCCCAGAGCACATCCATTCATTTTGTGTATGAACGGGGTGATAAGGCCAGACCGATCGGAAGAACCCAATTCTGGTTAGCTTCGCCCCCGAAAGCGACCCATTAGGAACTTTCTGTGCTGTGTCAAAAATTCTAATTGGAATTATGCAGTCACAAACCAGTCGCCTGACTGGATCTGAGACACAATCATCCTCATTGTTAGCATCTTAAACTTGTTTCTTTTGAGGTAGAGATTCAAGCCGCAAAGATCTAAAATCGGACAGAGTTTGCAATTTCTCTGTCACCAAATGCACTTGTTTCAGTTTCATGGAAGTGAATAACACTCAGAGAACGATACGCAAAATTAATCCTGTAGCCTTTCCCTACAGTCCTTTTTACCCATGCGGAGTTATTTGACAGTACCTTCTACACTTCCAGGTTCTCCGAAAGGGGTACCAAGACACTTTGTTTTTTGGGGGGAGGGTAAACACCTGACGTCCTATAACGTGTCAGGAGACAAACGAACGTGTAACATTCCAGTGGTGGTGGAGAAAAAAAGTGTCCAAAAAGGAGTAAATTTTTGCCGTTTAAATTTTTTGCACCCCTACAGTTTAAAGATAGGATAACGTTTGAGAATGGCTCATGTTCTACTGTTGATGATCTGTTAAACTCATACACTTCTAGTGTTCTAAATGTTCTATAAGCCATTGCTCCTGTTGAGGTAATGGTTTAAATCGACAGAAGGCTCTGAAAATAATCTGAAATAACCACAAACTGCAGTAACAACTCTTGCGTCCTGTTCGGTACAGTGAACAGATTAACAAAGCCTCCAGCTCCACTGCCTTCAGAACTAATGTCCACATCTAAGTGGAATGAGTTTGCTCTGTTCTTTAATGATATGGTTCAGAGTGTTAAACTAGCAATAAACTCCACAACACAAATGACAACTGTACAACTGCCACCCACACACCTGTCACTGACACACCTCACACCTGTCACTGACAAAACAGTCCAAGAAAACCATTACCAGTCTGAGATCTTCCACATGCTGCCTCCACGAGTTACGAGTTAGTCACGTCGGCCGTGGTCACACAGAGCAGCTGGTCCTCTGGAGGAGGGATTGTCTTCCTCACTGTCAGGTCATTCTGTGCCTCAAACCGAGTGTAGAAGCTGTTCAGTGCATCTGGAAGACATCATTGTCACGGGAGGAGCTGGCCTGTAGTTGCTGATGGACTGGATGCTCTTCCACATGCACCAAGTGTCACCACTGCTCTGGAAGTGGCTGTGGATTCTATGAGTGTGTGTAAGCTTAGCCTCCCTGATGGCTCAAGACAGTTCAGCCCGTGCTGTTCTTAGGGCATCCTTGTTTCCAGCTTTGAAGGCAGAAACCCTGGTTTCTAGCAGAGCACACACTTTTGCACTCACACATGGCTTCTGATTAGGATGTGTGGTGATGAATTTAGAGATCAACGATGCACTTGCTGATGTAGCTGGTCACCAAAGATGTGCTTCCTCTGGGCCAGTTAACAAGTAACAGTAACAACTCTGCAATAAACTTTCAGATGTACATCTCACTGACGGCAGGCTGCGGACTCACTCTGTCACTGCCTCCAACAGATCTCTGTGTGAAGGCAAAACAACTACAATTGAACCCAGAAGAGACAGAAGTCATTATCTTTGTCCCAAACGCACAAAGAGAAAGCATCTGCAGCTTAGGGGTCACCTCAAGTCACTTTCTCTAAAGCCTAAAAATCAGGTTAGAAATCTGGGGCTAATAATGGACTCAGACTTGAACTTGAACAGCCACATTAAAGCAATAATATCAGCATTTTACCTTCTCAAAAACATTGCCAGAATCAAGGGTATTGTGTCTAAAGCAAAAAAAGATTTTGGTATCATTAAAGATTACACATCATATCAGTCTGAGTCTGGTGATGTGCATTTGAGTCCTTTTGAGCTTCAACCAGATTCCGAGGGAGGCTGGAAACATTGAGTCCAAGTTGACCATGTTCTCCACCTCCATTGTCGATGCGGCCACTCGAAGCTGTGGCCATAAAGACTCCGGTGCCTGCCGTGGTGAAAACCCCCGAACCCAGAGGTGGACACCGGATGCCGTCAAGCTGAAGAAGTAGACCTATCGAGCCTGGTTGGCTTGTGGGACTCCTGAGGCAGCTGATGTGTGGTTGTGGAGGCAAAAACTCGGGACAGGGAGGAGTTTGGTGAGGCCATGGAAAAGGAATGTCGGTCGGCTTTGGAGAAATTCTGGCAAACTGTCCGGCGCCTCAGCAGCAGTGCCCTGCCAACACTGTTTACAGTGGAGGTGGGAATCTGCTGACTTCAACTTGGGATATTGTTGGACGGTGGAAGGAATACTTCTAAGATCTCCTCAACCCCACTGACACGTCTTCCACTGAGGAAGCAGGGGCCGAGGACTCGGAGGTGGACTCGTCCATCACCCGAGCTGAAGTCACTGAGGTAGTTGGGAAGCTCCTCAGTGGGAAGGCACCGGGAGGGGGATGAGATAAGCCTTAAGTACCTCAAGTCTCTGGATGTTGTGGGGCTGTCTTGATCGTAGTGTGAAAAGGGATCCAAGATGCCTACCAAGTTAATGCGCCTTTGGACACTTTGCGATTCCCTCCTCTTTTTGACCCCAAAACATGCTTCCTCCGGGCAAAGTGGGTTCCCGGACACCTCTAGGTTTGCTTACGCACCAGCTGGGAACCTTGGTCAGTCACCCAGACACCTGACCACTCCTGAGCACCGCCCACATCCCACGAAACCACTATGTGTCCACTTCCCCACTATTTTTCAGAATGGACCCAGAAGCAGTCAGATGGTCATGTGCCACAAGAGGATGCGCGTGGTAGCGCCCCCTCTGGCCAATTTTGACCTTTGGCCCAAAGTTGCTCCGAGAGACTTGCCCTGTGGATATGGTATACCAGGGCCCCTGAGCTCCCAGTTCGAATTTGGCCCACAACGGACCTTTCTGAACAAATCCAAGTTGCCCATTATTTCAATGTATTTTGTGTAGTGTGTTCCCGTACGGCGCTTAGAGAGGCCCGATCGACTCGGGAGCAGACTCATTTTGATCGCCACGGTACGTGGAAGCGTGTGGTAAAGTTTGGTGAGGCTACAACATTGTTAAGGGGTCAAAAGGTCAAAAAAGGGTATGCGCTAAAGGCCCGAAAAGGAGAGATATCTTTTGAGTCATCATTTTTCTTCCCTTCACTCTAGAGCCAGCCGCCTTCAATATGTTATTCAGGGGAGGCCCTGGAGCCAGCGTGCAAAATTTGGGGCCCCTGGACCTTTGTAGAAAAATCCAAATAGCCCATTATTTCAATGTATTGTCTGTAGTGTGTTTATGTACGGGCCTAAGAAGGTCCGATCGACTCAGGAGCGGACTCCTTTTTCTCGTCACAGTGCGTGGAAGCGTGCGGAAAAGTTTGGAGAGGCTATGACATTGTTGAGGGGTCAAAAAGTCAACTAAGGGTACTAGCTGAAGGACCAAAAGAGGATAGATATCTGCTGAGTCAACCTTTTTTTCCCTTCCCTCTAGAGCCAGTCGCCTTCGATGTGTCGTTCTGGGCTAGTGTGCAAAATTTGGGCCCCTGGGACCTTTGTAGAAAAATCCCAATAGGCCATTATTTCAATGTATTTGTGTAGTGTGTTCACGGACGGCGCTTAGAAAGGTCCCATCGACTTGGGAGTGGACTCCTTTTTCTAGTCACAGTGCGTGGAAGCGTGCGGTAAAGTTTGGAGAGGCCACAACATTGTTAAGGGGCTTAATTGGCAGCAGAGCTACGGTTGTCTCCTCCCCGCTCTGAACACAACCAAAAGGACTGTCTGATTTGGGCCCTCCCGCAACACTTTGGTGAAATGGACACATAGTGCTTTCGCGGACGGTGGAACTGGGCAACGGGTCTCGGTCCTACCTACTCAGGAGGACCAGCTGAGTGCAGTAATGTAGTTTTTATCATGACAGGACCCCAAATAAATATCTCCAGTCATCATTCAGACCCGGTGTTTTCCATGATCCCAGTTCAGGCTTATGTAATGGTTTTCATAGGGTGTCCGTGGACATGGAGTTTTGTACATTTGTCTTTAACTTATTGGGATGAAAACTATTTTGCTGGTGTCAGCAAGTCCCCCTGAGTGGAGTAAACCAAGTCCTGATTCAAAATTCCACTGTCCAGGAACACACTATTTTGTTACATTGAATAAATGTTACATGGGATGTCCATATCTCGGCTCTCTAAAGGGTCAGGGCAACCAAACCTGGATTTATGTCTTAATCTGAAAGCCCTCTAACGGGGTGCAGAGTTTCAAAAAGATCAAAAGATTTGATTTAAGACACACTCACTGTATTAGAAATAATCAACTTTTTTGGAATATGAATTATTTTAGTGTTTTATGTACTTAGCTGCTTCTTGAAACATTATAGAAGCAGTTGATGAGAGTCGTTCTCCAGGAACAAGGTAAAGGTTTAAAAAGGCAGACTCTAACACCTGTCAGGTACAGACAGAAGACTCACAATGCAGACGTGATGTTTAACAGGTTTTATTTCAAGGCAGAAGTATAAAAGCACAATCCAGAAAAGAAGTCAAAACAAAGCTGAGGTCAGGAAACACCAGAAGACTGTTACTATGAACACGAGGAACTGCTGGAGCGCTCACACAAGGGTAGAGCCAATCTGGCCCGGGACAGGAGAAAACACACAGACTATAAAGGTAAGACATCGAGGCACAGGTGGAACACATTAGGGGCGGAGCAGGTAATCACAGTGGAGGGAAAGACACAAGGGCAGGAAGACAGACAGGGGTTAGAGACTGCACAATACAAGATAAAATACATGGACAGACAACTACAACAGACCAAGAGGGTGGGACATAACATCACCAGCACAAGAACAGCCAGGGACAGTTTAGTCGAGCAGTGTTGTTCACACACAGACAGGGTGGGGTTAAAGAGTAAAAGATAAGGTACACAAGACTGTGGTGACGATTCAAGACCACTTTTCCAGAGGAAGCCTGACAGGAAGGGAGTGCACTGTTTCCTTTATTCTCCCAAACGGAAAATGTTCAACACACATTCACACAGTAACAGTAACCAGCAATTATCTCAGCAAAATACTGCAGATTGAAAAAGAATTATTGCACTTGCCCAGAGCGAAAACATTTCAGAACTAAACTAAATTCAGCTCAAACTAATTTACAATAAACACATAAATACAGTAATACAACTGGTCATATAAACAAATCTAAAATAAATAATAAAAGCAACCCTGAGAACAGAATAAACTCCTTTGTCCTTATTGAGCAGAGAGATGCAATAAAAGAGAGCTTCAGTTGGTTGGGTTTCCCTCTGTGAGCTCTGTAACTCAGTAAATAAAAAGTGAGCCCGTCTGGACACTGTCTCTTCGTAGATGGACTGTGGAAGTTCAGATTTCTGCCATTCTGTATCTGATAATGCTTTGTAGAGCTGCTAAATAAAAGAGCCACCTCATATAATAGTTGTGATCCTATTTGTGACAATGTATAGCTAGCTGCTCTGTACAATAGCAAATACACACCCTGCTGAATATTGTTATTGCAAACTATTACAGAAAGAATGCAGAAGATTAAGGACCAAGGAAGACACAGATCCATACGGACACTGTGTTAAAAAAAGACTTAAAATGTGAAATAAAATACTTCAGAATAATTATACATTAATAATATTTGTAACGAGAACCAAGACTTTAAATCTGAGTGGGCTCAGATACATCAGGACATCAACACATCAACACACGCATCCGCTTCTTCCCTGACAGGAAACCCTGGATGGCTACGGATGTCCAGATCCTAAAGAGGGATCGTGACAGAGCACTGTACAGCACACACAGGCAAAGGCAGTTTATTTCTACAGCACAGTTCATACACTGAGTCATTGAGTGTGCTTTACAGAAACAAAAGTCCAATTTAAAATACATACAAAAGATTTAGAATAATGTTTTCTGCTGAAACTTAAAGGCAGCTTCAACAGATTTAGTTCTAACTCTGGGCTCGAGCAGAAGCCTGTACCCGATGTTCTCAGAGTCCCAGAAAGTTCATACATTAATACAGCTCAAGACTCTGTAACGTCTGTCTTGTTTAATGTCTTTTTTACAGATTTCACAAATAAATCCTGTTTAGTGTAGTTCTTACCTTTGCTGTGGTGTTCAGGAGGCTGTCTGACCCAGGACACAGCGGTCAGGTTTATAATGGTAGGTGGGAGGGCTCTCTGTGGTCACATGGTTTCACAGAATCAGCCTCACTTACAGAAAACAGCATCCTCACACACACTCACACACACAAAACAAGACAAGACCTTTATTTTTGTATAGCCCAATATCACAACAACACTAGACAACATCTCCTGTCCTTAGGGCCTCCATCAGGGTCAGAGGAAAAACTCAAGAGAGAAACTCAAAGAGAAACCTCAGGGACAACCACAGAAGGAGGGATCCACTCCCAGGACGGACAGGCCGTGCAGGAATGTGTCCAGGACAGTTGATAATACATAGAAATACACAAATATATTCACAAACAAAAACATTTATATTGGCAGTGTCCAGTGTCCACTCTGAGTGTGCAATAGTAGATGGGGCCACAGCCAACATCAAGGTAGATGACAGATGGGGTGGGGGCCCTCACACTGGAGCACAGGCGGGGGTACACGTTTACACACAACCAATGTAAGTGTGTATCTACAGCTACAACCAGTGTAAACGTGTGTCTACAGCTACAACCAGTGTAAACGTGTATCTACAGCTACAACCAATGTAAGTGTGTATCTACAGCTACAACCAGTGTAAACGTGTACCTACAGCTACAACCAGTGTAAACGTGTATCTACAGCTACAACCAGTGTAAACGTGTATCTACAGCTACAACCAATGTAAGTGTGTATCTACAGCTACAACCAGTGTAAACGTGTGTCTACAGCTAAAACCAGTGTAAACGTGTATCTACAGCTACAACCAGTGTAGCGTGTATCTACAGCTACAACCAGTGTAAACGTGTGTCTACAGCTAAAACCAGTGTAAACGTGTATCTACAGCTACAACCAGTGTAAAGGTGTAACTACAGCTACAACCAGTGTAAACGTGTATCTACAGCTACAACCAGTGTAAACGTGTGTCTACAGCTAAAACCAGTGTAAACGTGTATCTACAGCTACAACCAGTGTAAACATGTATCTACAGCTACAACCAGTATAAACGTGTATCTACAGCTACAACCAGTGTAAACGTGTACCTACAGCTACAACCAGTGTAAATGTGTATCTACAGCTACAACCAGTGTAAACGTGTATCTACAGCTAAAACCAGTGTAAACGTGTATCTACATCTACAACCAGTGTAAACGTGTATCTACAGCTACAACCAGTGTAAATGTGTATCTACAGCTACAACCAGTGTAAACGTGTGTCTACAGCTACAACCAGTGTAAACGTGTATCTACAGCTAAAACCAGTGTAAACAAGTATCTACAGCTACAACCAGTGTAAACGTGTACCTACAGCTACAACCAGTGTAAACGTGTATCTACAGATACAACCAGTGTAAATGTGTATCTACAGCTACAACCAGTGTAAACGTGTGTCTACAGCTACAACCAGTGTAAACGTGTATCTACAGCTAAAACCAGTGTAAACAAGTATCTACAGCTACAACCAGTGTAAACGTGTATCTACAGCTACAACCAGTGTAAACGTGTATCTACATCTACAACCAGTGTAAACGTGTACCTACAGCTACAACCAGTGTAAACGTGTATCTACAGCTACAACCAGTGTAAATGTGTATCTACAGCTAAAACCAGTGTAAACGTGTATCTACAGCTACAACCAGTGTAAACGTGTATCTACAGCTACAACCAGTGTAAACGTGTATCTACAGCTACAACCAGTGTAAACGTGTACCTACAGCTACAACCAGTGTAAACGTGTACCTACAGCTACAACCAGTGTAAACATGTACCTACAGCTACAACCAGTGTAAACGTGTACCTACAGCTACAACCAGTGTAAACAAGTATCTACAGCTACAACCAGTGTAAACGTGTATCTACAGCTACAACCAGTGTAAATATGTATCTACAGCTACAACCAGTGTAAACATGTACATACAGCTACAACCAGTGTAAATGTGTATCTACAGCTACAACCAGTGTAAACATGTATCTACAGCTACAACCAGTGTAAACATGTACATACAGCTACAACCAGTGTAAACATGTATCTACAGCTACAACCAGTGTAAACGTGTACCTACAGCTACAACCAGTGTAAACATGTATCTACAGCTACAACCAGTGTAAACATGTACATACAGCTACAACCAGTGTAAACATGTATCTACAGCTACAACCAGTGTAAACATGTATCTACAGCTACAACCAGTGTAAACATGTATCTACAGCTACAACCAGTGTAAACGTGGATCTACAGCTACGACCAGTGTAAACGTGTATCTACAGCTACAACCAGTGTAAACATGTATCTACAGCTACGACCCGTGTAAACGTGTATCTACAGCTACAACCAGTGTAAACGTGTATCTACAGCTACAACCAGTGTAAACATGTACCTACAGCTACAACCAGTGTAAACGTGTACCTACAGCTACAACCAGTGTAAACGTGTACCTACAGCTACAACCAGTGTAAACGTGTATCTACAGCTACAACCAGTGTAAATGTGTATCTACAGGTACAACCAGTGTAAATGTATACCTACAGCTACAACCAGTGTAAACGTGTACCTACAGCTACAACCAGTGTAAACATGTATCTACAGCTACAACCAGTGTAAACGTGTACATACAGCTACAACCAGTGTAAACATGTATCTACAGCTACAACCAGTGTAAACGTGTACCTACAGCTACAACCAGTGTAAACATGTATCTACAGCTACAACCAGTGTAAACAGGTATCTACAGCTACAACCAGTGTAAACATGTATCTACAGCTACAACCAGTGTAAACGTATCTACAGCTACAACCAGTGTAAACGTGTATCTACAGCTACAACCAGTGTAAACGTGTATCTACAGCTACGACCAGTGTAAACGTGTATCTACAGCTACAACCAGTGTAAACATGTATCTACAGCTACAACCAGTGTAAACATGTATCTACAGCTACAACCAGTGTAAACGTGTATCTACAGCTACAACCAGTGTAAACGTGTATCTACAGCTACAACCAGTGTAAACTTGTATCTACAGCTACGACCAGTGTAAACGTGTACCTACAGCTACAACCAGTGTAAACGTGGACCTACAGCTACAACCAGTGTAAACGTGGACCTACAGCTACAACCATTGTAAATGTGTATCTACAGCTACAACCAGTGTAAACGTGTACCTACAGCTACGACCAGTGTAAACGTGTATCTACAGCTACAACCAGTGTAAACGTGTATCTACAGCTACAACCAGTGTAAACGTGTATCTACAGCTACAACCAGTGTAAACGTGTAGCTACAGCTACAACCAGTGTAAACGTGTATCTACAGCTACGACCAGTGTAAACGTGTATCTACAGCTACAACCAGTGTAAACTTGTATCTACAGCTACGACCAGTGTAAACGTGTACCTACAGCTACAACCAGTGTAAACGTGTATCTACAGCTACAACCAGTGTAAATGTGTACCTACAGCTACAACCAGTGTAAACGTGTACCTACATCTACAACCAGTGTAAACGTGTATCTACAGCTACAACCAGTGTAAACGTGTACCTACAGCTACAACCAGTGTAACTGTGTACCTACAGCTACAACCAGTGTAAACGTGTACCTACAGCTACAACCAGTGTAAACGTGTACCTACAGCTACAACCAGTGTAAACGTATACCTATGATCAATCAGTCTCCATACGTTTGGTGAAATAAGTAAGTTTTGAGTTTTCTTTTGAAAACTTCAACACAGTCAGCTCGCCGCACTTCCACCGGGAGCCCATTCCATAAAAATGGGGCTCTATAATAAAAGGCTCTGTAGCCAGCAGACTTCTTCTTTACTGGAGAAAGTTGAAGGAGGCCAGTGTCCTGAGAGCGAAGGGTACGAGCTGGAGTATACCGGGTGATGAGGTCAGATAGGTCAGAGGGCGCGCGTCCACAAAGGATTTTATATGTTAACAGGAGAACTTTGAAATCAGCTCTAACTAGAGGAAGCCAATGTTATGAAGCCAGGACCGGAGTAATGTGATCAAACTTCCCGGTCTTTGTTAAAAGTCTGGCGGCTGTATTTTGGACCATTTGTAGTCTGTCAGTACTTTTCCTTGGCAGTCCAGAGAATAACACATTGCAGTAGTCCAGCCTGGATGTGACAAATGCATGAATGAGAATTTCAGCATCAGCTAAAGAGAGGCAGGAGCGAATTTTTGAGATATTCCTCAAGTGAAAAAAGCCCAGTTTAGTGACCTCACTAATGTGCTGCTGCAGAGATAGTGTGGAGTCAAAAATGACACCAAGGTTCCTCACAGTGTTGCCGTGCTCCAACACACAATTGTTGGATAGGATTCTAGCCAAGCAAGAGCAGAGCCAGAGATGCCAAACACATCTTTTAGTCTGTTGATTAGCACTGCAGGATCAATCGTATCAAATGCAGCGCTGAGATCTAGCAATAACAGTAGAGCCGATGAGTCCTCGTCAATCTGAAGGAGGAGATCGCTTTAACTAATAGTCACTTTAACTAAAGCTGTTTCAGTGGAATAAGAGGCCCTAAATGCAGACTGAAACGGCTCGAGGAGGTCATTTTCCGATAGATATAGAGTAAGTTGTTTTAACACAACTTTTTCGAGGACTTTAGATAGAAAAGGTAAATTGGAGACAGGACGGTAATTATTTAGGCATCCAGGATCCAGAGTAGGTTTGTTGAGTAGGGGTTTGACCACAGCCTGTTTGAAGATGGAAGGAACGGTGCCAGTAGACAGGGACAAGTTAATAATGTTTAACATAATTTGCCCTACATAGGGCCACAGTTCTTTAAGCTGTTTTGCTGGCAGGATATCCAGAAGGCACATAGTTGCTTTACATGAAGAAACCACCTTTGTCAGGTCATCGAGGGATACAGGAAACCAAAATATTATCCCTGATATCTTCAATTTTATGTTTAAAGAAATCTAAAAAGTCTTGTGCACTAAAGGGAGAAGGGTCTTCAGTTGTTGTGGGAATCGAACCGCCTACCGGTTGAAAGACGACCGCTCTACCCACTGAGCTACTGCCGCAATTAAGAGTGCTTTCGAGGATAGAGACCGCACATTCAGGAGACCAATCTTCAGTCTTGATGTAGAGCCTGCATTTGAGGGCTGGTCCAGTGGAGCGATAGTAACAGGAACAAGCTGTCGAGCTCTAACAGTTTTGCCAGGTTTAAAAGAATGCCTCTGAGTTATAATAACATGAGGACAGGATGCTTTTGGGTCACTGACTCTGTGAGTTTTCAAATGTGTTTGAGGACTAAATAAATTCACCCTATCTAACAGATTTAGGCAGTAGACATCGGAATGACACGGCCTAACCAGACAACTAAAAGCTGCAACATTATCCAGTTCCACACCCGCACTATCATGACTAGCCTATAGCCCATAGACTATGGATGGATGGCACCTGTCTATATTACTAGACAAAATGGCAGCACCTTGTCCAGTAGGATGCAGGCCGTCTGCCCTCAGCAGGCCTGGGCGGCCCCAGAAAGAAGGCCAGTTATCCACAAAACCATAACTTTTCTGACTACAATGCCAGCCACCGGTTCATGGAAACTAATCTGCTATACTGTTCATCACTACCCCTTACGGGGAGGGGGCCAGAGACAATTAATCGATGCCGACTCATCTTGTTCCCTAGTTCAAAAGTCCTAGCTAGGCTATCTTTGGTTACCTCAGACTGCCTCGTTCTCACATTATTGGTGCCGACATGAATAACTATCTGCTTGTATGTAGTGCAAGTATGTGTCCTGGGAAACTCTCCCTTCCTGTGTGATGTCAGCACCCTAAGGTTAGCCTCTATGTCGGAAGCCCTGGCCCCCGGTAAACAGTGGACAATGCTCGCTCCGGCTGGCAGGCACAGAGGGAACAGGCCGGTGATCAGCGCGGACAAGCGGACTTGAAAGCACCGAAAACCGGTTCGCGGTCAGAGGGGGTGACGGCGGACAAGAGCGGACAAACCTTTGCCACAAGCAACAACAACACAGTAGTGTACGTACAGCTATGTCAAGCCAACTGTTGACAACTCACAATGATAAATTCTAACACACACACAGCAGTACTAACCACAAGTTAAACGGAAAACTCTGTACACACAACAAAACTAACCACCAGTAAGACAACAATGGTATTAAACACGACAATCAAGATATGCTCAGCGCTAATTCAAATGCTAAAAACCCGCTAGGATGTTAGCTAGCACAAACAGAAGTGCCCTGTTCACAAAACGACAGCAAATCTAGTACTAAACTCTAGCAGAAATATAATCAGTATAACAATGAATGAGGTGTGGTGCACAGTTAAAGTGTTGACAATGTTTAAGAAATAATAAATACATAACTTTAGGACAATGCCAGGAGAGATACACTCGCCTGATTGTTTTAGCATCACTGGGATGCCTCCTCCGTCCACCAGGTGAAAAAAAAAGAAAGAACAAACAACAAAGCCCTTTAACCTCTGGTCGCCACGAGCTAAAAAACAATCAGTTTCCAAATACAAAACTTCCCACAGCCCGTCCATCATCAATTATAAATCCAGAAAGTAAGAAAAAAAAAACAACATGATAATCTGTGGCTCAATAAGCTTGGAAAGAGATCCCGGTCAGCATCGTGCGTAACTGTCTCTTTTCTCCTGTCTCCTACTTATCTTGTACACAATACAATCCCATAAGTTTATCACTGCTGTATATTTAAATCTCTTATGTGCCCCTCCTTGAACCACCACCTTATCGTAGTGGTGGGGTTTGAGTGCCCGAATGATCCTAGGAGCTATGTTGTCGGAAGCTCTATGCCCCTGGTAGGGTCTCCCAAGTCAAACAGGTTCTGGGTGACGGGCCAGACAAAGTGCGGTTCAGAACCCTTTATTGATATGAAAAAATCAAGGACTGTGACGTCACCCGGTATGGCGCAAACCTGGCGCAACCCTGGAGCCAGGCCCGGGTTTGGGGATTGTATGCGAGCGCCTGGTGGACGGGTTTTTCCCCATGGGACCCTGCCGGGCTCAGCCCTAAGGAGCAACGTGGGGCCGACCTCCCGTGGGCCCACCACCTGCAGGAGGAACTGTAAGGGGATGGTGCAATGTGGATTGGTTGGCAGTCGAAGGCGGGGGCCTCGGCGACCCAATCCCCGGACACAGAATCTGGCGCTAGGAACATGGAAAGTCACTTCGCTGGCGGGGAAGGAGCCTGAGCTTGTGCGGGAGATTGAGAGATACCGACTAGAGATAGTCGGGCTCACCGCTTTTCCGGGGCCGGGTCGCGGGGTAGCAGTCTAAGCAGAGACACCCAGACTTCCTCCTCCCCAGACACTTCCTCCAGCTCTTCCAGGGGGATATTGAGGCGTTCCCAGGCCACCCGAGAGACATAGTCCCTCCAGCCTCACCAGGGAGGCGTCCAGGAGGCATCCAGAACAGAAGCCCAAGCCAACTCAGCTGGCTCCTCTCAATGTGGAGGAGCAGCGGCTCTACTTTGAGCTCCTCCCGAGTGACCGAGCTCCTCACCCTATCTCTAAGGGAGCGTCCCGCCACCCTGCAGAGAAAGCTCATTTCGGCCGCTTGTATCCGGGATCTTGTTCTTTCGGTCATGACCCAAAGCTCATGAACATAGGTGAGAGTAGGAACGTAGATCGACCGGTAAATCGAGAGCTTTGCCTTACAGCTCAGCTCCTTCTTCACCACGACAGACCGGTACATCGACCGCATCACTGCAGAAACTGCACCGATCCGTCTGTCAATCTCACGTTCCCTCCGTCCCTCACTCGTGAACTTGAGGCAGGAGCTCTCCACCAACCTGAAAGAGACAAGCCACCAGTGGTGGACAAAGTACACAAATCAAGTACTTGAGTTAAAGTACAGATACACTAGGTAAAATATTACTTCAGTAAAAGTAAAAGTACTCCCTTTTAACTTTCACTTGAGTAAAAGTACAAAAGTATTTGCCTTAAAATGTACTTAAGTATGGCTATAATGCCCTTATAATTTTTGTCAGTCTCTTGCCCCCTTTAGGCGCCAGGGTTTATTTTAAAAAGAAAAGATCCAAATTTCAAAAGGCTGTGGTTTGAAAATGATAAGAGATAGAGTCCTACTCTAAACTAGAAAAATGTCAGGTATGACCAAAAGTATATAAGTAAATAAATTTTAAGCATCTAATTTGCATATCATTTGCATACCATCACATTATATATTGGCGGTTATGTTATTTACAGTACATACACACTAATGAACATATTATAATAGTTTTTTTTTCTTATTCTGAAAAAAAAATTATAACAGTAATTTTTAAAAGCAACATTACCAAAATAAAGAATAACTACATCTTCTAATATACCATAACTAGTAAAACGTATGCAAATGCTAACCACCCTACTACCTGCCCGCTGGATCCCATCCCCACACATCTCCTTCAGGCCATCTCTCCATCTGTCGTGCCTGCTCTCACCCACATCATCAACTCATCTCTTTCCACTGGGTCCTTCCCCACAGCTTTCAAAGAGGCCCGCATCACACCACTACTGAAGAAAACCACTCTTAACCCTACTCTGCTTGAAAACTACAGACCGGTTTCCCTCCTTCCCTTCATTGCCAAAGCTCTGGAGCGAGTTGTGTTTACTCAGCTCTCATCCTTTCTCACACGGAACAACCTCCTGGACCAGAACCAGTCTGGGTTCAAGAGCGGACATTCCACCGAAACTGCCCTGCTCTCAGTCATCGAAGCTCTGAGACTGGCAAAGGCAACATCCAAGTCATCTGTACTCATCTTACTGGACCTGTCTGCTGCTTTTGACACTGTTAATCATCACATCCTCCTGTCCTCTCTCAGGCGATGGGTGTCTCTGGAATAAGCGTTGCAATGGTTCAAGTCTTACCTCTCGGATAGGTCATTCAGAGTATCCTGGAGAAACGAGGTCTCTGAGTCCCAACATCTCAATACAGGGTGCCACAGGGCTCAGTGCTCGGACCGCTACTCTTTTCCATATACATGACATCCCTTGGCTCTGTCATTCAGAAGCATGGCTTTTCCTATCACTGCTGCAGATGACACTCAACTCCACCTGTCATTTCATCCTGGCGATCCGACGGTCTCTGCTCGCGTCTCGGCATGTCTGAGCGACATCTCACTTTGGATGAAGGACCATCACCTGCAGCTGAACCTTGCAAAAACAGAACTGCTTGTGATTCCGGCCCATCCAAAGACCCACCACAACCTCTCCATTCAACTAGGCCCATCAACCATTACACCGTCCAGCACTGCCAGAAATCTGGGAGTGGTAATTGATGATCAGCTAAACTTCACAAGTCATGTCGCCAGCACCACCCGGTCCTGTAGATTCATCCTCTACAACATTAGAAAAATTAGACCCTTCCTATCAGAGCACTCCACGCAAATTCTAGTCCAGGCTCTTGTCTTGTCCAAACTGGACTATTGCAATGCTCTACTGGCTGGACTCGCCTGCACAACCAAACCTCTGCAGCTGATCCAGAATGCAGCGGCAAGAGTGGTCTTTAATGAACCGAAGAGAGCGCACGTATCTCCTCTATTCATTAGGTTACACTGGCTCCCGGTTGACGCCCGCATCAAGTTCAAAGCTATGCTCTTGGCCTACAAGACCACCTCTGGTTCTGCACCCCATATCTCCACTCACTAATACAGACCCACGTTCCTACCAGATCCCTGCGCTCTGCAAATGAACAACGTCTGGTGGTACCGTCCCAAAAAGGTACAAAATCACTCTCACGTACCTTCTCTGGATCTGTTCCACATTGGTGGAATGATCTACTGCTGATACAAGATCAGCAGATTCTGTAGCCATCTTTAAAAAACACCTGAAAACACATCTCTTCCGTCAACACCTGACTGACAAACACTGAGTCCTACTTCCTTTCTATCGATTCCTTTCTATAAAAAAAAAAAACTCTTATCCTTAGCATTGTATACTGCGTTGGGTTTAAACTGACTAGTTTTTTGTGCACTTATGCTTTTTGTACCTTGTGTTGTTAAAATTGCTTCCATTGTTATCCTCACTTGTAAGTCGCTTTGGATAAAAGCGTCTGCTAAATGACTAAATGTAAATGTAAATGAGAAATATACACATGTACTGTATGTGTGTGGTTGCAGTTGCTTTATCTTTTCTTATCCATCCATGTGGCATAGTTAGTAGTTTTAGAGTGTGGGACCTCTCATAGCACAGCACACAGCCATCACTTTTATTACGATCGCTGTTTTGATTAGTGCATTCTCGCTGACTATGTTTACCCCTGCCTCTCCCTCCTCGACTGGGTAAAGTGTCAGGATGACCAACACGTATTTGTCCCAAACAGCTGTCAATAGAAGCTGCATTATTCCCGACACCCCCGTCACTACCGCGGCCACGGCAGTACACCCGCCCGGCTTCTATCACCTGTGCTAAAGGTGCTGCAGGTGCTAAAGGTAAAGCTGCAGGTGCTAAAGGTAAAGCTGCAGGTGCTAAAGGTAAAGCAGCAGGTGCTAAAGGTAAAGCTGCAGGTGCTAAAGGTAAAGCTGCAGGTGCTACGTGCTCACGGCTTCCCTTTCCAACCTCCCCTTCACTACCGCGGCCAGAGCGACTAGTTTTCCTCCCGTTTCTTTCACTGATGTTTGTCAAAATGTGGGAAAAACAGCGTGTGCTTTATGAGAGACACTGAGAAAGGCACGAGCAGCGGCGCCGCTGTCCAAGTTACACACGCACTCACTCTCGCTCATTCTCACTTTCACTCGGCTGAAAAGACTCTAAAGGTAGATGTTCTTCCTCAGAATCGGAGTCAGCCATTACTAATACCAAAGCTTCATCACAGGTGTATTTTTTATTTGTTATTTTCATGTTTATCAGCTCGCGTGTAGAGAATGAGGCTTCTATTGAGCCGGTCCTGACACTCCCACTGAGACGCGTCTTTGAGGTCTTCTTCTACAAACATTTTAATGGCAACACAAGTAACGACTAATTTTGCAAAATGTACTTGAGTAAAAAGTAAGATATTTGACGTTGAAATGTAGTGAAGTTAAAGTAAAAAGTATCCCCGAATGGAAATACTTAGTAAAGTACAGATACTGGAAAAAACTACTTAAGTACAGTAACGAATTACATTTACATCGTTACTGTCCACCACTGCAAGCCACACTTTTCCGACTGAGAACCATGGTCTCAGACTTGGAGGTGCTGATCCTCATCCCAGCTGCTTCACACTCGGCTGCAAACCGTCCCAGTGCACACTGAAGGTCCTGGCTTGATGGAGCAAACTGGACAACATCATCTGCAAAAAGCAGAGACGAGATCCTGTGGTCCCCAAACCAGACTCCCTCCGGCCCCTGGCTGCGCCTAGAAATCCTGTCCATAAAGATAATGAACAGGACCGGTGACAAAGGGCAGCCCTGCTGGAGTCCAACATGCATCTAGAACAGGTCTGATGTACTGCCGGCAATGAACCAAGCTTCTGCTCCGGTCGTACAGGGACCGGACAGCCCTTAGCAAAGGGTCCCCCGGACACAGTCGAATGTCTTCTCCAGATCCACAAAGAACATGTGGACTGGTTGGGAAAACTCCCATAAACCCTCCAGCCCCTGGAGGGGGTATGGGATAAGTCACCAACATCCTTCTAGTTGGTGACTAATAATTACTTATGACTTATAATTAATTAATGACTGACTGATTAATTAATGACTTATAACGGCTGACAGATATTCTTCCTAATCTAACTCCACCTGGAAACTCAATAGAAGCCTACACAAAGGAGGTCCATGCAACCCTCTCGGCCATCACTGACTCAGTGGCACCCCTCAGGACAAAGCCCAGACCAACCAGACGACCTACACCATGGTATAACGAGGAAACCCGGGCTTTAAAACAGGCCTGCAGGAGTTTTGAACGCAAATGGTGCAAGTCAAAAACTAATCTAAATTATCAAAAGTGGTGTTTGTGTGTAAACACCTATAAGCACGCCCTCAGCACTGCAAAGATGGCTTATTTCTCATCTTTAATCAGAGAAAACCGGCATAACCCCAGGTTTCTATTTGGGACAGTTGCTAAACTAATCCAACCAAGAACAACTGAAGACCCTTCTCCCTTTAGTGCACAAGACTTTTTAGATTTCTTTAAACATAAAATTGTAGATATCAGGGATAATATTTTGGTTTTGTCTTCCTCAGCTCCGGGTCCCATTCACTTGGATCCACTGACCTCTCGTCTCTCAGTCCTAGATCCTGTATCCCTCGATGAGCTGACAAAGGTGGTTTCTTCATGTAAAACAACTACGTGCCTTCTGGATATCCTGCCAGCAAAACAGCTTAAAGAACTGTGGCCCTATGTAGGGCAAATTATGTTAAACATTATAAACTTGTCCCTGTCTACTGGCACCGTTCCTTCCATCTTCAAACAGGCTGTGGTTAAACCCCTACTCAACAAACCTACTCTGGATCCTGGATGCCTAAATAATTTCCGTCCTGTCTCCAATTTAACTTTTCTATCTAAAGTCCTCAAAAACATTGTGTTAAAACAACTTACTCTATATCTATCGGAAAATGACCTCCTCGAGCCGTTTCAGTCTGCATTTAGGGCCTCTTATTCCACTGAAACAGCTTTAGTTAAAGTGACTAACGATCTCCTCCTTCAGATTGACGAGGACTCATCGGCTCTACTGTTATTGCTAGATCTCAGCGCTGCATTTGATATGATTGATCATGCAGTGCTAATCAACAGACTAAAGAATGTGTTTGGCATCTCTGGCTCTGCTCTTGCTTGGTTAGAATCCTATCTGTGTGATAGGTCTCATTTTGTCTCTTTTAATAAATCCTTCTCCTCCACGGCACCAGTGAAATTCGGTGTGCCACAAGGGTCTGTGCTTGGTCCCATACTTTTTTCACTATATGTTACACCATTGGGACAAATCATCAGAAGTTATGGAGTAAACTTCCACTGTTATGCCGATGATACACAGCTGTATCTACCAATAAAAGCGAATAATACTACTGACATCAAGCGCCTAGAGGCCTGCCTCGCTTCAATTAAAACATGGATGTCTCAAAACTTCCTCCATTTGAACTCGGATAAAACAGAGCTCTTGTTAATTGGTCCTGCCAGTCATCGCACAAGTTCAACAATCTTACTGTCTCGATCAACAATTGTGTTGGAGCACGGCAACACTGTGAGGAACCTTGGTGTCATTTTTGACTCCACACTATCACTGCAGCAGCACATTAGTGAGGTCACTAAACTAGGCTTTTTTCACTTGAGGAATATCTCAAAAATTCGCTCCTGCCTCTCTTTAGCTGATGCTGAAATTCTCATTCATGCATTTGTCACATCCAGGCTGGACTACTGCAATGTGTTATTCTCTGGACTGTCGAGGAAAAGTACTCACAGACTACAAATGGTCCAAAATACAGCCGCCAGACTTTTAACAAAGACCAGGAAGTTTGATCACATTACTCCGGTCCTGGCTTCATTACATTGGCTATTCATGTTAGAGCAGATTTCAAAGTTCTCCTGTTAACATATAAAATCCTTTGTGGACACGCGCCCTCTGACCTATCTGACCTCATCACCCGGTATACTCCAGCTTGTACCCTTCGCTCTCAGGACGCTGGCCTCCTTCAACTTCCTCGAGTAAAGAAGAAGTCTTTTCTTATAGAGCCCCATTTTTATGGAATGGGCTCCCGGTGGAAGTGCGGCGAGCTGACTCTGTTGAAGTTTTCAAAAGCAAACTCAAAACATACTTATTTCACCAAACGTATGGAGACTGATTGATCATAGGTATACGTTTACACTGGTTGTAGCTGTAGGTACATGTTTACACTGGTTGTAGCTGTAGATACACGTTTACACTGGTTGTAGCTGTAGGTACACGTTTACACTGGTTGTAGCTGTAGGTACACGTTTACACTGGTTGTAGCTGCAGGTACACGTTTACACTGGATGTAGCTGTAGGTACACGTTTACACTGGTCGTAGCTGTAGATACACGTTTACACTGGTTGTAGCTGTAGATGCGTTTACACTGGTTGTAGCTGTAGATACACGTTTAAACTGGTTGTAGCTGTAGATACACGTTTACACTGGTTGTAGCTGTAGATACATGTTTACACTGGTTGTAGCTGTAGGTACACGCGTTTACACTGGTTGTAGCTGTAGATACACGTTTACACTGGTTGTAGCTGTAGATACACGTTTACACTGGTTGTAGCTGTGGATACATGTTTACACTGGTTGTAGCTGTAGATGCGTTTACACTGGTTGTAGCTGTAGATACACGTTTACACTGGTTGTAGCTGTAGATACACGTTTACACTGGTTGTAGCTGTAGATACACGTTTACACTGGTTGTAGCTGTAGATACGCGTTTACACTGGTTGTAGCTGTAGGGCGTTTACACTGGTTGTAGCTGTAGGTACACGTTTACACTGGTTGTAGCTGTAGGTACACGCGTTTACACTGGTTGTAGCTGTAGGTACACGTTTACACTGGTTGTTGCTGTAGGCTGCGTTTACACTGGTTGTAGCTGTAGATACACGTTTACACTGGTTGTAGCTGTAGATACACGTTTACACTGGTTGTAGCTGTAGATGCGTTTACACTGGTTGTAGCTGTAGATACACGCGTTTACACTGGTTGTAGCTGTAGATGCGTTTACACTGGTTGTAGCTGTAGGTACACGTTTACACTGGTTGTAGCTGTAGATACATGTTTACACTGGTTGTAGCTGTAGATACACGTTTACACTGTTTGTAGCTGTAGGCACACGCGTTTACACTGGTTGTAGCTGTAGATACACGTTTACACTGGTTGTAGCTGTAGGTACGCGTTTACACTGGTTGTAGCTGTAGATACGCGTTTACACTGGTTGTAGCTGTAGGTACACGCGTTTACACTGGTTGTAGCTGTAGGTACTGCGTTTACACTGGTTGTAGCTGCAGGTACCGTTTACACTGGATGTAGCTGTAGGTACACGTTTACACTGGTCGTAGCTGTAGATACACGTTTACACTGGTTGTAGCTGTAGATACTGCGTTTACACTGGTTGTAGCTGTAGATACACGTTTAAACTGGTTGTAGCTGTAGATACGCGTTTACACTGGTCGTAGCTGTAGATACACGCGTTTACACTGGTTGTAGCTGTAGGTACACGCGTTTACACTGGTTGTAGCTGTAGATACACGTTTACACTGGTTGTAGCTGTAGATGCGTTTACACTGGTTGTAGCTGTGGATACATGTTTACACTGGTTGTAGCTGTAGATACACGTTTACACTGGTTGTAGCTGTAGATGCGTTTACACTGGTTGTAGCTGTAGATACACGTTTACACTGGTTGTAGCTGTAGATACGCGTTTACACTGGTTGTAGCTGTAGATGCGTTTACACTGGTTGTAGCTGTAGGTACACGTTTACACTGGTTGTAGCTGTAGGTATACGTTTACACTGGTTGTAGCTGTAGGTACACGTTTACACTGGTTGTAGCTGTAGGTACACGTTTACACTGGTTGTTGCTGTAGGCTGCGTTTACACTGGTTGTAGCTGTAGATACGTTTACACTGGTTGTAGCTGTAGATACACGCGTTTACACTGGTTGTAGCTGTAGATACACGTTTACACTGGTTGTAGCTGTAGGTACACGTTTACACTGGTTGTAGCTGTAGATACATGTTTACACTGGTTGTAGCTGTAGATACACGCGTTTACACTGTTTGTAGCTGTGCAGGCACACGTTTACACTGGTTGTAGCTGTAGATACGTTTACACTGGTTGTAGCTGTAGGTACACGTTTACACTGGTTGTAGCTGTAGATACGTTTACACTGGTTGTAGCTGTAGGTACACGTTTACACTGGTTGTAGCTGTAGATACACGCGTTTACACTGGTTGTAGCTGTAGATACGCGTTTACACTGGTTGTAGCTGTAGGTATACGTTTACACTGGTTGTAGCTGTAGGTACGCGTTTACACTGGTTGTAGCTGTAGGTACGTTTACACTGGTTGAAGCTGTAGATACACGTTTACACTGGTTGTAGCTGTAGATACGCGTTTACACTGGTTGTAGCTGTAGATACGTTTACACTGGTTGTAGCTGTAGGTACACGCGTTTACACTGGTTGTAGCTGTAGATGCGTTTACACTGGTTGTAGCTGTAGGTACACGTTTACACTGGTTGTAGCTGTAGGTACGCGTTTACACTGGTTGTAGCTGTAGATACACGCGTTTAAACTGGTTGTAGCTGTAGATACACGCGTTTACACTGGTTGTAGCTGTAGGTACACGCGTTTACACTGGTTGTAGCTGTAGATGCGTTTACACTGGTTGTAGCTGTAGGTACGTTTACACTGGTTGTAGCTGTAGATACGCGTTTACACTGGTTGTAGCTGTAGATACACGTTTACACTGGTTGTAGCTGTAGATGCGTTTACACTGGTTGTAGCTGTAGGTACACGCGTTTACACTGGTTGTAGCTGTAGATACATGTTTACACTGGTTGTAGCTGTAGATACACGTTTACACTGTTTGTAGCTGTAGGCACACGTTTACACTGGTTGTAGCTGTAGATACACGTTTACACTGGTTGTAGCTGTAGGTACACGTTTACACTGGTTGTAGCTGTAGATACACGTTTACACTGGTTGTAGCTGTAGGTACACGTTTACACTGGTTGTAGCTGTAGGTACACGTTTACACTGGTTGTAGCTGCAGGTACACGTTTACACTGGATGTAGCTGTAGGTACACGTTTACACTGGTCGTAGCTGTAGATACACGTTTACACTGGTTGTAGCTGTAGATACACGTTTACACTGGTTGTAGCTGTAGGTACACGTTTACACTGGTTGTAGCTGTAGGTACACGTTTACACTGGTTGTAGATGTAGATATTTTTTGGGAGTTCTTCCCCTGACCCTGATGGAGGGTCTAAGGACAGGGGATGTTGTCTAGTGCAGTCTGTTAAGCCCTTTGAGGCGACTGTTGTTGTGATATTGGACTGTACAAAAATAAATGTCTTGTCTTGTTTTATAGAGCTGGTCCAGTGTTACACGACCGGGACCAAAACCATATTGTTCCACCTGAATACAAGGTTTGACTATCGGCCGCATTCTCCTCTCCAGTACCTGACATACAGTAGACTTTCCCGGGGAGGCTGAGAGTTGGAACACACCCTCCTGTCCCCCTTCTTGAAAAGAGGGACCACCACCCCGGTCTGCCAGTCCAGAGATACTGTCACCAAACGCCACGCGATGTTGCAGAGGCAAGTCAGCCAAGACAGCCCCACAACTTCAAAAAAATATTTTGCAATAGTGTTTTATTGTCTTTTATTGCTCACATGTATTTATGTATTAAAATTATTTCCATTTGGTTTTGTTTTGAGCCCATTATGGACGTGATATTGGCTTCATATTAATGTCTGAGGCTGACTCTGGTCCTGTTCTGGAAAAACTGTAACTTCTTCTGATATAACTATAAGATAAATATTGTGGAGGGTTTTGACTGATGCAGAACTCGACGCACATAATCAGCTCCAAAAACATGTTCCTCTGGGTGGGTTTGTGGATTGTAGGAGATCCTGGTGTATTTATTTGAGCTGGTTTTGGTTGTTATGTTGAATATTATTCCAGAATGCCCGTTTGTTCCACTGGTGTTCCTCCAGAGTCAAAATGACGTTCCACGTGACGTAACCACGTGACAGATCCGCAGGATGACGCACAGTCAGCTGACTCTGAGGAACTGCTCTCACTCCGCTCTGACCTTCCGTCTCTCCGCTTGTTTTCTCCAGTTTTCTGTCCCGGTTCTGAGGCCGGTTCCCGCGAAGTTCCTGCTCCGACATGGCGTCCCAGTCCCAGGGCATCCAGCAGCTGCTCCAGGCGGAGAAGAGAGCGGCCGAGAAGGTGGCAGAGGCCCGCAAACGTGAGTCCGAGTCCGGGCCTGAGGCAGCGCCGAGGCCCGCTCAGAGCTCCGGGAAAAACACAATAAAACAAGGATTTAGTGGAGAATTAACTGTGTATAATAACATTTAAACAGTTTTATTTGTTTAATTTACAAAGAATAGGAGTTTATGAAGCAGAAGAGAGGATTAATTCGACGTTATCGGCTTTAGTTCGAGTCCAAAACCGAGCTTTGTTGGAAACCCGCAAATTACAGAGCTTTGTGCGTCGTTTAAACATTTTCAAAGCATATATAATGACTATGAGCTGTTTCTGGGTCAGCTTCTGTGTCTTTACAATTCGGCAGAAAAAGAATTTGTAAATTCTTAAAATTTAAGGGAGAATGTCTTTTGAGTCATCATACAGCTTTAGCCTCATACAGGTCTAATCCTCTGGAAGAGACTGGACCGGGGCTAAACCGGGACTAAATTTCTGTGATTTAAAAGTGCCTTTAATGAGCTATAGTAGTTATTATTGTTTAAAATTTGCATAGTTCCCCTTTTTCCCAGTCCTGTGCCGCTGCTGAAGTTTAGAAAACTTTTAATGTCACCAGAGGCAATGACATTTTAACCATTTTACAAACCTTTATTTTTCTCTTCTTTCTGGTTTAGTCTTTTTTTAATATATATAATTTTTTTTATGAATCCAACTAAAACCTGTTCTAATCCAAACTTCACTTTGCTGCAGTTGTTGAAACAGTCACACGGGAGCGCTCTTAAGTTCACAATTGGAAATGTTATGTTTATTTCGCCTAAATGGAATAAAGTACTTTTGTGTGTTTCCAGGTAAGAACCGTCGTCTGAAGCAAGCGAAGGAAGAGGCTCAGGCTGAGATCGAACAGTACCGACTCCAGAGAGAGAAGGAGTTCAAGACCAAAGAGGCCGCCGTACGTAACCTGTGCTCTGAACGCGTAACCCGCGCTCTGAACGCGCAACCCGCGCTCTGTAACTCGCTCTGAGCCAGCGTAACCCGCTCTGAGCAACGCAACCAGCGCTCTGAGCAGCGCCAGCGCTTTGTAACCCGGCACGCGGCCAGCGCTCTGAGCAGCGTAACCCGCGCTTTGTAACCCGCGCTCTGAACGCGTAACCCGGCGCTCTGTAACCCTCGCTCTGAGCAGCGTAACCACGGCGCTCTGAGCAGCGTAACCCGGCGCTCTGAGCCCGGCGTAACCCGGCGCTCTGAGCAGCGCAGCCGGCGCTTTGTAACCAGCGGCTTTGTAACGGCTTTGTAACCCGGCGCTTTGTAAGCGGCTCTGAGCGCGTAACCGGCGGCTTTGTAACCCGGCGGCTGAGCGCGTAACCGGCTTTGTAACGGGCTCTGAGCGGCGTAACCCGGCTTTGTAACCGCACTCTGAGCGCGTAACCAGCGCTCTGTAACCAGCGGCTCAGAGCAGCGTAACCCGGCGCTTTGTAACCCGGCGCTCATGCGGCGTAACCAGCGCTTTGTAACCCGGCGCTCAGAACATGTAACCCAGCGCTCTGTAACCGGCGCTTTGTCCAGCGCTTTGTAACCCGGCGCTCTGAGAACCAGCGTAACCGGCTTTGTAACCAGCGCTCTGAGCGCGTAACCCAGCGGCTTTGTAACCCGGCGCTGTGAGCGGTAACCAGCGTAACCGCTCTGAGCGTAACCAGCGCTCTGAACCGTAACCGCTCTGAACCCGTAACCGGCGCTTTGTAACCCGGCGCTTTGTAGCGCGGCGGCTTTGTAACCGGCGCTCAGAACCGTCAACGTGCTCTGAGCAGCGAGCTCTGAGCGGCGTAACGGCGCTCTGAGCAGCGTAATCTGTTACCGCTCAGAACCCGTAACCAGCGCTCTGAGCAGGCGTAACCCGGCTCTGTTACCGGCGCTCAGAACACGTAACCCGGCTCTGAGCAGCGTAACCGGCGCTCTGTAACCGGCGCTCAGAACACGTAACCCGCACTCTGAGCGGCGTAACCGGCTTTGTAACCCGGCTCTGTTACCGTGCTCAGAACACGTAACCAGCGCTCTGAGCGTAACCAGCGCTCTGTTACCAGCGCTCAGAACCGTAACCGGCGCTCTGGGCGTAAACCGGCGCTCTGTAACCGGCGCTCTGTTACCCGGCGCTCAGAACCACGTAACCAGCGCTCTGAGCAGCGTAACCGGCGCTCTGTAACCCGGCGCTCTGTAACCCGGCGCTCAGAACCACGTAACCCGGCTCAGAACCAGCGCGTAACCCGCTCTCTGAGCAGCGTAACCCGGCTCTGAGCGCGTAACCCGGCAGCTTTGTAACCCGGCGCTCTGAGCGTAACCAGCGCTTTGTAACCAGCGCTTTGTAACCCGGCACGTAACCCGGCGCTTTGTAACCCGGCGCTCTGAGCGGCGTAACCAGCGGCTTTGTAACCAGCGCTCAGAGCGGCGTAACCAGCGCTCTTTAACCGGCGCTCAGAGCGCGTAACCCGGCTCTTTAACCCGTGCTCTGAGCAGCGCAGCCCGGCGCTCTGGGCGTAACCAGCGGCTCTGTTACCAGCGCTCAGAACCCGTAACCCGGCGCTCTGAGCGCGTAACCAGCGCTCTGTTACCGGCGCTCAGAACCCGTAACCCGCGCTCTGAGCAGCGTAACCGGCGCTCTGTAACCAGCGCTCAGAACCGTAACCCGCGCTCTGAGCGTAACCCGGCTCGCGCGTAACCCGGCTCTGTTACCCGTGCTCAGAACCACGTAACCAGCGCTCTGAGCAGCGTAACCAGCGCTCTGTTACCCGGCGCTCAGAACCACGTAACCGGCGGCTCTGAGCGGCGTAACCAGCGCTCTGTAACCGGCTCTGTTGCCGCGCTCAGAACCGCCGTAACCGGCGCTCTGAGCGGCGTAACCCGGCGCTCTGTAACCGGCGCTCAGAACCACGTAACCGGCGCTCAGAACCGTAACCGGCTCTCTGAGCGCGGCTCTGAGCAGCGTAATGTAACCCGGCGCTCTGAGCGCGTAACCATGTAACCCGGCGCTCGCTCAGAACCACGTAACCAGCGCTCTTTAACCGGCGCTCAGAACCACGTAACCTAACCAGCGGCTTTGTAACCGGCGCTTTGTAACCGGCGGCTTTGTAACCAGCGCTGTGAGCCTGAACCGTAACCGGCGGCTTTGTAACCTCAGCGCTGTGAGCAGCGTAACCAGCGCTTTGTAACCAGCGCTCTGAGCTTTGTAACCCGCTCATAACGCGTAACCGCGCTCTGTAACCCGCGCTCAGAACATGTAACCCGCGCTTTGTAACCCGCGCTTTGTAACCCGCGCTTTGTAACCCGCGCTCTGAACACGTAACCCGCGCTTTGTAACGCGGCACGTAACGCGCGGCTTTGTAACCCGCGCTGTGAACGCGTAACCCGCGCTTTGTAACCCGCGCTCTGAACACGTAACCCGCGCTCTGAACACGTAACCCGCGCTTTGTAACCCGCGCTTTGTAACCCGCGCTTTGTAACCCGCGCTCAGAACACGTAACCCGCGCTCTGAACGCGCAACCCTCGCTCTGAACGCGTAACCCGCGCTCTGTTACCCGCGCTCAGAACCCGTAACCCGCGCTCTGAACGCGTAACCCGCGCTCTGTTACCCGCGCTCAGAACACGTAACCCGCGCTCTGAACGCGTAACCCGCGCTCTGTAACCCGCGCTCAGAACACGTAACCCGCACTCTGAACGCGTAACCCGCGCTTTGTAACCCGCGCTCTGTTACCCGTGCTCAGAACACGTAACCCGCGCTCTGAACGCGTAACCCGCGCTCTGTTACCCGCGCTCAGAACACGTAACCCGCGCTCTGAACGCGTAACCCGCGCTCTGAACGCGTAACCCCGCTTTGTAACCCGCGCTCTGAACGCGCGTAACCGCGCTTTGTAAGCGCTTTGTAACCCGGCTGTGAGCGTAACCCGCTCTGAGCGCGTAAGCGCTTTGTAACCCGCGCTCAGAACGCGTAACCCGCGCTCTTTAACCCGCGCTCAGAACGCGTAACCCGCGCTCTTTAACCCGTGCTCTGAGCAGCGCCACGCGCTCTGAAGCGCGTAACCGCGCTGTTACCCGCGCTCAGAACCCGTAACCCGCGCTCTGAACGCGTAACCCGCGCTCTGTTACCCGCGCTCAGAACACGTAACCCGCGCTCTGAACGCGTAACCCGCGCTCTGTAACCCGCGCTCAGAACACGTAACCCGCGCTCTGAACGCACGTAACCCGGCTGTAACCGGCTCTGTTACCCGTGCTCAGAACACGTAACCCGCGCTCTGAACGCGTAACCCGCGCTCTGTTACCCGCGCTCAGAACACGTAACCCGCGCTCTGAACGCGTAACCCGCGCTCTGTAACCCGCGCTCTGTTACCCGCGCTCAGAACACGTAACCCGCACTCTGAAAGCGTAACCCGCGCTCTGTAACCCGCGCTCAGAACACGTAACCCGCGCTCAGAACACGTAACCCGCTCTCTGAACGCGTAACCCGCGCTCTGAACGCGTAACCCGCGCTTTGTAACCCGCGCTCTGAACGCGTAACCCGCGCTTTGTAACCCGCGCTTTGTAACCCGCGCTTTGTAACCCGCGCTCAGAACACGTAACCCGCGCTCTTTAACCCGCGCTCAGAACACGTAACCCGCGCTTTGTAACCCGCGCTTTGTAACCCGCGCTTTGTAACCCGCGCTGTGAACGCGTAACCCGCGCTTTGTAACCCGCGCTCATAACGCGTAACCCGCGCTCTGTAACCCGCGCTCAGAACATGTAACCCGCGCTTTGTAACCCGCGCTTTGTAACCCGCGCTTTGTAACCCGCGCTCTGAACACGTAACCCGCGCTTTGTAACACGCGCTTTGTAACACGCGCTTTGTAACCCGCGCTGTGAACGCGTAACCGCGCTTTGTAACCGCGCTCTGAACCACGTGAACCGCTCTGAACCGTAACCGCGCTTTGTAACCCGCGCTTTGTAACCCGCGCTTTGTAACCCGCGCTCAGAACACGTAACCCGCGCTCTGAACGCGCAACCCGCGCTCTGAACGCGTAACCCGCGCTCTGTTACCCGCGCTCAGAACCCGTAACCCGCGCTCTGAACGCGTAACCGCGCTCTGTAACCCGGCGCTCAGAACCGCGTAACCCGCGCTCTGGGAACGCGTGAGCCCGCGCTTTGTAACCCGCGCTCTGTTACCCGTGCTCAGAACACGTAACCCGCGCTCTGAACGCGTAACCCGCGCTCTGTTACCCGCGCTCAGAACACGTAACCCGCGCTCTGAACGCGTAACCCGCGCTCTGTAACCCGCGCTCTGTTACCCGCGCTCAGAACACGTAACCCGCGCTCTGAACGCGTAACCGCGCTCTGTAACCCGGCGCTCTGTAACCGGCGCTCAGAACACGTAACCGGCCGCTCAGAACACGTGAACCGCTCTGAGCAGTAACCGGCTCTGAAGCAGCGTAACCCGCGCTTTGTAACCCGCGCTCTGAACGCGTAACCCGCGCTTTGTAACCCGCGCTTTGTAACCCGCGCTTTGTAACCCGCGCTCTGAACGCGTAACCCACGCTTTGTAACCCGCGCTCAGAACGCAGCGTAACCGCGCTTTAACCGCTCAGAACCGCGTAACCGCGCTTTGTAACCCGCGCTTTGTAACCCGCGCTTTGTAACCCGCGCTTTGTAACCCGCGCTGTGAACGCGTAACCCGCGCTTTGTAACCCGCGCTCAGAACACGTAACCCGTGCTCTGAACGCGCAACCCGCGCTCTGTAACCCGCGCTCAGAACACGTAACCCGCGCTCAGAACACGTAACCCGCTCTCTGAACGCGTAACCCGCGCTCTGAACGCGTAACCCGCGCTTTGTAACCCGCGCTCTGAACGCGTAACCCGCGCTTTGTAACCCGCGCTTTGTAACCCGCGCTTTGTAACCCGCGCTCAGAACGCGTAACCCGCGCTCTTTAACCCGCGCTCAGAACACGTAACCCGCGCTTTGTAACCCGCGCTTTGTAACCCGCGCTTTGTAACCCGCGCTTTGTAACCCGCGCTGTGAACGCGTAACCCGCGCTTTGTAACCCGCGCTCAAAACACGTAACCCGCGCTCTGAACACGTAACCCGCGCTCAGAACGCGTAACCCGCGCTCTGAACGCGTAACCTGCGCTCTGTAACCCGCGCTTTGTAACCCGCGCTCAGAACCCGTAACCCGCGCTCAGAACGCGTAACCCGCGCTCTGAACGCGTAACCCGCGCTCTGAACGCGTAACCCGCGCTCTGTAACCCGCGCTCTGTAACCCGCGCTCAGAACACGTAACCCGCGCTCTGAACGCGTAACCCGCGCTCTGTAACCCGCGCTTTGTAACCCGCGCTTTGAACGCGTAACCCGCGCTTTGTAACCCGCGCTCAGAACACGTAACCCGCGCTCTGTAACCCGCGCTCAGAACCGCGAAACCGCGCTCTGAAGCGCGTAACCCCGCTCTGAGCAGCGTAACCGCGCTCTGTAACGCGCTCAGAACACGTAACCGCGCTCAGAACACGTAATCCCGCGCTGTAACCCGGCGCTCTGAGCGCGCATAACCGCGCTCTGTAACCGCGCTCAGAACACGTAACCGGCTTTGTAACCCGGCTCTGAGCAGCGTAACCGCGCTCTGTAACCGCTCAGAACACGTAACCCGCGCTTTGTAAGTAACCTCTGTTACAGAGCTCTGAGCGCGTAATGTAACCGCGCTCCCACGCTCAGAACACGTAAGCTCTGTTATTAAAATGAATGAATAGAGCAGCATTTTCGATCAGGACCATGTTATTTAAAGGGGTCTTCTGAAAGTGTCCTGCTCTAGAAGCAGAGGCCTACCCTAAAGCACATACTCAATTCATTTCTAATTTATTTATAATTACATCTGGAAAGTTAGGTTTATTCCTTTTAATCCTTTAATGTCCAACTCTAAAGTAGGCCTACAGTCTGGTCACTGACTTCATCTATTGTCCTGTTTAACCTGCTGTGTATCAGCTGCTGTTGAGGGGAAGCTGTCTTTAGTGAGTTTGATAAAGTTGTACAGCTCTAATGCTGTTGTCTTCTGCCTCCGACAAAATAAAGTGGTTTCAACTGCAATCAAATGGCACAGCATTTATTTTAAAAGGATTGCAGTAAGTGTAATTCTTTAAAAAAAAAAAAATAAATAAATAAAATGTGGTCACGTGGCTCAGCGGTCATCCTTCAACCGGAAGGTAAACGGTTCGATTCCCTCTCTCTCCACAGTTCATACTATCGTTGTGTCCTTGGGCAAGACACTTAACCCCTCTTGCCTCCTGTGGTGTTCCAGCTGTAACACTGGTGAATGGAAACTTAATGTAAGTCGCTTTGGATAAAAGTGTCTGCTAAATGACTGTGTATGTGTGTGTGTGTGTGTTCGTGTGTGTGTTCGTGTGTGGTCAGGCGCTGGGGTCCCACGGCAACAGCGCGGTGGAGGTGGACCGAGACACGGTGGAGCGGATGAACCGGATCCAGAGCAGCTTCAAAGGAAACAAGGAGGCGGTCCTGGTAGAGCTGCTGCGGCGCGTCTGCGACATCCAGCCCCAGTTTCACGCCAACTACAGGGTCTGCGGCTGAAGACAGGGACCTGGTCTATTAGACCCACATTAGTCCTGCTTTAGTTGTATTTCTCTGATGGAGATGGTCAGAGTTATATTTGTTGTTTATGTGATGAATAAATGTATTGTTTATTTATGGATATTATTATTGTGTGGAGCCGCCCTTGTCCAATCAGGAGTGAGTATTTTGACCATGTGACTGTTGTGTGAAGAATAAAGTGTAAACCCTCCGCTGAAGACTCGAGTTTGTTCTAACTCGGAGCTGGAGCGACCAGTGTAGAGTTTTTAACAGCAGCCATTTTATCTGCTCCCTGTTTTTGTAAAAGGTGATATCGTCCGTCGACCAATCACAGACAAGAATGAAACAAAAAAAACGCCAACACAGTCTAGGTTGAGGTTCAGTGACCAATCAGAAAGGAGCTGGTGTGGAGGAGGAAAGTGTCTGCAGCAGCGACTATGGCACAGATGTTCAGAGACACTAATGACTCTAACGTAAGCCTGAGCTGAGAGAGAGATGAACCAGACTGGATTTGTTTGGTTTTATCAGAACTTACTCTGCATTAGCCTCTGAGTGAGTTTGGACCAAAACTACAAATGTGACATTAAAAAGACTCCAATATAAAAAGCAAGGCTGTCCTTCGTCTACGTGTCCTCAGATTTCAGGATTTATTGTGGGCAAATTTGGGGTAAAACATCAGCAGCTTCACAAAAGGAACCACCACCTGCGTTTGTAATCTGGTTTGAGCTTAGAACCAAAAGGCCACACCAGTTTAATTCTAAACCATTTACCATCAATGCTCTAAACAACCCACTGATCAGGTTGCACTTACAAAAGTAAAAAGAATTTCCTCTTGGCCGATGGAAAGTCCAGACCAGATTTAAGAACAATAGACAATGCTCTCCCTTTACATCTCATTGTTGGCTGTCTTAACAGTGACATTAATACTAACTTCTATTTTCACATTTTCTACCTGTCTTTGCTTTTTCCCTAACATTTTATAGCATACCCTTCTGAGCCTTTTAAAAAAGGTTGAAGACCAGATGCTTTTACTTCAATCTTTTTTTCCAAGATGTCCTGGATGACTGAGAACCTTCACAGACCTCTGAGCCTTTGAAACTTTTAGTTCTAGTTCTATTCGGATCCACTTCTAAAGTTCACTAAACCTTACTTTTACATTTACATTTACATTTAGCAGACGCTTTTATCCAAAGCGACTTACATTACCAGTGTTACAGTCACTGGAGGCAAGGTGGGTTAAGTGTCTTGCCCAAGGACACAACGACAGTATGAACTGTCTTCTTATGAACTGTTTCTTTAAATAAATAAATGCCGCCTACGTGGCTCACGCTCACCCCGGCGCTGCCGCTGCGTGCTGACGTCACGACGCACGGACGTGGGAAGTGTGTCCGCGGCTCAGTAGCCTCAGCAGGAGTCCGAGCGAAAAGGGGAAAAAAGAGTTTTTACGGATTTTACGAAGCGTTTTTTGAGTTTTTTTTTTAAGCTCCGTGATTCAGAGGAAAATAAGAAAAAACCGCGAAAAAGTGACGAAAACATTGCGATTTTTCAAGGTAAGTTTGAGAAATGTGTTCCAAGAAGTGTCAGTGACCTCTACTTTTACACAAGACCGGTTCAGACCTGGTTCAGTCCTGGTTCAGTCCTGGTTTAGACCTGGTTCAGACCTGGTTTAGACCTGGTTTAGACCTGGTTCAGACCTGGTTCAGTCCTGGTTTAGTCCTGGTTTAGACCATGTTTAGTCCTGGTTTAGACCATGTTTAGTCCTGGTTTAGACAATGTTTAGTCCTGGTTTAGACCTGGTTTAGTCCTGGTTTAGTCTTGTTTTAGTCTTGTTTTAGTCCGGGTTTAGACCTGGTTTAGATTTGGTTTAGTCCTGGTTTAGACCTGGTTTAGTCCTGGTTAAGTCCTGGTTAAGTCCTGGTTTAGACCTGGTTTAGTCCTGGTTTAGTCCTGGTTTAGTCCTGGTTTAGACCTGGTTTAGTCCTGGTTTAGTCCTGGTTTAGTCCTGGTTTAGTCCTGGTTTAGACCATGTTTAGTCTGGTTTAGACCTGGTTTAGTCCTGGTTTAGTCCTGGTTTAGTCCTGGTTTAGACCTGGTTTAGTCCTGGTTTAGACCATGTTTAGTCTGGTTTAGACCTGGTTTGGTCCTGGTTTAGTCCTGGTTTAGTCCTGGTTTAGTCCTGGTTTAGACCTGGTTTAGTCCTGGTTTAGTCCTGGTTTAGTCCTGGTTTAGTCCTGGTTTAGTCCTGGTTTAGTCCTGGTTTAGTCCTGGTTTAGACCTGGTTTAGTCCTGGTTTAGTCCTGGTTTAGACTAGTCCTGGTACTGACTGAGAAATACCAGAAATAGTCCTGCTTTGGTCTTCATGGTCTTGATATGGATAATTCTGGAAGAGAAGGAAATCAATGAAAAAACTCCTCCAACATCCCTTTAACAAACGAAGACGAGCCAGGCTCTGTGGGTCCAGATCTGCCAGAGCCGAGCGGTGCCTTTGTCTGGTTCCAGTTAGTGACCGAACATAGGAGTCGCACCGTGCAATAGAGGTGTGAACCTACACTGGTCTCACGGTTCAGTTCGATTCGATTATCTCGATGCATCACGATGCATCACGATGCATTGATGATGCATCGTGATGCATCATCAATGCATCGTGATGCATCACGATGCATTGATGATGCACTGCATCCTTATTTTTAAATTTTGCTTCACATGTATACAATTGTGTCAATAAATACAAGCAGTCAGATATATGAACTGAACCTTTAATTTTACCTGAAACACGCTTTTACGCTACATTCTTGAATGTAGCGTTTGTATGACCAGTAATATAACACAGAATAACACAAAATCTTCCAGTCATCGCTAATGTAATGTGCCGTTATTGTCACATACAACTCTGTCGCGACCGAAGTCCAGGAATCACATGTTATTGCAACTCGATGAGCTTGGCTCATTGACGCCATTACCTGGGCTTTGGTTTCGAGGTAGAGTTCCGGGATAACTTTTTCTGAAAAGTGGCTGCGAGAGGGGAGTGTTGTTAACAGGTGGCGAAACCCAGGGTTTTCCACTAAAGAAAAGGGCCGTATATCCTTTGCTATAAAAGATGCCACTGCTCTAGGGCTGGGTATTGATCAAAATCTTTCGATCCGGTGCCAATTTCGATACCTCATTTTCGATACCGGTTCCTAACGATACTTTTTTCGATACCATGTGTTTTAAAATCCATTTCAAAATCAACACAAATACATTAAACACAAAACTTTTATTTTTCATCTTAATTAAAACAAATTCTGGTAACACTTCACACTCACACTTCACACATCGTATCAATCCTAACTTGGCCAAAAGTTACAAAAAAAGAGAAACCTTTTTGCCACAACATGAACATATTATAAATAAATAAATAAATAAATGATATTGTGTACATCCTAATATTGAACTAAAATTCAAAGGAATGTAAAAATAAAAAAAAACTTTTTAGTGCAAAATCAAACCGCTCAGCAGTTTTTCTTCAGAAAGATCAACATGTCGGCTTTTTCTGGCAACAGACAGGCCCGCTCCTGGCTAATGGTGTCCCCAGCCGTAGAAAATGTACGCTCTGAGAGCGTCGACGAGGCATGTACACAGAGTAACCTGGCTGCCAAGCTGGATAGCATTGGCAGTGTGTCCTTCTTACTCCACCACCAAGTTGCTGGATTCACTGAGTGTTGAGTGTACACGGCAAACCTCTGTAGAGCTGTATCTCCTCCTGAATTATCTCTGAGGTGCTGGTCATGCTGTTGGCTGTTACTTCTATCGCCATGTCTTCCTCTGCAAAAGGAGGCAGAGGCTAATGTGAAGGAGGAAATAACAGCGCTAACGCTACAGCAACCGACTAGCAGCACAAGCTAACATACATAAAGTGGTAGTCAACGTCATGGGGATGCATTTGGTTTAAGTAGGGAAATTACACTTATCTGTCAAATATTTCTAAAATGTGAAACCTTAACGTTACGTTGGAAAAACAAAGATGTTGCCTGGTCAAAGAATAAGGTTAAAGCTAGCGCCTGGGTAATGTTACATCGCAACGCAGAGTTGCATCCACACATTGAAACCACTCGCGTTAGCGTAAACAATTACTTTAACTTCTGTTCGCTAAAAAGGTAATATCTTCCTTTCTTACCTGCTACAATGTCAGAAATGCCAGATGATGTTGAAGGGGGCAGGTTTGACTCCGATGAGGTGCAAGGCTCCTCTGGTTCCTTCTTTTTACATACAGTTACAGTGCAACTTTCTGCCTTCATATTGATCCCGTGCATGGTCAAATGCTTCATTAAATTTGTGGTATTGTCGGCTTTGGTTGCAATACACTTGTCACATATGTTGCACTTTGCTGACTCGGCATCCACTTTTATAAAGTGTAGCCACACTTTAGATCTCTTTGGCATTATAAAACTGGAACGTTTGGAGAAAAAACAACTAACGTTACACTTGTGTTGTGTGACTGCGAGTGCGAGTATCTTCAGATATCCCACCGCCACGTCACGTGGTGGTGGACAGCCAATCACGGCGAATGTAGTTCCTTACATGCACGTATGCTACAAGCTCACACAGACAAAAAAAAAACCCGGCCGCTTGGCTTTTGGAACCGAAATTTGGCACCGAAAGATAAATAATATTTCGATACCCATAGAATCGAAGTTTTTCGTTCGATACCATAAAGGTATCGAAGTTCGGTACCCAGCCCTACACTGCTCTGGTAATTCTCTGCCCTCTCACTGAGTTTGGCGGCAACGTTGATATAAGTTGATAAATTTTTGGCTGAGCTGGATCCACAATGGCACTGACAGGCGTTTGCAGCTCGGGGTGAAAACGACTGACGTGGTTTCTCATGTTGGTGGTATTACACCCTGCATATTTTATATTTGCGTGACATGATTTGCACACAGCGTGTGTCTTGTCAAGGTTGGGCTTACCGTGTTGTTGATAAAAGACGAAATGTGCCCAAATGTCGGCTTTTAAAGTGATTGGAGCATTTTCTTTTGCACGCTCAGGCGTTTCGCCTCCCTCTGCCATTGTATGCCGCGACTAAGCACGCGGTGCTGACGTCAGAAATGCGTCAGTACATTATAACCGGTTATGGGCTATTACTGAACCGAATCGTCCTCGTCTGCATCGCGATGCACCGTAGAAACGATTCATTTTGACACCCCTACCGTGCAACACCGGCCCCCGCGTCTCTACCTTTTTGGCAGTCTGATCAGACCTTTCCAACCCGCGCGAGCATGTCTTACAATCCATCACTTTTGCCCTGGATGAGCGGAGGTGTCCCACCGGTCAGCGCACACCTCCAGTCTATTGTGTGCAGCAAACAGGGTTTGCTTTACTGCATGGCCGCTCTACTCTTGATTTCATGGCCCTCACTGAGACAAGGCAGCGGGGACAGGAATACTCTCATTTAAGTGAGCTGTGCCCTCCTTCTCCTTTGGCCGAGACATAAACTGCCTGAATGCAGAGTTCCTTGTCAGTCGTTGTAATGTCATGGTGGCCTCTGTAAAGCACAAAATGACTTCTCCTAAAAATCCTCGTCCCTGGTTAAATGAGGAGATTGCTTCCTTCAGAAGAACATGTTGCAAGGTAGAGCGCTTGTTGAACTCCACTAACTTGGAAGTGCACAGACTGCATTAAATGGAGCTGATTGTACAACTAAACAAAATGTTGAAGCAGGCCAGGTCTATGTATTTCTATGATCTTGTACATTTGAATCTTGAATCTTTGAATCTTTGAATCTTGAATCTTGAATTTGAATATATTATAAAGAGAAATCCCAAAGTTGTCTTTGAATCCATCCAGAATATTGTTTCACCCTCAACTCCACTGGTGCCTGTTTACTGCAACAGAGTTTTAAAATACCTAATAAATAAGTTAGGGATGGACAATAAATTGGCGCTAATAGCAAGCTAGCGCTAGCATTTGCATGTGGCTAATCCTAACACAAGAAGCAAGCGCTGCTAAATGGAGCCCCACAGCAAGTCCCTGGAAAAAAAACAAGAAATTAAGATTCTGCGAAAACCAATTTTACAACCAATAAGAGAATAGAAATGACTGGGGTACAATGTAATTGCACAGTTTAAGCAAATTGTTTTCATTTTTAAAAATGAATGTGAGTTTATGCGTTAGCCTAAAGCAGTGGTCCTCAAACTGTGGTACGCTGACCTCCTTGACTGGTACTCAGAGTTTCTGAGATTTTCTTTTAAAGGCAGATATTTAAAATATAATTATAAAATAAAACTAAAATTCAGAAAGCAATCAAACGTACCCCGTGATTGTATATTTATTTGTATTTTACTGTGACCCACTTGTGTAGTTTACTTGAACTGCACTTCTATATGACCAGTAATATAACACAGAAGAGTGGTACTTAGAATAGTTTGGGAATCACTGGCTTCAAGCAACGGCTATCAATGACTAAAATATATTAAATATCCACACAAAACAGACAAATATTGGATATCAGCTGAAAACATCTATCAACCCACACTTGCTCTGATCTAAGGTGAACGAGATCAGAGAGCGTGTAAAACCATTACAGACATGAGATGATGTCATGGTCTTGCTTAAAAACAGGAAGCCGTCCTCATGCCCGTTGGAAAAATTACTAACTTCTTTGTTTTTAGAGATTGATCTTGTCAAAATAATTAACATGTCACTTTCCACTGGGAGTGTCACAAACTTTTGTTAACAAGTAGTGATAAGCCCCAATAATAATAATAATAATTAAAGCCGCAAGCGGCGATAAAGGCCCTCGCCTCCCTTGAGACTGCGGAAACACATATACTCGGAGGACTGCATTTCGTGCTTTAAAGCGTAAACTTCACGGTAATGTCAAATAACCGGGCCTGTGCTACTGCTGGGGCCTGCTACACCACCTTGTAATTTAGAGTTAAAGGTCTCCACAATCCCTGGTTTTCCTGGGAGCTCTCTGAAACTTTGGAAATAATAGATTATGCTTGGGCTAAGGCGAGAAAAACAAAGTACTGGCTGGAGATTTGAGATGACTCAGGAATCGCTGCACCCCCCTGTTTAAAAAGGCAAAATGTAAATATAACTTGTCTAAAAGTACAAGGTTACAAGTTCCAAAGGATTCTGAGGAGTTTTCTAAGACTCTAGCCGTGGCTCTGGAGGGTCCTCCTCTAAGGGAAGGATCCTGGCAATTGGGAAATGGCATTTATTTCCCAAAGAAATGGCTGCCTCTTCACAGACTCATTACGACCACAGCCACAAATGTATCAAAAACAAATTGATAACTTTTTTGGCACACGTGTCTAGATGATACTCACCAAATTTGGAGCTGTTTAGATGAAAAGCCTTTAGACACAAGGGGTGCAATTTAGGTGGTCACGCATTCCACCCAACATAGTAGATTTCCTGTTGAGTTTACGGTATGGCTGTAATAAACTTTTCTGTTTGCCCTGAGGTGTCCTATGGATGTACCAAGTTTTGTATTTCTACATTGGAAAAATTTACTTTCATTTTCCATAGAACCAATGTATTTTGACTTTTCTAGGGTCGCCACTGAGTCATTTTCATATTTTTTTCGGGACTTCAAATACATAAATTTTTGCCGGGCTTGAAGTCTGGGACCAATAAAAATGACTTTTAGTTGTTGGTTTACAGGGTCAAATTTAGGATCATTTTGCAGAAAAATTATAATAAGAAAATATATACCAAATTATAATAAAAAAAAATATAACTCAAAAAAAAAAGTCTAGAAAAACGCCAGTCTATTTTACATACATGTGTTTAGCTCATTTTGCCCAAGTTTGGTGTCTGTGGAATGAAGCAGCTATTTTTTGTTTTTTAAAAAAGAGGTGTATTTTAAGTCGGTTCACATTTTCAATTTAAAATGGCCGCCTTCCCGTGTGTGATAAGTGTGGTCCCCATTGGCTTTTTGTTCATAAGCCCATACTGGATGTGTGTACCAAGTTTCATTTGCCTACAACAAACTAAAAATTTCACTTCCCATTGACTTTTTTCACATTTTTGGGACGTTGCTATGGCAACACATTTATAGATAGGGGGTGGTTGTTATTGGCTTTTATGCTCATCGTGACATAGGAGATGTGTGTACCAAATTTCATGTCTCTATGACAAACTAAATTCATGGGTCCCATTATAAGTTTGTAGGGGCGCTGGAGAGCCATTTCTAAAGATAACCCTTTTATTTACATATTTTTGTGTTCAGGTCATGAGGGTCCAACTCGATCCGAGAAGGCGTTTGAGAGTTAAGAGACGTTTATTTTTTCACAAAAATGGCCACCTCGTTACAGGCTTGCCACACCCATACCCGATAAGATATCAAAAACAAAGTCACAACTTTGGTTGGCACATGTGTCTAGATGATACTCACCAAATTTGGGGCCATTTAGATTAAAACACAATGATTTGCATCTTTTTAAAGGGTCGCGATTTTAGTGGCGCTGCGTTTCACCCCACATGGCGGACTTCCTGTTAAGTTTAGGGTGTGGCTGTCATTGACTTTTCTGTTTGCCCTGAGGTGTCCTATGGATGACCCAAGTTTCATTTTTCTACATTGGAAAAAAGTTACTTTCACTTTCCATAGGCCCAATGTATTTTGATTTTGTAGGGGTCGCCACTGAGTCATTTTTCATATTTTTTTTTCGGCGACTTCAAATACATACATTTTTCGCCGAGCTTGAAGTCTGGGACCAATAAAAATGACTTTTCGTGCATGTTCACTGGGTCAAATTTAGGATCATTTGGTCGGAAGAAAAAAAAAAAAAAAAAAAAATCCGAGCATAAATAATAGGCCCTCCCGGTCATCACCGGCTCGGGCCTAATAATACTTAAAGCCGCAAGCGGCGATAAAGGCCCTCGCCTCCCTTGAGACTGCGGAAACACATATACTCGGAGGACTGCATTTTTCAAATACATAAATTTGGGTGGGAACTGGGTCAAATTGAGGATCATTTTGCAGAAAAATTATAATAAAAAAATATAACTCGAGCAAAAACAACGAAAAACGCCTGTCTATTGAACACATGTGTTTAGCTCATTTTGCCTAAGTTTGGTGTCTGTGGAAAGAAGCAGCTATTTTGTTAGGATGCGTTTCGCTTCATTCGCGCAAGTTTTAAAAATCTGAACTTTGGCGAAAATTTGCGGCGCGTTAACCAATCAGGAGCTTGCTCTAGTAGTGACGTGCTACAAGGCGGACCGTAGAGGCAGAAATCCAAAACAACAATGGAGGACGAAGTTATCGGGGCAGCCTGTGGAATACGTAACATCTTCGTCATTTTACAGAGCCAGGAATCTTAAAAGTTCTTTCTTGAAGGAAAGTGAGTGAGGGGGTCGGAAACTCTGGTAAGTTGCAAAAACGCCTTTTAATTCTTTAGAGTCGTATATATTGAGCCAACTAGCTAGCTAAAGCCTGAGCTAATTTGCCGTACTTTATAACTAGTTTTCCACCGACGAGTCTATGTGTTTATCCAGAGAAAGTGTGCAGAATGAGCCTGAAGAACATGTATTTAAAGGAGAGGAGATGGAGAAGGGGGTTAGCAGCAGGTTTAGGACAAAAGTGGAAGTACTCTGCGTTCTGTCTTTCCTCAACCCATAGTCTTCTCACGAGAGACAAGCGAGAGGGGGTCCGAGGATTACGACCACCCCGAGAACCAGGGCGAGACAGAAGCAGCAGCAGGACATTCAGAGACAGGAGGAGTGTTGACAAGTGAAGCCACACAGAGGATACACACGTGGACAAAAATGTTGGTACCCTTCGGTCAATGAAAGAAAAACCCACAATGTTCACAGAAAAAACTTTATTCTGACAAAAGTAATAATAAATAAAATTTCTATGAATGTTAACCAATGAAAGTCAGACATTGCTTTTTAACCATGCTTCAACGGAATTATTTAAAAAAATAAACTCATGGAACAGGCCTAGACAAAATTGTTGGTACCCCTAAGTTAATATTTTGTTGCACAACCTTTTGAGGCTATCACTGCAATCAGACGATTCCTGTAACTGTCAATGAGACTTCTACACCTCTCAGCAGGTATTTTGGCCCACTCCTCATGAGCAAACTGCTCCAGTTGTTTCCGGTTTGAAGGGTGTCTTTTCCAGACGGCATGTTTCAGCTCCTTCCAAAGATGCTCAATAGGATTGAGGTCAGGGCTCATAGAAGGTCACTTTAGAATTGTCCAATGTTTTCCTCTTAACCATTCTTGAGTGTTTTTAGCTGTGTTTTGGGTCATTGTCCTGTTGCAAGACCCATGACCTGCGACTGAGACCAAGCTGTCTGACACTGGCCAGCACATTTCTCTCTAGAATCACTTGATAGTCTTCAGATTTCATTGTACCCTGCACAGATTCAAGACACCCTGTGCCAGATGCAGCAAAGCAGCCCCAGAACATAACAGAGCCTCCTCCATGTTTGACAGTAGGGACAGTGTTCTTTTCTTGATATGCTTCATTTTTCCGTCTGTGAACATAGAGCTGATGTGCCTTGGCAAAAAGTTCCATTTTTGTCTCATCTGTCCATAGGACATTCTCCCAGAAGCTTTGTGGCTTGTCAACATGTAGTTTGGCATATTCCAGTCTAGCTTTTTATGATTTGTTTTCAACAATGGTGTCCTCCTTGGTCGCCTCCCATGTAGTCCACTTTGGCTCAAACAACGATGGATGGTGCGATCTGACACTGATGTTCCTTGAGCATGGAGTTCACCTTGGATCTCTTTAGAAGTCTTTCTGGGCTCTTTGTTACCATTCGGATTATCCGTCTCTTTGATTTGTCATCAATTTTCCTCCTGCGGCCACGTCCCAGGAGGTTGGCTACAGTCCCATGGATCTTAAATTTCTGAATAATATGTGCAACTGTAGTCACAGGAACATCTAGCTGCTTGGAGATGGTCTTATAGCCTTTACCTTTATCATGCTTGTCTATAATTTTCTTTCTATTCTCCTGCGAACTCTTTCCTTCTCTTCCTCTGGTCCATGTTGAGTGTAGTACACACCATGTCACCAGACAACACAGTGACTACCTGAAGCCCTATAAATAGGCCCACTGACTGATTACAAGATTGTACACACCTGTGATGCTAATTAGTGCACACACCTTGAATTAACATGTCCATTTGGTCACATTATTTACAGTCTTTTCTAGGGGTACCATCAATTTTGTCTAGGCCTGTTCCATGAGTTTATTTTTTTAAATAATTCCGTCGAAGCATGGTTGAAAAGCAATGTCTGACTTTCATTGGTTAACATTCATAGATTTTTTATTTATTATTACTTTTGTCAGAATAAAGTTTTTTTCTGTGACCATTGTGAGTTTTTCTTTCATTGACCGAAGGGTACCAACATTTTTGTCCACGTGTGTATGTGTTGTTTGTGACTGGTGTGATGTTCAAATGTTAACTTGTAGTCATATTTAATATTATAATGTGTATATTGTCATGACAGAGCTGACTTTTGATGCCAATGAGCCTGCCCCCCCCCCCTGCGAAAACCTGCTGCTGCACCCCCCCTGCCCCATCCACATCTGCTGCTGTATCCACAGGTGTGTACAGGCAATAAATACATATCATATACAATCATTTACAGTAAGCCCTCATAGCCTCTTACATTCAGATACAAACACAACCCTGGTGCTTTGTTAATGAGTAGATAATGTTTTTCTGCCTTTTTCATGTGTCATTTAATACAGAGCAACCAAAGAGAAGACCCCAGGAGAAGACCCAGTTCAGAAGCTCTCAGAACACATGCTGTAGCTCCAGGTTCAGAGGATCTTCTCTTGAGTCTGGTCCCTTCTCTGCAGAAGTTACTGTCTTGGACGAAACAATTTGTCAAATTTCAAATACATACATTAATCTATGAAAGCAGCACAGTTCTGCTTCATTTGGAACCCAGTGTATAGTTTTTAAAATGATGCAGCTGTCACAGCAGGAAATAAACCAGACTCTCTCTGTTCTCCTCTCCTTCACTTTAGGATTCTTTTGTTCCTGCTCAGAAATAGTGCATTAAGTTTTGTGTATAGTTTCATATTTCCATTTTTTTTAAATAAATGTTTTATATAATGACCAAAGGTTTTGATGTGTTTGTCACAAACATTTCAATATTTCAGACTGATTTATTTAGAATAAATAGAAGAAAGTTTATTATGTTCAGTATTTAAGACTAGATTACTTATGGTAAAGATTTGTTCATTAGGCCCGAGCCGGTGATGACCGGGAGGGCCTATTGTTTTTGCTCGGGTTTTTTTTTTTTTTTTTTTATCTTTCTTGTGACAATATGATCCTAAATTTGACCCAGTGAACATGCACGAAAAGTCATTTTTATTGGTCCCAGACTTCAAGCTCGGCGAAAAATTTATGTATTTGAAGTTGCCGAAAAAAAAATATGAAAAATGACTCGGTGGCGACCCCTACAAAATCAAAATACATTGGGCCTATGGAAAGTGAAAGTAACTTTTTTCCAACGTAGAAAAATGAAACTTGGTATATCCATAGGACACCTCAGGGCAAACAGAAAAGTCAATGACAGTCACACCCTAAACTCAACAGGAAGTCCGCCATGTGGGGTGAAACGCGCGGCCACTAAAATCGCACTTTGCAGAAAGATGCAAATCATTGTGTTTTAATCTAAATGGCCCCAAATTTGGTGAGTATCATCTAGACACATGTGCCAACCAAAGTTGTGACTTTGTTGTTGATATCTTATCGGGTATGGGTGTGGCAAGCCTGTAACGAGGTGGCCATTTTTGTGAAAATTAAATGTCTCTTAACTCTCAAACGCCTTCTCGGATCGAGTTGGACCCCGTTATGTCTTTTTTAAAAGTACACAGACAATAGCTGCTTCATTCCACAGACACCAAACTTGGGCAAAATGAGCTAAACACATGTATGTAAAATAGACAAGCGTTTTTCTAGACTTTTTTGCTCGAGTTATATTTTTTTATTATAATTGGTATATATTTTTTATCATATTTTTCTGCAAAATGATCCTCAATTTAACCCAGTAAACGTACAACTAAAAGTCATTGTTATTGGTCCCAGATTTCAAGCCCAGCGAAAAATTTATGTATTTGAAGTCCCCGAAAAAAAAATATGAAAAATGACTCAGTGGCGACCCCTAGAAAAGTCAAAATACATTGGGCCTATGGAAAATTAAAGTAAATTTTTCCAATGTAGAAATACAAAACTTGGTACATCCATAGGACACCTCAGGGCAAACAGAAAAGTTTATTACAGCCATATCGTAAACTCAACAGGAAATCTACTATGTTGGGTGGAATGCGTGACCACCTAAATTGCACCCCTTGTGTCTAAAGGCTTTTCATCTAAACAGCTCCAAATTTTGGCCTTAATAGGCAAGGCTTTGAGATATTTCTTTGTGTTATTTTGAGAGGGGTGTAGGCAGTAGGTTGTTGTTGTTGTTGTTGTTTTCATCTAGACACGTGTGCCAAAAAAGTTATCAATTTGTTTTTTGATACATTTGTGGCTGAGGTCGTAATGAGTCTGTGAAGAGGCAGCCATTTCTTTGGGAAATAAATGCCATTTCCCAATTGCCAGGATCCTTCCTTTAGAGGAGGCCCCTCCAGAGCCAAGACTAGAGTCTTAGAAAACTCCTCAGAATCCTTTGGAACTTGTAACCTTGTACTTTTAGACAAGTTATATTTACATTTTGCCTTTTTAAACAGGGGGGTGCAGTGATTCCTGAGTTATTAGCCCAAGCATAATCTATTATTTTCAAAGGTTCAGACAGCTCCCAGGAAAACCAGGGATTGTGGAGACCTTTAACTCTAAGGTTAGGTTACAAGGTGGTGTAGCAGGCCCCAGCAGTAGCACAGGCCCGGTTATTTGACATTACCGTGAAGTTTACGCTTTAAAGCACGAAATGCAATCCTCCAGTGCATGTGTCCTGGTCTCAAGGGAGGCGAGGGCCTTTATCGCCGCTTGCGGCTTTAATTTTTATTATATTCTATTGCAAACACATCTACAATAGTAAGAAAACAGTTATTTATGATTGGACCAGTGTTTGTAGTATTAATGAGAAACAAGCCATGAGTCAGAGATTCCTTTTGGAGGCTGGCTCCATTTATTAAAGAAATAAAGACGGCGATAAAGGCCCTCGCCTCCTTGAGACGCGGGGACACATGCACTCGGAGGATTGCATTTGGCTTTAAACTTCACGGTAATGTCAAATAACCGGGCCTGTGCTACTGCTGGGGCCTGCTACACCACCTTGTAATTTAGAGTTAAAGGTCTCCACAATCCCTGGTTTTCCTGGGAGCTGTCTGAACCTTTGAAAATAATAGATTATGCTTGGGCTAAGGCGAGAAAAACAAAGTACTGTTTTTTGAAAGAGAGGTGTATTCTAAGTCGGTTCACATTTTCAATTCAAAATGGCTGCCTTCTCGTGTGTGATAAGGTGTGGTCCCCATTGGCTTTTTTGTTCATAGGCTCATACTGGATGTGTGTACCAAGTTTCATTTGTTTCAATACATTTTTAAAAAGCCAAATTCAAATTTTATTGATGGTATATTTTATTTTAGTTACACCTTGTAACCAAGGACGTCCTGCCCATGAGACTCTGTAAGCTGTGAGCAGGTCTAAACCTGCTGGAGCCAGGTCTAAACCTGCTGGAGCCAAGTCTAAACCTGCTGGAGCCAAGTCTAAACCTGCTGGAGCCAGGTCTAAACCTGCTGGAGCCAGGTCTAAACCTGCTGGAGCCAGGTCTAAACCTGCTGGAGCCAGGTCTAAACCTGCTGGAGCCAGGTCTAAACCTGCTGGAGCCAGGTCTAAACCTGCTGGAGCCAGGTCTCTCTAAACCCAGTCTTCTCCCTGGGTCTGTTTTGTCAGGTCATATGCTCTCAGGTGTGTTCTTGAAGCTGATTGGCTGCTGTGTAGGGACGGTGGAAGCTGATTGGTGGATTTTATCTCTGAGTTTTACTGCAGCCCTTTCGCTCTTTTTTTGTCTCAGTCTTTGCTACGTCTCCTTCGGCTCCAGCTGTTCCTCTTCTTCCTCTTCTTCCTCTTCAGGTAAATTCTAATTTAAATAAGTCCTGGAAAATCTTAAAGATATATCTTAAATACAGTCAACGTTTCCCGGTCATAGGTTAAAGGTTAGAAATGATATTGCTCAACACGTTTGTTGTGTAACTGCGGGGGGGGGGAGAGAGACTAACTCACATTGAGTTAAATCTGACACGTCCTACAGCTGTAGGTCATGGACTTGATTAATACACACCTGTATTAGATCATAATACAGTCCTGGTTTAGACCTGGTTTAGACCTGGTTTAGACCTGGTTTAGACCTGGTTTAGACCTGGTTCAGTCCTGGTTTAGACCTGGTTTAGTCCTGGTTTAGACCTGGTTTAGACCTGGTTCAGTCCTGGTTTAGACCTGGTTTAGACCTGGTTTAGACCTGGTTTAGACCTGGTTCAGTCCTGGTTCAGTCCTGGTTCAGTCCTGGTTTAGACCTGGTTTAGTCCTGGTTTAGACCTGGTTTAGACCTGGTTTAGACCTGGTTTAGTCCTGGTTTAGACCTGGTTTAGACCTGGTTTAGACCTGGTTCAGTCCTGGTTTAGACCTGGTTCAGATCTGGTTTAGTCCTGGTTTAGACCTGGTTTAGTCCTGGTTTAGTCCTGGTTTAGTCCTGGTTTAGTCCTGGTTTAGTCCTGGTTTAGACCTGGTTTAGTCCTGGTTTAGACCTGGTTTAGTCCTGGTTTAGTCCTGGTTTAGTCCTGGTTTAGTCCTGGTTTAGACCTGGTTTAGTCCTGGTTTAGACCTGGTTTAGACCTGGTTTAGACCTGGTTTAGTCCTGGTTTAGACCTGGTTTAGACCTGGTTCAGATCTGGTTTAGTCCTGGTTTAGACCTGGTTTAGACCTGGTTTAGTCCTGGTTTAGTCCTGGTTTAGTCCTGGTTTAGACCTGGTTTAGACCTGGTTTAGTCCTGGTTTAGTCCTGGTTTAGTCCTGGTTTAGACCTGGTTTAGACCTGGTTTAGTCCTGGTTTAGACCTGGTTTAGTCCTGGTTTAGACCTGGTTTAGACCTGGTTCAGATCTGGTTTAGTCCTGGTTTAGACCTGGTTTAGACCTGGTTTAGTCCTGGTTTAGTCCTGGTTTAGTCCTGGTTTAGACCTGGTTTAGACCTGGTTTAGTCCTGGTTTAGTCCTGGTTTAGTCCTGGTTTAGTCCTGGTTCAGTCCTGGTTTAGACCTGGTTTAGTCCTGGTTTAGTCCTGGTTTAGTCCTGGTTTAGACCTGGTTTAGACCTGGTTTAGACCTGGTTTAGACCTGGTTCAGATCTGGTTTAGTCCTGGTTTAGTCCTGGTTTAGACCTGGTTTAGACCTGGTTTAGACCTGGTTTAGTCCTGGTTTAGACCTGGTTTAGTCCTGGTTTAGTCCTGGTTTAGTCCTGGTTTAGTCCTGGTTTAGACCTGGTTTAGTCCTGGTTTAGACCTGGTTTAGTCCTGGTTTAGACCTGGTTTAGTCCTGGTTTAGACCTGGTTTAGACCTGGTTTAGACCTGGTTTAGACCTGGTTTAGACCTGGTTCAGACCTGGTTCAGACCTGGTTTAGTCCTGGTTTAGACCTGGTTTAGTCCTGGTTTAGACCTGGTTTAGACCTGGTTTAGTCCTGGTTTAGTCCTGGTTTAGTCCTGGTTTAGACCTGGTTTAGACCTGGTTTAGTCCTGGTTTAGTCCTGGTTTAGACCTGGTTTAGTCCTGGTTTAGACCTGGTTTAGTCCTGGTTTAGACCTGGTTTAGTCCTGGTTCAGTCCTGGTTTAGTCCTGGTTTAGACCTGGTTTAGACCTGGTTTAGTCCTGGTTTAGACCTGGTTTAGTCCTGGTTTAGTCCTGGTTCAGTCCTGGTTTAGACCTGGTTTAGACCTGGTTTAGACCTGGTTTAGTCCTGGTTTAGTCCTGGTTTAGTCCTGGTTTAGACCTGGTTTAGACCTGGTTTAGACCTGGTTTAGTCCTGGTTTAGACCTGGTTCAGTCCTGGTTTAGACCTGGTTTAGACCTGGTTTAGACCTGGTTTAGTCCTGGTTTAGTCCTGGTTTAGTCCTGGTTTAGACCTGGTTTAGACCTGGTTTAGTCCTGGTTTAGACCTGGTTTAGTCCTGGTTTAGACCTGGTTTAGACCTGGTTTAGTCCTGGTTTAGACCTGGTTTAGTCCTGGTTTAGACCTGGTTCAGTCCTGGTTAAGACCTGGTTTAGACCTGGTTCAGTCCTGGTCTAGTTTTGGGACAGATTCAGACTAAACTCAGTTAAATCTGTTGACCTTTTATTAAATTAAATAAATGCTCTAATCTGATTGGCTGCTGCGCCCTTTTAGCCCTGAGGCCTGACAGCCAATCAGATTACAGCAGGACGTCTGGACCCTGTTGCCGTTACCGTGGTTACGACAGACAATGATGACGTCACAGCGACCAGAAAACAAACTTATGTCGGTGTCAGTTTTTACCAGAATCAGACTCAAGCCGGATCCAGACCAGGTAAGCCCTGGACCAGGATCTAGACCGACCGGGGCTAGAACGGGGGTGTATTTCTGTGAGGGTTTTTGAGGATTTTTGAGACTAGTAATCTGGTCTGTTTAATGTGAGATTTAATTTGAGCACCTCCATAAATCCAGAAGTTGAATTAATCCATAGTTTTGTCTGAGTGTAAAGTGTTTTATGTTGAAGCAGGTTCTGCCTCAGAAATATTTATCCAAAAAGATGAGGGGGTGGTGTTTTTAGACGAGGAGGAGGTTATGATTGAGTTGGCTTTATTAATGAGAGAGAAACGGGACTGACACAAGTCTTTTAAACCTCTCTTTGGAGGAGGTTAATCCAGGGACCTCATGTCGGTGAAATGTCTCTGACGCTCGCGTGAGACTCTGTTTTTCTCACTGTCGTTGTTAAAGTGTGAGTAAACTAAGCCAAGGAGAAGAGTGACAGGTCTGAGCCTCTGCAGTGATGAAGAAAAGAGAGTTGGACAGACATGACTCAGCGTTTACTTGAGTTCATTGACCCGAGGAGTTTTTATGATGATGAGGAACGCAGCGCCTGTCACGTATATGACCCATGCACTTTATTATAACACATAGGAGTTCAGAGTTCAAGCCAGAGATGTTAAATGTTAGGACTGTGACTGAGTGATGGTAAATCATTACAGTTGGTTTATGGGAGGTATTTTATCTTCTTAGTGACCTGTGGCAAAAGTGTGTTCTTTTGAAAAAAGATAGTGCTCAGTGCTCAGGGGAAGGAGCTCATCAGTCCTAGTGGATTTGAAGGAGTTCAGTTAAAATGAATCTGGTTATTACTCACTGTCTGAGCAGGGGTTCTTTTCTCTCCACAACACCGGCTGCAATTTTAAAGAGGTAGCTCTTTGTGTTTTTGTTGCATAACTATTACACTTTAATGTGACGCTCACAAACACTACGGCTCTGGTTCACGTCCTGTTAGTCTTCTGCTTTATAAACATCCAAAAAGTTTCAGACAGAAGCTGTTACTGAAGTTCAGCAGCTCATGTTCCTCCTACGCTGTTTTGTCAGACAAACTTTAAAATTTAGATTCATTAGGTTTTCTGGAGCTGAAGCCTTGTTCTCTCTTTCTTCTGTTTGTTTCAGTCTCACGTGTTCCAATAACTGTAATTTCAATATTAGTAATAATCCCTGTGACCAAGAAGAAGTTGCTCATGTGTCCGTTATCTCTGTTAGCTTAGCTTAGTACAAACACAGAACATGTCAGAGGAGAGAGTGATCCATCCGGAAAAAAAATAATTCTTTATCTGGTTTTGTTTTTCAGACATGGATCAAGTAAACCACATGGACCACTCTGGCCACGCCCACGTACACCCCACGCCCACCGACACAGGGCATGAAGGCAACCAAGGAGGTCACATGGGGATGGTAACGATGGCGTCCATTTTGTCTAGTTCATAAATGTTTTGCACTTACCTGTGGAGCCTGGTTTAGTCTTAGTCCTGTACTAACCCTGGGTTTATCCTGGTTAGTCCAATGTTGATGGGATCGGAGCCGCCATTTTACATTTATTAATCAACAGACAATATTTTCCATCAGTTATCGCATAATGGTATAAGTCCCCATTTAGCCTTGACCCGCCTTTAGACATTTAGAATAAGAAATCACAAAAAGCTGCAATAAATATAAATGATGTAACTAACCCTGTTCTGTCCAGGTCATGACCTTCTACTTCGGCTACACCAACGTGGAGCTGCTCTTCTCTTCACTCATCATCAACTCTCCTGGAGGTAACTCCGCCCCTTGTACTCTGAACCAATTAGATGTTCTGTGTTTGAATGCTTCTAACTCCGCCCCCTGTGCTCTGAACCAATCAGAGATGTTCTGTATTTTTATGCCTCTAACTCCGCCCCCTGTGCTCTGAACCAATCAGAGATGTTCTGTATTTTTATGCCTCTAACCCCACCCCCTGTGCTCTGAACCAATCAGAGATGTTCTGTATTTTTATGCCTCTAACCCCACCCCCTGTGCTCTGAACCAATCGGAGATGTCCATCCATCTTCTACTTATCCGGTGCCGGGTCGCGGGGGCAGCAGTCTAAGAAGAGACTCCCTTCGGGGGGATACCGAGGCGTTCCCAGGCCAGCCGAGCAACATAGTTCCTCCAGCGTGTCCTAGGTCTTCCTGGGGCCTCCTCCTGGTGGGACATGCTCGGAGACATGCACAGGAGTCATCCGGAACAGATGACTGAGCCTCACCCCGGTTCTTCTCTAAACTCCACTCGAGTGACCGAGCTCCTCACCCTAGCTCTAGGGCAGCACCCTGCAGTGGAAACTCATTTCAGCCGCCTGAATCTGGTATCTTGTCCTTTCAGTCATGACCACAGGTAAGGGTAGGAATGTAGATCAACCGATAAACCCAGAGCATCGCCTGCAGCTCAGCTCCTTCTTCACCACAACAGAAGCTGCACCAATCTGTCTGTCGACCTTCTGTTCCTTCCTTCCCTCACTCGTGAACAAGACCTTGAGATACTTGAACACCTCCACTTGAAAACCTGAAAAAGGACAAACCACCCTTTTCCAGCTGAAAACCATGGCCTCAGACTTCGAGCTCATCCCAGCTGCAAACCGTCCCAGTGCAACTGAAGGTCCTGGCTTGATGGAGCCAACAGGACAACATCATCTGCAAAAAGCAGAGACGAGATCCTGTGGCCCCCAAACCGGACTCCCTGGCTGCGTATAGAAATCCTTGCTTTGCAGGAGGTGGGAGTGGGAGTCTCTCTGACAGGAGACTCGTCCAAAGGTTCCCAACAGATCCTCACAGTACGTTTGGGTCTGTCTCGTCTGTCCAGCTTTCTCCCCCGCCATCTTTATCCAACTCACCACCACCTGGTGATGAGTTGGATAAAGAGAAAGCACATCAATCTCTTAAATTGCTCTGAACTAATCAGAGATGTTGTTTAATTGTTTGTAATCCCGCCCCCTCTGCTCTGGACCAATCAGAGATGGTGGCGGCATGTATTGGAGTGTTCTTATTGGCCGCTTTGTACGAGGGGCTGAAGATTGGACGAGAGGTGCTTCTGAGACGGAGCCAGGTGAACGTCAGGTACAACTCCATGCCTCTGCCTGGAACTGACGGCACCGTGCTGATGGAGACACACAAGACCGTGGGGTAAGAACCTTAAACAGACCAAAACCAAGTTTAGAACCAGGTCTAGAACTGACAAGAGCGTGGGGTAAAGGCAAGAGTCTTGAGGGATTAAAGGAAGTCTGAGATACTGAGGGGCTGTCTGTAGAACCAGACTTAAACAGGATTAAACAAGGCCAAACCCAGGTCTAGACTAGGACAAAAGTCTAGTGTGAACCAGGTCTAACCCTCCTGTTTCCTCTTGCTAGGCAGAGGATGCTGAGCCCCGCCCACTTCTTGCAGACCCTACTGCACGTGCTCCAGGTGGTGGTCAGTTACTTCCTGATGTTGGTCTTCATGACCTACAACGGCTTCCTGTGCATCGCTGTAGCCGCTGGAGCGGGGATGGGCTACTTCCTGTTCAGCTGGAGGAAGGCTGTGGTCGTGGACATCACCGAGCACTGCCATTAGCCGCTAACGCTAGCCATTAGTACGTTAGCATCACTACAGTTTAAGTTCTGTTTCTGCTGATTACAATCAAACTGTCATTAACATTTAGCATCAGCTGGGTTCACACTAAAGGACAAAAAGAAACGGACGGGAACGTTAAAACTTTCTAAAACCTGCTCAAATCCATCGAAAACCTTTTCAAATCCATCTTAAACTTTTGACTCTTGGCCAGTATAATGTTTTTAAATGAAGTTTCTCTGAAGTAGTGCTTTAGTGTGAAGCCGTCTGTAAAACCACCAAACAGAAAACTCCTTGTTCGTTCTTCTGTTTGGTGCCAGTTTCTAACGGCACTTTTTTACATTTATAAGGAATATTTTCAGCCAATCAGCGCTCACACATCAGCTCCCTAAGCATCTAATTGGCTGCTAGTTTCCCTCTGGTGCAACTGTCACTGGAAGTAGCCATTAGCCAAATGTTAGCATCAATTGTTAGTGCTCATACAGGCCAATCAGAGAGCAGTATTTATCACTGTTTATGTAGAGTTAATTTATTAGAATTAGCCGCTAATGACGTTCACAAGGATTTATGAGGTTTAGTCCTGGTAAAACCACCTGAACGTCACTAATTGCCTTTAATCTGTATTATTATTTTTGTTGTAGATTTGTTGTTTACATTACAGTCATTTTGTTTAAAACTGGATCAAAAAATAAAAACATATTTTTACTAAAAACAAAAAAAGCTGCCGTTTCCAAAACCTCCTGTCACCGCCACAACTGGGCCTAAAACCTGGTTCCAGCAGGTTTTGGAAACCGAAGTTTAAGTCCTGACGCCTTAAGGACCTGTGCCTTAAACCGGGGCCAGATCAGATTCTGAGTCTGGACTCTGCCAATCCAACTAAATCCACTTAAAACCTGTTCAAATCCAACTTAAGCCTTGTCTAGTCCAAGTTAAACCTGGTCTTGTTCACCTAAACCAGTTTAGACAATCTTTAAGTGGACTTCAGTGGATTTCAGATTCCTGTGAAACGCTGCTGTGGAAGCTCCGCTCACTTTCGACATTAATTTAGAATCTGAGAATCTTTTTTTTTATTGGCTGGACCTGGAGGTGGGCGGGGTTTGGACCAATCAAAGGCAGGGACAGAGTGGTTACTGTCGTTTGTGAAGCGTCTGTGATGTCTTTAAATGTGTCTGAAAATGTTTTAAATGTTTGAGTAAAGCTGGAATCATGAGAAAATGAAGAAATAAAGAAAGAAAAAATGTGTTGCCTATTATTTTATTTATTTATTTATTCATTCATTTTTTATTTTTTATTCCTAGTTTAGATATTGTTTAGTCCTGTCTTAGTCCTGCTTTATTCCAGTTATAGACCTGGTTTAGACCAGGTTTACAACTGGTTTAGTCCTGGGTTAGTCCTTGAGAAACCTCAGGGAGAACCACAGAAGGAGGGATCCACTCCCAGGACGGACAGGCCGTGCAGGAATGTGTCCAGGACAGTTGAAAAATACATAGAAATACACAAACATATTCACAAATAAAACGTGTGTGTGTGTGTGTGTAGGAGGGGGGTGCGTAGCCTACACCCTAGGAGGAGGTAGAAAAGAAAAAAGGGCTAAATACTACTGCAAAAATAGGCAGGTGTAATAATATGAGAGTGTGTATCTACAGCTACAGCCAGTGGCACAGGGAACATTTCACGAGTAGAAGGAAAAATGGATTCAATAAAATTTCAGTAGATTTTGGATGCTAACTTGATGCCATCTGTGAAAAAGCTGAAGTTAAAGAGAGGATGGCTTCTACAAATGGATAATGATCCTAAACACACCTCAAAATCCACGGTGGATTACATCAAGAGGCATAAACTAAAGGTTTTGTCATGGCCTTCACAATCTCCTGACCTATACATAATTGAAAATCTATGGATAGGGGGCAGTACAAGGTATCAAACTTTTGCAGACATCATTTTTATGTTTTCTGTTATTTTGAAAGTGTAAATGATGGAAATAAAATCTAACTTTTTTGACTTATAAGGATGTCTAATCTGTCATTTGATGCCTTTCAGAGATTTTTCCATCTTTTCTTGGTGCCTTTATGCACATTAATAAATGTTTTTAACTGGGGTGCCCAAACTTTCGATCCCCACTGTAAGCACACACATAAACACACATGTAAATACACACACATAAACACACGTGTAAATACACACACATAAACACACATGTAAATACACACACATAAACACACATGTAAATACACACACATAAACACACATGTAAATACACACACATAAACACACATGTAAATACATACACATAAACACACGTGTAAATACACACACATAAACACACATGTAAATACACACACACACATGTAAATACACACACATAAACACACATGTAAATACACACACATAAACACACATGTAAATACACACACATAAACACACATGTTAATACACACATATAAACACACATGTAAATACATACACATACACACACATGTAAATACACACACATAAACACACATGTTAATACACACACATAAACACACATGTAAATACACACACATAAACACACATGTTAATACACACACATAAACACACATGTAAATACACACACATAAACACACGTAAATACACACACATAAACACACATGTAAATACACACACATACACACACATGTAAATACACACACATAAACACACGTGTAAATACACACATATAAAGACACATGTAAATACATACACATACACACACATGTAAATACACACACATAAACACACATGTAAATACATACATACACACATGTAAATACACACACATAAACACACATGTAAATACACACACATAAACACACATGTAAATACACACACATAAACACACATGTAAATACACACACATAAACACACATGTAAATACACACATACACACACATGTAAATACACACACATAAACACACGTGTAAATACACACATATAAAGACACATGTAAATACACACACATGTAAATACACACACATACACACACATGTAAATACACACACATAAACACACATGTAAATACACACACATAAACACACGTGTAAATACACACACATAAACACACGTGTAAATACACACACATAAACACACATGTAAATACACACACATAAACATACATGTAAATACACACACATAAACACAAGTGTAAATACACACACATAAACACAAGTGTAAAAACATACACATGTAAATACACACACATAAACACACATGTAAATACACACACATAAACACACATGTAAATACACACACATAAACACATGTAAATACACACACATAAACACACATGTAAATACACACACATAAACACACACATGTAAATACAAACACATAAAGACACATGTAAATACACACACATAAACACACATGTAAATACACACACATAAACACACACATGTAAATACACACACATAAACACACATGTAAATACACACACATGTAAATACACACACATAAACACACATGTAAATACACACATGTAAATACACACACATAAATACACATGTAAATACATACACATAAACACACATGTAAATACACACACATAAACACACATGTAAATACACACACATAAACACACATGTAAATACACACACATAAACATACATGTAAATACACACACATAAACACAAGTGTAAATACACACACATAAACACACATGTAAAAACATACACATGTAAATACACACACATAAACACACATGTAAATACACACACATAAACACACATGTAAATACACACACATAAACACATGTAAATACACACATAAACACACATGTAAATACACATATAAACACACATGTAAATACACACACATAAAGACACATGTAAATACACACACATAAACACACATGTAAATACACACACATAAACACACACACATGTAAATACACACACATAAACACACATGTAAATACACACACATAAACACACATGTAAATACACACACATAAACACACATGTAAATACACACACATAAATACACATGTAAATACATACACATAAACACACATGTAAATACACACACATAAACACACATGTAAATACACACACATAAACACAAGTGTAAATACACACACATAAACACACATGTAAATAAACACACACAAACACATGTAAATACACACACATAAACACACATGTAAATACACACATAAACACACATGTAAATACACACACATAAACACACATGTAAATACACACATAAACACACATGTAAATACACACACATAAACACACATGTAAATACACACACATGTAAATACACACACATAAACACACATGTAAATACACACACATAAACACACATGTAAATACACACACATAAACACACATGTAAATACACACACATAAACACACATGTAAATACACACACATAAACACACATGTAAATACACACACATAAACACACATGTAAATACACACACATAAACACATGTAAATACACACACATAAATACACATGTAAATACACACATGTAAATACACACATAAACACACATGTAAATACACACATGTAAATACACACACATAAACACACATGTAAATACACACACATAAACACACATGTAAATACACACATGTAAATACACACATAAACACACATGTAAATACACACACATAAACACACATGTAAATAAACACACACAACACACATGTAAATACACACACATAAACACACATGTAAATACACACACATAAACACACATGTAAATAAACACACATGTAAACACACATGTAAATACACACATAAACACACATGTAAACACACATGTAAATACACACATAAACACACATGTAAATACACACATAAACACACATGTAAATAAACACACACAAACACACATGTAAATACACACATAAACACACATGTAAATACACACACATGTAAATACACACATAAACACACATGTAAATACACACACATAAACACACATGTAAATACACACACATAAACACACGTGTAAATACACACACATAAACACACATGTAAATACACACACATAAACACATGTAAATACACACACATAAACACACATGTAAATACACACACATAAACACACATGTAAATAAACACACACAAACACACATGTAAATACACACACATAAACACACGTGTAAATACACACATAAACACACGTAAATACACACACATAAACACACGTGTAAATACACACACATAAACACATGTGTAAATACACACATAAACACATGTAAATACACACATAAACACATGTAAATAAACACACACAAACACACATGTAAATACACACACATAAACACAAGTGTAAATACACACACATAAACACACATGTAAATAAACACACACAAACACACATGTAAATACACACATAAACACACATGTAAATACACACACATAAACATACATGTAAATAAACACACACAAACACACATGTAAATACACACATAAACACACATGTAAATACACACACATGTAAATACACACATAAACACACATGTAAATACACACACATAAACATACATGTAAATACACACACATAAACACACATGTAAATACACACATAAACACACATGTAAATACACACACATAAATACACACAAATAAACACACATGTAAACACACGTGTAAATACACACACATAAACACACGTGTAAATACACACACATAAACACACGTGTAAATACACACACATAAACACACGTGTAAATACACACACATAAACACACATGTAAATACACACACATAAACACACATGTAAATACACACACATAAACACAAGTGTAAATACACACACATAAACACACATGTAAATACACATAAACACATGTAAATACACACACATAAACACACATGTAAATACACACACATAAACACACATGTAAATACACACACATAAACACACATGTAAATACACACACATAAACACATGTAAATACACACACATAAACACACATGTAAATACACACACATAAACACACATGTAAATACACACACATAAACACACACATGTAAATACACACACATAAACACACATGTAAATACACACACATAAAGACACATGTAAATACACACACATAAACACACATGTAAATACACACATAAACACACACATGTAAATACAAACACATAAACACACATGTAAATACACACTCATAAATACACACATAAACACACATGTAAATACACATAAACACACATGTAAATACACACACATGTAAATACACACACATAAATACATGTAAATACATACACATAAACACACATGTAAATACACACACATAAACACACATGTAAATAAACACACACAAACACACATGTAAATACACACACATAAAGACACATGTAAATACACACACATAAACACACATGTAAATACACACACATAAACACACACACATGTAAATACACACACATAAACACACATGTAAATACACACACATGTAAATACACACACATAAACACACATGTAAATACACACATAAACACACATGTAAATACACACACATGTAAATACACACACATAAACACACATGTAAATACATACACATAAACACACATGTAAATACACACACATAAACACACATGTAAATAAACACACACAAACACACATGTAAATACACACACATAAACACAAGTGTAAATACACACACATAAACACACATGTAAATACACACACATAAACACACATGTAAATACACACACATGTAAATACACACACATAAACACACATGTAAATACACACATAAACACACATGTAAATACACACACATGTAAATACACACACATAAATACACATGTAAATACATACACATAAACACACATGTAAATACACACACATAAACACACATGTAAATAAACACACACAAACACACATGTAAATACACACACATAAACACAAGTGTAAATACACACACATAAACACACATGTAAATAAACACACACAAACACACATGTAAATACACACATAAACACACATGTAAATACACACACATAAACACACATGTAAATACACACATGAACACACATGTAAATACACACACATGTAAATACACACATGTAAATACACATGTAAATACATACACATAAACACACATGTAAATACACACACATAAACACACATGTAAATAAACACACACAAACACACATGTAAATACACACATAAACACAAGTGTAAATACACACACATAAACACACATGTAAATACACACACATAAACACACATGTAAATACACACACATGTAAATACACACACATACACACACATGTAAATACACACATAAACACACATGTAAATACACACACATGTAAATACACACACATAAATACACATGTAAATACATACACATAAACACACATGTAAATACACACACATAAACACACATGTAAATAAACACACACAAACACACATGTAAATACACACATAAACACAAGTGTAAATACACACACATAAACACACATGTAAATAAACACACACAAACACACATGTAAATACACACATAAACACACATGTAAATACACACACATAAACACACATGTAAATACACACATGAACACACATGTAAATACACACACATGTAAATACACACATGTAAATACACACAAAATACACACACATGTAAACACACATGTAAATACACACACATGTAAATACACACATGTAAATACACACATGTAAATACACACACATAAACACACATGTAAATACACACACATGTAAATACACACACATAAACACACATGTAAATACACACACATAAACACACATGTAAATACACACACATAAACACACATGTAAATACACACATGAACACACATGTAAATACACACACATGTAAATACACACACATAAACACACATGTAAATACACACACATGTAAATACACACACATAAACACACATGTAAATACACACACATGTAAATACACACATAAACACACATGTAAATACACACACATAACACATGTAAATACACACACATGTAAATACACACACATAAACACACATGTAAATACACACACATAAACACACATGTAAATAAACACACACAAACACACATGTAAATACACACACATAAACACAAGTGTAAATACACACACATAAACACACATGTAAATAAACACACACAAACACACATGTAAATACACACACATGTAAATACACACACATAAATACACATGTAAATACATACACATAAACACACATGTAAATACACACACATAAACACACATGTAAATAAACACACACAAACACACATGTAAATACACACACATAAACACAAGTGTAAATACACACACATAAACACACATGTAAATACACACACATAAACACACATGTAAATACACACACATGTAAATACACACACATAAACACACATGTAAATACACACATAAACACACATGTAAATACACACACATGTAAATACACACACATAAATACACATGTAAATACATACACATAAACACACATGTAAATACACACATAAACACACATGTAAATAAACACACACAAACACACATGTAAATACACACACATAAACACAAGTGTAAATACACACACATAAACACACATGTAAATAAACACACACAAACACACATGTAAATACACACATAAACACACATGTAAATACACACACATAAACACACATGTAAATACACACATGAACACACATGTAAATACACACACATGTAAATACACACATGTAAATACACACACATAAACACACATGTAAATACACACACATGTAAATACACACACATGTAAATACACACATGTAAATACACACATGTAAATACACACACATAAACACACATGTAAATACACACACACATGTAAATACACACACATAAACACACATGTAAATACACACACATAAACACACATGTAAATACACACACATAAACACACATGTAAATACACACATGAACACACATGTAAATACACACACATGTAAATACACACACATAAACACACATGTAAATACACACACATGTAAATACACACACATAAACACACATGTAAATACACACACATGTAAATACACACACATAAACACACATGTAAATACACACACATAAACACACATGTAAATACACACACATGTAAATACACACACATAAACACACATGTAAATACACACACATAAACACACATGTAAATAAACACACACAAACACACATGTAAATACACACACATAAACACAAGTGTAAATACACACACATAAACACACATGTAAATAAACACACACAAACACACATGTAAATACACACATAAACACACATGTAAATACACACACATAAACACACATGTAAATACACACATGAACACACATGTAAATACACACACATGTAAATACACACATGTAAATACACACACATAAACACACATGTAAATACACACACATGTAAATACACACACATAAACACACATGTAAATACACACACATGTAAATACACACACATAAACACACATGTAAATACACACACATAAACACACATAAATACACACACATAAACACACATGTAAATACACACATGAACACACATGTAAATACACACACATGTAAATACACACATGTAAATACATACACACACATAAACACACATGTAAATACACACACATAAACACACATGTAAATACACACACATGTAAATACACACACATAAACACACATGTAAATACACACATAAACACACACATGTAAATAAACACACACAAACACACATGTAAATACACACACATAAACACAAGTGTAAATACACACATAAACACACATGTAAATAAACACACACAAACACACATGTAAATACACACATAAACACACATGTAAATACACACATAAACACACATGTAAATACACACACATAAACACACATGTAAATACACACACATAAACACACATGTAAATACACACATGAACACACATGTAAATACACACACATGTAAATACACACATGTAAATACACACACATAAACACACATGTAAATACACACACATGTAAATACACACATAAACACACATGTAAATACACACACATGTAAATACACACACATAAACACACAGGTAAATACACACACATAAACACAAGTGTAAATACACACACGTAAACACACATGTAAATACATACACATGTAAATACACACACATAAACACACATGTAAATACACACACATAAACACACATGTAAATACACACATGTAAATACACACACATAAACACACAGGTAAATACACACACATAAACACAAGTGTAAATACACACACGTAAACACACATGTAAATACACACACATATAAACACATGTAAATACATACACATGTAAATACACACACATAAACACACATGTAAATACACACACATATAATCACATGTAAATACACACACATAAACACACATGTAAATACACACACATAAACACACATGTAAATACATACACATGTAAATACACACACATAAACACACGTGTAAATACACACACATAAACACACATGTAAATACACACACATAAACACACATGTAAATACACACACATAAACACACATGTAAATACACACATAAACACACATGTAAATACACACACATAAATACACTGTCAGATCCACTCCGTGTCTCTCAGGGATCCACTCCACTTTCCTTCTCTCTCCTTCATCTCATCACTGCCACCTGTCCCAAGCACCTGTAGCCTATTACCATCAGTGAGGTATTTAAACCTCTCCTGTCCACCTCTTCCCTGCCAGATCGTTCAGCATACTTTGTGTGAATGTTTCCAGCGTTTGTTCCAGCTCTTGTCTCAGTCCTCTCTCCAGTCTTCACTCCAAGTCTCAGGTTTGGACTTCATTCTCAGCCCAGCTTCCCAGCTTGGTTCCAGTCACCGGCTCGGCTCCAGGCTTCGGCGCAGCCCCACGGCTCACTCCAACTCTCAGCCCAGCTACCCAGCTTGGCCCCAGTCACCGACTCGGCTCCAGGCTTCGGCGCAGCTCCACGGCTCACTCCAACTCTCAGCCCAGCTCTCCAGCTTGGTCTTCAGTCACCGGTTCGGCCCAGGCTTCGGCGCAGCTCCACGGCACTCCAACGCTCAGCTCAGCTCTCCAGCTTGGTCTTCAGTCACCGGTTCGGCTCCAGGCTTCGGCGCAGCTCCACGGCTCACTCCAACGCTCAGCCCAGCTCTCCAGCTTGGTCTCCAGTCACCGGTTCGGCACCAGGTCTCGGTTCAGCTTCACGGTTCAACTCCAACTCTCAGCCTGTCTCTCCAGCTTCCTATCACTATCTGTACTTTAATAAAGTATCACTTACCTTCACTGTCTTGTGCGCACTTGAGTCCTCATTCCCACATTACAGAACGATCTGGCCAAGATGGACTCAGCCAAAGCAGAGAAAGTAATAAATCGATTTACCCTCATTGAAGAAACTCTCCAGCATCATGAAGCCCAAATGAACACTATTTCCGCCGGGTTCCAGCGGATTGTGTCTCAACAGGAGGGCGCATTCCAGGCCATGTCAAATCAGATCCATCTCCTGACTTCTCAGCTATCGAGTATTCGAAGACCACAGAGAGTCGGGTCTCCGTTCCACCTTCAGATCCTGTTTCCCGGTGGTTCAACCGATTCGGTCCAGGAGCCTCGGTCGGGATTCCAGAACGTTACTCGGAGAGGCAGGTGGTTGTAATCCCTTTCTGGTTAACTGTTCAATTCTGTTTGCTCTGCAACCCCACACATTTGCCACAGAAAAAGCCAAGGTGGCATTTGTCATTAATCATCTTACGGGCGCGACGTCTCTGGGGAACCGCAGAGTGGGAGAGAGGTACTCCAGCCTGCTCTAGTTTCCAATCCTTATCTACTGAACTCCGGAAGGTGTTTGACGCTGAGGATCAGGAGGCCAGGGGCCTTTTTCAACTAAAACAGGGATCTCGTTCAGTGGCGGATTATTCCATTGACTTTCGGACGCTTGCTCGGCAGAGTGGATTTAACGCTCCTGCACAGCACCAGGCTTTCCTTCTCGGGTTGGCCGAGCACATGAAAGATGAGCTTGCCTCTCGGGAGCTTCCAGAAAACTTGGATGATTTAATCCGTATGTCAATCCGGGTTGATCAGAGGGTCCGAGCTCGTCGAGGGGAGCGGGCTACCCGGAGTTCTCTTTATCTTCCTCTTGATCCCCAGCGACCACAGCTCTCTGTATCCACAACAGATTTCAGTTCCACAACAGATTCCAGTGAACCCATGCAAATTGGCCGCTCTCATCTCACTCCTGAGGAGAAGCTACGGCGTCGAAGGAGGAACCTTTGTATGTATTGTGGGGGCCATGTTGCATTGGTCTGTCCGTTAAAAGGACAGGCTCAGCAGTAGATGGAGGAGTACTGTTGAGTCTTACAGAGGGTCTCCTCCATCAATCGCCCGCTTGTCCATGTCCAGCTGCTGCTTCCTGGGGGCCCACAGACTTTAACTACATTCATTGACTCTGGGGCAGACGGCAGTTTTATGGACGAGACCTTGGCACTTCAGTTGGGGTTGTCACGAGTTCCCCTACCCAAACCAGTTCCTGCACGGGCCCTGGATGGACACCTCCTGGGTACCGTGACCCACCGGACCAGTCCCGTGACTCTATTGATCTCTGGGAACCATCAAGAAACGCTCGGATTTTTCCTAATTCAGTCTTCGGAGATTCCATTAATTTTGGGCTACCCCTGGTTGCGACGCCATAATCCTCACATTGATTGGGACACTGGGGCAATACTGGGGTGGAGTCATTCTTGTCACTCTGTTTGTCTTCAGTCAGCGGGATTACCCAACCCACTACCTGGTACACCTGTATCCTCTCTGCCGGCCAACGCTTCCCAGGAGTACCAGGATTATAAGGAGGTCTTTAATAAGGCCAAAGCCACAGCCTTACCCCGCATCGGCCATATGACTGTGCTATTGACTTGCTTCCTGGCACCTCACCTCCTAGAGGCCGACTATATTCATTGTCCGCTCCTGAAAGAGAGGCCATGGATCTTTACATCAAAGATGCGTTAGCAGCCGGAATAATAAGACCTTCTTCATCACCAGCGGGGGCGGGGTTTTTCTTTGTGGGGAAGAAAGACAAGACTCTCCGACCCTGCATTGATTACCGTGGACTTAATGAGATTACCATAAAGAACAGGTATCCGCTTCCCTTCTGGCCTCCGCCTTTGAACTCCTGGAGGGGGCAACGGTGTTTTCCAAATTGGATCTTCGCAATGCATACCACCTGGTTCGTATCCGAGAGGGGACGAATGGAAGACAGCATTTAACACCTCGTCAGGCCATTATGAATATCTGGTGATGCCCTTTGGACTGACTAATGCTCCGCTGTTTTCCAGAACCTGGTTAATGATGTGTTGCGGACATGCTCGACAAGTTCGTATTTGTCTATCTGGATGATATCCTTATCTTTTCCAAGAATCACAAGGAGCATGTTCATCATGTCCAGTCAGTCCTTCAACGCCTGCTGGAGAATTCGCTTTTGTCAAGGCTGAGAAATGCGAATTTCACGTACCCAGCGTCTCTTTTCTGGGTTACATTGTCGCCCAGGGTAAGATTCAGATGGACCCTTCCAAGGTGTCGGCAGTATTGGATTGGCCATCTCCGTGCAGTCGAAAGCAACTGCAACGCTTCTTGGGGTTTGCCAACTTCTATAGACGTTTCATCCGTGGCTATAGTACCTTGGCGGCTCCTATGACAGCACTTACCTCATCTAAGGTTCCGTTCATCTGGTCCAGCGAAGCCGATTCAGCATTCCGGGACCTGAAGCTTCGTTTTCTTCAGCTCCAGTGCTTATCATCCCAAACTCTGGTAGCCAGTTTGTCGTAGAGGTGGATGCTTCCGACGTGGAATAGGCGCAGTTCTGTCCCAACGTTCCACTTCAGACCAGAAATTACACCCGTGTGCCTATTTGTCTCGTCGCCTGTCTCCGCTGAACAGAACTACGACATAGGTAATAGGGAGCTGCTGGCGGTTAAGCTAGCCTTGGAGGAATGGCGGCACTGGCTGGAGGGAGCCGAACAACCTTTTCTTGTGTGGACTGACCACAAGAATTTGGAATATATCCGGTCAGCCAAACGCTTGACATCTCGTCAAGCTCGTTGGTCATTGTTCTTTACTCGATTTAATTTTGTTTTGTCATTCCGACCAGGGTCCCGGAATCAGAAACCTGATGCCCTTTCTCGGCAATTCCAGAAGGAGGAGACCTCTTCTGAGGTGACCTCCATCTTACCTCCATCCCAGCTGGTAGCAGCCGTCACCTGGCCCATTGAAGAGCGCGTTAAAACAGCCTTGAACACCATTACTGTCCCCAGTTCCTGTCCAGAGGAAAACTATTTGTTCCTGCGGGTCTGCGGTCGGAGGTTCTTCAGTGGGTCACTCGCTTGCCACCCGGGATACGGCGGACACTCTCTTTCTCCAACGGCGATTCTGGTGGCCTAAGGAGGAAGAGGATGTTCGAGCGTTTGTCACGGCATGTCCTGTCTGCAGCCAGCAGAAGCCCTCTCATCATGCTCCATCTGGGCTTCTTCGGCCACTTCGGTTCCCAGGCGACCCTGGTCTCATATGTCCCTGGATTTCGTTACCGGTCTTCCGAATCTAATGGCAACACGGTGATCCTTTCCATCATTGACCGTTTCTCAAAGATGGCTCACCTCATAGCTCTGCCTAAGTTGCCCTCAGCAAAAGAGACGGCAGAACTGGTACTCCAGAATGTCTTCCGGATCCATGGACTACCAATGGACATTGTGTCGGACCCCAGTTTACGTCTACAGTTTGGCGGGAGTTTTGCTCTCTTTTAGGGGCTACAGTCAGTTTGTCCTCTGGATTTCACCCGCAGTCCAATGGACAGGAACGGTTGAACCAGGAGATGGAGTCGGCCTTGAGGTGTGTGGCTGGACAAACACCATCTTCCTGGGCCTCTCAGCTGTTGTGGGTGGAGTACGCCCACAACTCCTTGACGAGCTCGGCTACTGGAATATCCTTTCCAGCAGTGCGTCTACGGGTTCCAGCCACCACTATTCCCTGCCCAGGAGAGGGAGGCTAATGTCCCGTCTGTCCAAGCCCTCATCCGACGTTGCAGAGGGACATGGAACAGGGCTCGTGCGGCTCTCCTGCGAGCTTCCACCCAGTATTCGACAGCGGCCAATCGCCACCGCAAGCAGAGTCCCCAGTACAAGGTAGGGGACCGGGTATGGCTCTCCACCAGAGACATTCCTCTCCGAGTGGAGTCGAAGAAATTGGCTCCACGATTCATTGGTCCCTTCACTATAGTGAGGATCATCAACCCGGTGGCGGTAAGGTTGAAGCTTCCTCGGTCTATGCGGATTCACCCAACCTTTCATGTTTCCAGGATCAAGCCCTTCGGGAGAGTCCTCTGGTTCCCGCCACCAGGCCCCGCCTCCCGCCCAGCTCCGGAGGTGCTCCAGCATATTCGGTGCGACGGCTCCTTAGATCTAGACGTCATGGTCGAGGCATTCAGTACCTGGTAGACTGGGAGGGGTATGGCCCAGAAGAACGTTCTTGGGTTCCTGCACGCCACATTCTCGATCCACAGTTAATTAGGGACTTCCATTCTTCACACCCCGGGCAGTCAGGTGGAACGTCCGGTGCCGCTCCTTGAGGAGGGTTCTGTCAGATCCACTCCGTGTCTCTCAGGATCCACTCCACTTTCCTTCACTCTCCTTCATCTCATCACTGCCACCTGTCCCAAGCACCTGTAGCCTATTACCATCAGTGAGGTATTTAAACCTCTCCTGTCCACCTCTTCCCTGCCAGATCGTTCAGCATACTTTGTGTGAATGTTTCCAGCGTTTGTTCCAGCTCTTGTCTCAGTCCTCTCTCCAGTCTTCACTCCAAGTCTCAGGTTTGGACTTCATTCTCAGCCCAGCTTCCCAGCTTGGTTCCAGTCACCGGCTCGGCTCCAGGCTTCGGCGCAGCCCCACGGCTCACTCCAACTCTCAGCCCAGCTACCCAGCTTGGCCCCAGTCACCGACTCGGCTCCAGGCTTCGGCGCAGCTCCACGGCTCACTCCAACTCTCAGCCCAGCTCTCCAGCTTGGTCTTCAGTCACCGGTTCGGCTCAGGCTTGGCGCAGCTCCACGGCACTCCAACGCTCAGCTCAGCTCTCCAGCTTGGTCTCCAGTCACCGACTCGGCTCCAGGCTTCGGCGCAGCTCCACGGCTCACTCCAACTCTCAGCCCAGCTCTCCAGCTTGGTCTTCAGTCACCGGTTCGGCTCCAGGCTTCGGCGCAGCTCCACGGCTCACTCCAACGCTCAGCCCAGCTCTCCAGCTTGGTCTCCAGTCACCGGTTCGGCACCAGGTCTCGGTTCAGCTTCACGGTTCAACTCCAACTCTCAGCCTGTCTCTCCAGCTTCCTATCACTATCTGTACTTTAATAAAGTATCACTTACCTTCACTGTCTTGTGCGCACTTGAGTCCTCATTCCCACATTACATACACATGTAAATACATACACATAAACACACATGTAAATACACACACATAAACACACATGTAAATACACACACATAAACACATGTAAATACACACACATAAACAAACATGTAAATACACACACATAAACACACATGTAAATACACACACATGTAAATACACACACATAAATACACATGTAAATACATACACATAAACACACATGTAAATACACACACATAAACACACATGTAAATACACACACATAAACACACATGTAAATACACACACATAAACACATGTAAATACACACATAAACACACATGTAAATACACACACATAAACACACGTGTAAATACACACACATAAACACACGTGTAAATACACACACATAAACACACATGTAAATACACACATATAAACACACATGTAAATACACACACATGTAAATACACACACATAAACACACATGTAAATACACACATAAACACACATGTAAATACACACACATGTAAATACACACACATAAATACACATGTAAATACATACACATAAACACACATGTAAATACACACACATAAACACACATGTAAATACACACAAACAAACACACATGTAAATACACACACATAAACACAAGTGTAAATACACACACATAAACACACATGTAAATACACACACATGTAAATACACACACATAAACACACATGTAAATACACACACATGTAAATACACACACATAAACACACATGTAAATACACACACATAAACACACATGTAAATACACACACATGTAAATACACACACATAAACACACATGTAAATACACACACATAAACACACAGGTAAATACACACACATAAACACAAGTGTAAATACACACACATAAACACACATGTAAATACACACATAAACACAAGTGTAAATACACACACATAAACACACATGTAAATACACACACACGTAAATACACACACATAAACACACAGGTAAATACACACACATAAACACAAGTGTAAATACACACACATAAACACAAGTGTAAATACACACACACAAACACACATGTAAATACACACACATGTAAATACACACACATAAACACACATGTAAATACACACACATGTAAATACACACACATAAACACACATGTAAATACACACACATAAACACACATGTAAATACACACACATGTAAATACACACACATAAACACACATGTAAATACACACACATAAACACACATGTAAATACACACACATAAACACACAGGTAAATACACACACATAAACACAAGTGTAAATACACACACATAAACACAAGTGTAAATACACACACATAAACACACAGGTAAATACACACACATAAACACAAGTGTAAATACACACACATAAACACAAGTGTAAATACACACATAAACACACATGTAAATACACACATGTAAATACACACACATAAATACACATGTAAATACATACACATAAACACACATGTAAATACACACACATAAACACACAGGTAAATACACACACATAAACACACATGTAAATACACACACATAAACACAAGTGTAAATACACACACATAAACACACATGTAAATACATACACATGTAAATACACACACATAAACACACATGTAAATACACACACATAAACACACATGTAAATACACAAACATAAACACAAGTGTAAATACACACACATAAACACAAGTGTAAATACACACACATAAACACACATTTAAATACACACACATAAACACACATGTAAATACACACACATAAACACACATGTAAATACACACACATAAACACACATGTAAATACACACACATAAACACACATGTAAATACACACACATAAACACATGTAAATACACACACATAAACACACATGTAAATACACACACATAAACACATGTAAATACACACACATAAAGACACATGTAAATACACACACATAAACACACACATGTAAATACAAACACATAAAGACACATGTAAATACACATAAACACACATGTAAATACACACACATAAACACACACACATGTAAATACACACACATAAACACATGTGTAAATACACACACATAAACACACATGTAAATACACACACATAAACACAAGTGTAAATACACACACATAAACACACATGTAAATACACACACATAAACACACATGTAAATACACACACATGTAAATACACACACATAAACACACATGTAAATACACACACACAAACACACATGTAAATACACACACATAAACACAAGTGTAAATACACACACATAAACACAAGTGTAAATACACACACATAAACACAAGTGTAAATACACACACATAAACACACATGTAAATACACACAGATGTAAATACACACACATAAACACAGATGTAAATACACACACATGTAAATACACACACATAAACACACATGTAAATACACACACATAAACACACATGTAAATACACACACATGTAAATACACACACATAAACACACATGTAAATACACACACATGTAAATACACATGTAAATACACACACATGTAAATACACACACATAAACACACATGTAAATACACACACATAAACACATGTAAATACACACACATAAACACAAGTGTAAATACACACACATAAACACACATGTAAATACATACACATGTAAATACACACACATAAACACACATGTAAATACACACACATAAACACACATGTAAATACACACACATAAACACAAGTGTAAATACACACACATAAACACAAGTGTAAATACACACACATAAACACACATGTAAATACACACACATAAACACACATGTAAATACACACACATGTAAATACACATGTAAATACACACATGTAAATACACACACATAAACACACATGTAAATACACACACATAAACACACATGTAAATACACACACATAAACACACATAAACACGTGTAAACACACACACATAAACACAAGTGTAAATACACACACATAAACACACATGTAAATACATACACATGTAAATACACACACATAAACACACATGTAAATACACACATAAACACACATGTAAATACACACACATAAACACAAGTGTAAATACACACATAAACACACATGTAAATACACACACATAAACACACATGTAAATACACACATAAACACACATGTAAATACACACACATAAACACACATGTAAATACACACACATAAACACACATGTAAATACACACATATAAACACACATGTAAATACACACACATAAACACACATAAACACACATGTAAATACACACACATAAACACACATGTAAATACACACATATAAACACACATGTAAATACACACTCATAAACACACATGTAAATACACACACATAAAGACACATGTAAATACACACACATAAACACACATGTAAATACACACACATAAACACACACATAAACACACATGTAAATACACACACATAAACACACATGTAAATACACACATATAAACACACATGTAAATACACACTCATAAACACACATGTAAATACACACTCATAAACACACATGTAAATACACACATAAACACACATGTAAATACACACATATAAACACACATGTAAATACACACTCATAAACACACATGTAAATACACACATAAACACAAGTGTAAATACACACACATAAACACACATGTAAATACACACATATAAACACACGTGTAAATACACACACATAAACACAAGTGTAAATACACACACATAAACACACATGTAAATACACACACATAAACACAAGTGTAAATACACACACATAAACACAAGTGTAAATACACACACATAAACACACATGTAAATACACACACATAAACACAAGTGTAAATACACACACATAAACACACGTGTAAATACACACACATAAACACAAGTGTAAATACACACACATAAACACAAGTGTAAATACACACACATAAACACACATGTAAATACACACACATAAACACACATGTAAATACACACACATAAACACACATGTAAATACACACACACAAAGACACATGTAAATACACACACATGTAAATACACACACATGTAAATACACACACATAAACACACATGTAAATACACACACATAAAGACACATGTAAATACACACATATAAACACACATGTAAATACACACACATAAACACACATGTAAATACACACACATAAACACATGTAAATACACCCACATAAACACACATGTAAATACACACACATAAACACACATGTAAATACACACACATAAACACACATGTAAATACACACATAAACACACATGTAAATACACACTCATAAACACACATGTAAATACACACATAAACCCAAGTGTAAATACACACACATAAACACACATGTAAATACACACACATAAACACACATGTAAATACACACATATAAACACACGTGTAAATACACACACATAAACACAAGTGTAAATACACACACATAAACACACATGTAAATACACACACATAAACACACATGTAAATACACACATAAACACACATGTAAATACTCATAAACACATGTAAATACACACACATAAACACACATGTAAATACACACACATAAACACACATGTAAATACACACACATAAACACACATGTAAATACACACATAAACACATGTAAATACACACATAAACACACATGTAAATACACACACATAAACACACATGTAAATACACACACATAACACACATGTAAATACACACACATAAACACACATGTAAATACACACATAAACACACATGTAAATACACACTCATAAACACACATGTAAATACACACATAAACACACATGTAAATACACACACATAAACACACATGTAAATACACACATAAACACACATGTAAATACACACTCATAAACACACATGTAAATACACACTCATAAACACACATGTAAATACACACTCATAAACACACTTGTAAATACACACACATAAACACACATGTAAATACACACACATAAACACACATGTAAATACACACACATAAACACACATGTAAATACACACACTTAAACACACATGTAAATACACACTCATAAACACACATGTAAATACACACACATAAACACACATGTAAATACACACATAAACACACATGTAAATACACACTCATAAACACACATGTAAATACACACACATAAACACACATGTAAATACACACACATAAACACACATGTAAATACACACATAAACACACATGTAAATACACACACATAAACACACACATGTAAATACACACACATACACACACATGTAAATACACCCACATAAACACACATGTAAATACACACACATAAACACACATGTAAATACACACATAAACACAAGTGTAAATACACACACATAAACACAAGTGTAAATACACACACATAAACACAAGTGTAAATACACACACATAAACACACGTGTAAATACACACACATAAACACAAGTGTAAATACACACACATAAACACAAGTGTAAATACATACACATAAACACACATGTAAATACACACACATAAACACACATGTAAATACACACATAAACACACGTAAATACACACACATAAACACAAGTGTAAATACATACACATAAACACACATGTAAATACACACACATAAACACACATGTAAATACACACACATAAAGACACATGTAAATACACATGAAGTACACTTTGAAGTAAATTGAACAATATTCTGAGAATATTTTAATTAGATGTTTTAAAAATGGAAACATGAAATAAATTGAGAATTGAAGGTGAATGTTTAAAAGTTTGTGACAATAGATCATGAGAAACCTGTTCTGATCTATATAAATAATTTATGTTTGCATGAGTTGATCCAACAATTTATCAAATTGTGGATGATACCAATTACAGTTACAGGTAAAGATCTACAACTAATGGTAACTAAAATTAAAACTGAACTAAACAAAGTGAAGTTTTAAATATAACAGAAATAAAAGTGATGCTGTTTGGAAAACATAAAGAAGATAAATTATTAGAAATGCTAATTGATAAAATACAAATTTAAGGTGGTAATTGGAAGAAACCATTCTTTTATTTTTTATCTTTTTATTTTCCTTTTTTTTTTTTTTTTTGGTGTTTTGAGCCATGGTTGTCCCACGTCAACGTCCCACGTAGGTTGGCGGAGCACACTCGAAGTATAACTAGTTTTCCACTGACAAGTTTATGTGTTGTTTATTCAGAGAAAGTGTGCAGACAGAAGTGGAAGAGCTTTAGGGATATGTATTTAAAGGAGAGAAGAAAGGAGACGGAGAAGAAGAGTGGGTTAGCAGCAGGTTTAGGAAAAAAGTGGAAGTACTCTGCGGTTCTGTCTTTCCTCGACCCCTCATCTTCCCACGAGAGACCAGCAGGACTGTGGAGAAGGGGTCCGAGGAGAACCGGACCGCAGGCTACGACCCCGCCGAGGACCAGGGCAAGACAGAAGCAGCAGGACATTCAGAGACAGGTGGAGTGTGGACAAGGGAAGCCACACAGGGAATATGTGTTGTTTTTGACTGGTGTAATGTTTAAATGTTAACTTGTATTAATATTTAATAATTTATCTATGTATATATATTGTCATGACGGAGCTGACTTTTGATGCCAGTGAAAACCTGCTGCTGCTTCTCAGGGGCATGATTTCTAGGCGCAGCCAGGGGCCGGAGGGAGTCTGGTTTGGGGACCACAGGATCTCGTCTCTGCTTTTTGCAGATGATGTTGTCCTGTTGGCTCCATCAAGCCTGGACCTTCAGTGTGCACTGGGACGGTTTGCAGCCGAGTGTGAAGCGGCTGGGATGAGGATCAGCACCTCCAAGTCTGAGACCATGGTTCTCAGTCGGAAAAGGGTGGCTTGTCCCCTTCAGGTTGGTGGAGAGATCCTGCCTCAAGTGGAGGAGTTCAAGTATCTTGGGGTCTTGTTTACGAGTGAGGGAAGGAGGGAGCGTGAGATTGACAGACGGATCGGTGCAGCTTCTGCAGTGATGCGGTCGATGTACCGGTCTGTCGTGGTGAAGAAGGAGCTAAGTTGTATGGCAAAGCTCTCGCCGTAAAGCCAGTTCTCAATGCCCAATACTAGTAACGTTGTTGCCACTGAACAGATCGCTCAGCTGGTAAGGACAGGACTTTTCACACGGGAAACCCAGGTTCGAATCCCACTCAGGACGCAATGAACTGTCCTGTGTAGATTGATTTTCCAGATTGTTTTCCAAATTACTGTAATTTATTGTACATGGCATGCTGCCTTATATTTTCCAGTTTTCAGCTCAGTAACCTCTGTTTTGCATATTAAGCTAGCCTTAATTTAAACCCCATTTGGCTGCTACATTCCCAGTGTTAGCGAACGCTAGCTAGTCTGTTAACATCAATATTACAAGCCTCCAGAGGTCTCACTTTAAATCCTACCTGTTGAAGCTGTAGTTGTTGTCTGTCCCTGTTGTAGCTGTACCTTGACACGCCATCTCTTTTCTTTATTTTTTTTTGGTAACAACTGTACGTAACGTTACCTGCTCGGTCAGTGCGCTCACGGTGCCCCCGCCAGCCACGCCCACTCTCGATATTCCATTAATTCTATTTATGGAATCTAATGAGGGCGCCTACTGTAGCCTGTTAGTCCTCTAAAATGTTATATAGTATTGAGGAAATACTAAAATGATTTAGAAACGCACAACAGCAGCTAAGCTACATTTAAGAAATACCACAAAAAAACAAAAAAAAAAATTTTAAAAGGTATTTTTTTTTATTATATTATATTTTATATATATATATAAAATATAATATAGAGTTGCGCCGTTATTATATATATATATATATATATATATATATACAGGCCTTGAGCACCAGAGCAATAGAGGCCCAAATCTACCACACCAGACAAGACCCAAGGTGTAGGCTGTGCAAACAGGCCCTGAGACAATCCAACACTTAACTGCAGGGTGTAAGATGCTGGCAGGGAAAGCATACATGGAGCGCCATAACCAAGTGGCTGGCATAGTGTACAGGAACATCTGTGCGAGTATGGACTGGAAACCCGAGGTCAAAGTGGGAAACACCTCCAAAGGTGATAGAGAATGACCGAGCCAAGATCCTGTGGGACTTCCAGATTCAGACTGACAGAATGGTAATGGCGAACCAACCAGACATTGTGGTGGTGGACAAACAGCAGAGGAAGGCCGTTGTGGTTGACGTTGCAGTACCAAGTGATTGCAACATCAGGAAAAAGGAACATGAGAAACTAGAGAAATACCAAGAGCTCAGAGAAGAGCTGGAAAAGGCTTGGAAGGTGAAGGCGACAGTGGTGCCTGTGGTCATCGGAGCACTCGGGGCAGTAACCCCCAAACTGGAAGAGTGGCTACAGCAGATCCCTGGAAGAACACAAGACATCTCGGTCCAGAAAAGTGCAGTACTAGGAACAGCAAAGATACTGCGCAGAACCCTCAAGCTCCCAGGCCTCTGGTAGAGGACCCGAGCTCGAAGGATGAGAGACCACCCGCGGAGGGTGAAGGACAAAGTTTTTATATATATATAAATATATATATATATTTTTTTGTATAAAAAAAAAGTAAAATTTTTCAGGGAATAAACCCAAGCCTCTCCCATGGCACCTCCTAAACACTTGTAAAGTCACCATTGGGTTTCTCCTTATATTTCCGCTTTTGGAGCCTGCCCTCTGGTGGACGGCTGTATATATCGCTGTATTTCGCGGTATTTCGCCGTATGGCGGCGCCCTTACACAACGACCATTTGAGAGGTACCATGGGAGACGCTTGCTTTGAGACAATATCGGCAAATAGGGGACCAATGGGCGGATTACATCCATTTTTATTTACAATCTATGAATAAACCAGACTCTCTCTGTTCTCCTCTCCTTCACTTTAGGATTCTTTTATTCTTGCTCTGAAATAGTGTATGTTTTGTGTATAGTTTCATATTTCCATATATTTTTAAAATAAATGTTGCACATAGTCATTATTTATATTTGTCACAAAAACATTTCAATATTTCAGACTGATTTATTTATAATGATATAGAATTTTTTTATAATATTCAGTATTTAAGACTAGGTTAACATTTGTTAATTCTTATTATCTCCTATTGCAAACACACCCATGGTAGTAAAGTAAGAAAACAGTTCTTTACGACTGGACCAGTGTTGTGGTGTTGACAATGTTAAGAAATAATAGAAACGTAAAAGCTTTAGTCCTGGTTTAGACCATAGATAGTATAAATATGGATGATATCCGTCCATTGGTCCCCTATTCACCAATATTGTCATTACAAATGGGCAATAAAATGGCCGTTACATCCTGGCTTTTTCCATAGTAAATCAATAGTTTTTATATAGCATAAACAAACATATTAATCAAAAATTCACCCCAGAGTTGTCATGTAGTAAAAACTTAGCTCTAGAGACCGGAGCCATCTTTTGTACCAGGCTGTAAACATGAGTTTTACTCTTGTAAAGTCGCCATTGGGTTTCTCCTTATATTTCCGCTTTTGGAGCCTGCCCTCTGGTGGACGGAGGTATATTGCTGTATTTTGCTGTAAAATCACCGTATGGCGGCGCCCTTACACGACGACCATTTTAGAGGTTCCATGGGAGAGGCTTGGTTTAGACCCTAAACCAATGACTGTAAAAGCCCTTTTACAGTCATTGCCCTAAACAGACTCTAGATGGCGCCCTGATCCTCCGTGTCACCGGAAGTCCTCCAGCAGCAGTAGAGCCCTGTTTCCGGTCTGTGGGTGACAGCTGGATGTCTGTAGCGGCTCTAGTCTTTCTCAGACCCCGGTTTGTTGCCGTTAATGCGCCGTGACTGACGCTCCTCCGTGAACAATGTCCCGGCGGCCCGACAGCTTCGACGGGCTGGGCTACAGGCTACCCCCCGACCCGCAGCTCCACCAGTGGGTCACCACTCCGCCGGACATCCCGGGCAGCCGCAACCTGCACGCCTCTGACCGCACCCCGCAGTACGAGAACCCGGGGTCAGAGGCCGGAGGACAGAGAGGGACGGCAGCCTGGGACGCACCACAGCCCGGCGTCCCTCCCGCGGGTAAGTCGGTGTGTGGCGTGGAGGTAGCAGCTAACCGGCTAATGACAGTGTCAGTCGTTGACCAGCATGGAAGAGGAAACCGTCAGCTTTTTAAACACCACTTTGTTTTGAAATGTGTCATATTATCTTACTTCTTGGTTTAAAGGGGGATTAGGAACTCCTTGGCCTGCTGTTAGTGAATCCAACTGTTTAATAGCAGTAACCGCCTGAGTCGCACCTCAGCCCGGTGTCTTTTTGGCTGAGGGGTCGGTGTAGCTTACGGAGGTAGCAGCTAATATCAGAAAGAACGGTTAACGGGACAAGCTAATAACGACATTAACTGAACACATATTTATTTTTTATCTGCAAGCTTAACCAATTGTAGAGAATAACGTAAACCGGGCCATTTATTTTTGTAAAAAAAAACGTTATCCCTGGAAATAAAAATAAAAACTACTTTAATCATTTTCTCTTTAAAATCCTGTCTGAATCCTAACAAAGAAAACCATAACGAGCCCAGATTTAAATCACTCTAATAGGAAATTTCTATCAGAATCCTATTGAACCTTTTGACTAGCGTTTGCTAACAAGAAATAAAAAGAGAAAATACATTTTAGTCATATTTAGAGAAACAATGGCCCATAAAGCTGAGATTTAATGGTTGTGCACTATTATTATTATTTTTTTCAGAGCAGCTGAACCGTTTTGCTGGATTTGGAATCGGACTCGTCAGGTCAGTTTTGGAAAACGCCTTTAAATCGGTTGTTCTTTTCCGATAATGATCTGACCTTTGACCTGAGGCTTTATTAAAACTTCCTCCCTTGGGCCACTGTTGTTGTGTTAAAGTCTGGTTCTGGCTCAGTTTGTTCACAGAGAACGTTCTGGCCCATCCCTGCATCGTGTTCCGTCGACAGTGTCAGGTCAGTGTCACATTTACGCTCAGTTTGTTCCAGTTTTATTTGTTTACTGTCTCTGTCCTGCTAATGTCCTGCTCTCTGATTGGCCGTGGCCCTCAGGTGAACTACCACGCCCGCTGTTATCACCTGACGCCCTTCAGTGCCGTCTCAGTCATGTACAGCATCAGCAAAGCTCAGGTAACAACCACAGTGTCAGGTGACCCATACATCGGCTGATTAAAAACGTCATGTGGGACAGAGGTTCTAGTGTTTTTTCCTCTGGACTAAAGATTCTGTTCAGAGGTGTTGACCACCAGGGCCAGTGTCCTCTGCATTCATTTGTGTCTAACTCTGTAGGGCGTGAGGTCTCTGTGGAAGGGGATGGGCAGTACGTTCATCGTTCATGGTGTGACTCTCGGAGCCGAGGGTATCATCAGCGAGTTCACCCCGTTACCACGGTAACCACACACAATGTCTCCACAGTGACCACACAAACCTCCCAATGGACCGTTGTGACGTCACGGCCCGTTCTGTGATGACGTCGCTACGTTCTTGATTGGCAAAAAGTGGTTGGCACTGCTCATTTACAGTTTTCACATTTTGTGCCTCTAGCCACGACACATCAGTGTGAATCTGAATATCCTCACTTTAACCACAGAGCAGTGATGCACTTAAACTAATGTGGATAATAGTTCACATATCTGTGTAGCAGTGAAATGTTAGCGTTAATGCTGTTGGATCTTTCAGTGAATTGTCTCAGTCCTTTATGTGTGTGTACAGTAAGACAGCTGTGGTTAAACAGACACAAGAACATTTACACGGCTAATTAAGTCTTTACAGGTTACAGCTATAAACATCATGTTAGCAGGTTAGCCTCGATGAGCCGAGTGAAGTGTCACAGCTGTGAGCTTACGGCAGGATTATTCAATAGTAGAAGAATTCCTCTATTACTATCATAGTTTTGGGAATTTGTTTTAAATGGTAATAATTGAATGATTATAAAGGTTGAAGGAAAACCTCAGGAAAACCTTACAAAAGCTTACAACCTTGACTCTGACCATGTTAGCTAACAAACTAATAGCCATGGATGTTAAAAGGTTTACCCTACACTGACCTACTTATATTGATATTTCCAAAGTCTGCAGCCACATCACAATAATATATTGTTAATCTCACATGTCTGATTAACAATATATTACAATAATTATGAAATCATGCTTACAGTTTGGAAATGTCATGTATTTGCAAATACACATGCTAGAATCACTTTACAGTTACATTTTTAATGCACTTTGTTGAACATGAAAATAACATGAACTAAGCATTTCGACACCGGGCAACAAGCCAACAAGATCTACCTGTGCAAAAATGTTGATTTTTAAAGGGCTTTTTATAGTCTTTTTCAAATCTAACACTTGTGTAAATTCAGCTTAATAAATTATTAAGGCAATTATTTAAAAAAATAACTTTAGTATTAGTCCTGCATTCATTCAAAGAAAGGTTAATTTAATTTTTAGTTCAGAATTATTCTTTTTTTAAATATACCCTGTGATTGGACCCCCAGACCCCTCCCCCTAAGGGGAAATGTCAGCCCTGTGACTAACTGGCCACTTTTCAGAGTGAACCCCGCCTCGGGCCCAAAGTTGCTGGAATAGGCTGCAGTCACTAAGACCCCTAAGGGGACTCAGTGGTAGAAAATGAATGAATGTTTCTTATTCTATCCATTCATTCCTTCCATCTTCTTCCACTTACCCGGGCCGGGTCGCCGGGGCAGAAGTCTCTAAGCAGAGACGCCTAGACTTCCCGCTCTCTAGACACCAACTCCAGCTCTTCCGGGTGAATTCCGAGGCGTTCCCAGGCCAGCCGAGAGACATAGTCCCTCCAGCGTGTTCTAGGCCTTCCCTGTGGCCTCCTTCTGGTGGAACGCACCCGGAACACCTCCTTGGGAAGGCATCCGGAACAGATGCCTGAGGCGAGTTTTATTTAATTAGGACAGCGTACCAGACGTACATTTTTATTGTACATGTTTTTGGTGGAAGGGGAAATTGGAGCACCCAGGGAAAACCTACGCAGACACAGAGAGAACGTGCAAACTCCACACAGTAACTCCTGCCCCAGATGGGAATCAAACCCAGGACCTTCTTGCTGTGAGGCAGAAGTGCTAACCACTCTGCCACGTACCTCTCAACCTCCCGCACAAGCGTCGTTCTGGCGTTCCACTGGCTCAGTGGCAGAGCGGCCGTCCCATAACCAGAATGTTGGCGGTTCAATTCCTACTCTCCCCACAGTTCATACTGTCGTTGTGTCCTTGGGCAAGACACTTAACCCACCTTGCCTCCAGTGTTGTTCCAGCTGTAACACTGGTGAATGGAAGGATAATGTAAGTGGCTTTGGATAAAAGCGTCTGTTAAATGTAAATGTCCCTAAGGCTCCGTGTCAGATCGGGTCGTCGGGGCCTTTGACTGCTGCCCGACACTAAATCTTGGAAATTGTCTTTTATTTCTGTAAAGCACTTTGAGTTAACCAGTGTAGGAGTTGTGTTATATAAATAAAATTGCCTTGCCTATCTTCAATATAGATTGTCTTAATTATACGCAACAATAGAGGCTTTTTCCCAACCAAGATGGCGGCAGCAACAAAAAAGTCATGTGACTGAGAACAGTCCATACTAACTAAACACAGATGATCCTTAAAATCCTGCCCTGACCCCTCGCTCTGTCCTTCAGGGAGCTGCCTCATCGCTGGAGCTGGAGACAGTTAGCTGGACACTTGCTGCTCAAAGGGTACACTTTCTGTTTGTCTTATTCTGAAAGTCAGCCTCTTCCTGTCTCTTTTACTGTGACAGTGTCTCTTCCTGTTTCAGGCTGACGGCTGTTGTGGCTCTGCCCTTTTACTGCGCCAGCCTCATCGACACAGTCCAGGTAAGACCACGACTGAGAGCAGGAGGTTGATGAAAGTGTGGGCGGTGCTCAGCTCGACTCTGACACAGACTGTTGTTTTGGCAGATTGTTCTATCGTCACTTTTTTGAGCCAAAACATGTTTTTCATGTTTTTTCCGTCAGAATAATTTAAACAAGGGGTTCCCAAACTATTCAGACCCTGTTATTGTTTTAGTCCTGCTCAGTGGTGGACGAAGTACACAAACCAAGTACTTGAGTTAAAGTACAGATACACTAGGTGAAATATTACTTCAGTAAAATCCAAAGTACTCCCTTTTAACTTTCACTTGAGTGTGCGCACGATTTACTAATTCGTTCCCTCGAGTTTCAAAATCATGCACATAATTTATAAATCGAGGAAGCGAAATAGTAATAGTGCGCACGTTTTAGTAAATCAGTCTGGGGGGGAAACATGTTAATGTTAAATTGTGCACAATATTTTTTATTTATTTCTATTCTACCAAAAGTGGGGGTGCACGTGGCAGAGTGGTTAGCACTCCTGCCTCACAGCAAGAAGGTCGTGAGTTCAGAACACGGCCGACCGGTCTTTCTGTGAGGAGTCTGCATGTCCTCCACGTGTTACCGTGGGTTCTCTCCGGGTACTCCGGCTCCTCCCACCGTCCAAACACATGCATGTACAGGTTAAATGACAAATCTAAAATGTCCCTAGTGAATGTGAGAGTGAATGGTTGTTTGTCACTGTTTGTCTCTAAATGTTAGCCCTGCGACTAACTGCCCACTGTCCAGGGTGAACCCCACCTCAGACCCAAAGCTGCTGGGATAGGCTCCAGTCACCTGCGACCCCTAACGGGACAAAGCGGTAGAAAATTAATGAATTAATTCTACCAAAAGTGTTAACAACAATCGACTGTCATTTCACAAATCGAATCACTCAGTTTAAAATAAATACTACAAACGTTGGTGAAACAGCTAACGTTAACTTAAACACAATGGTGCGAGCTACTGTTAGATTACTCAATAAAAAATGACCACCAGAATGAAAATGGCTTACTTCAATGTGTTTCCTAAGATTGGAAGGAGAATTCCAGTACGAAGAAATGTTACAGTTCTGAGGCAAAGAAGGCAGTTGAAAATGAAGGACTCGTTTTTCTTTTCAACGACTTCAAAATAACACCACAAATAAGGCCACGGATGTTGTGGCACTGGCACTTTAGATTCAGGAGTTTGTGTTCCATCCTAATGAAGAGTGAAGACAATCGGCACTCTCAGAATGTTAAGCTGTTGCACTGACGCACTAAATAAGCAGTAACCAGAGTTACCAGACCAAGTTCAAAACAGAGCGCGCGCTGTATCCTGATTGGTGGCTTATGACCCTCGTAAATAAAAAGGAACGACTAATTTTGCAAAATGTAATTGAGTAAAAAGTAAGATATTTGACATTGAAATGTAGTGAAGTTAAAGTAAAAAGTATCCCCGAATGGAAATACTTAGTAAAGTACAGATACTGGAAAAAACTACTTAAGTACAGTAACGAATTACATTTACTTTGTTACTGTCCACCACTGGTAATACGGGAGGGGTGAACACATCAGTAAAAAGAGCCCTAATGTAAAAACTAAACTCACAGGTGAACACAGTATGCAGGTACAGGAAAAAAACATTTACATTTTACATTTACTCATTTAGCTGACGCTTTTATCCAAAGAGACTTCCATTCACCAGAGTTACAGCAGGAACACCACTGGAGGCAAGGTGGGTTAAGTGTATTGCCCAAGGACACAACGACAGTATGAACTGTGGGGAGAGCGGGAATCGAACTGCCTACCTTCCGGTTGAAGGACAAGCGCTGTACCGCTGAGCCCCTGCGAAACATCTTGTACTCCATTATGTGCGTGTGTCACTGTGGTGCTTTAAAAGGATGTGTGACTTCTGCTGTTAATCATCTATCGTAAACACCTCAGGTGCAACATGCTGCAGTACAGTAACTACTAGGGCTGGGTCACAAACCTCACCAAACGATACATATACATTTTTAAATAAAGTTTACGGTCAAACACATATAAATTAATACATAAATTAATAAAAAAATAGGCATTGGCCTAATATAAGAACATAATAATAATGAATGATAATGCAGGCTAAACCTTATAATTCATTAACTGTTTATGGGCTGCCTGTGACAAATGTAACCAAGGTAATAACGTCAGTCTCTATTGTGTATTGATACAGTAGCTTCTGAATCGATGCATGCGTCGACGTGGAGTACATAACTATATACAGTCCCTGACAAAAGTCTTGTCGCTTGTGTACAAATTGACCTGAAGTGCCGCTGAAATATATTTCTAATCAAGATTGTTTTACAAGAAATGGCTCATTTTAATCCTAACAGCTTTTGTAATAATGTTTCAGTGCAAAACAAAACTGTCAAAAAGTATTCTAATATTCACAGCTTGGTAAAGCCCATTGAGTCAATTTTTGCAAAGACATAAGTGTTGTCGCCTTGTCATATGAGCTTCACCTGTGACTAATAATGGATCAATTAGGTCTCAGGTGTGTATAAAAACAACCCCAGTACACTAGACCTTCACATCAACTGCAACTAGACCTCTGCAAACATGCCTAAGATTCACCCTGAGACTAAAGTTTTGATTATCAAGAGGCTGAAGACCAGATCCACTGCTGATGTGGCAGACACCTTCAATGTGTCTCAGCGTCAAGTACAGAGGATTAAAAAACATTTGAAGACACTGGAGACGTTTTTGACAAGCCCAGGTCAGGCAGACCCCGCAAGACAACTGCTCGAGAGGACCGTTTGTTGGCTCGAAAATCCAAGGCCAGACCATTTTCCACTGCAGCAGAGCTCCACAAGATCTGGTCACCTGAAGTCCCTGTGTCAACCAGAACAGTTTGTCGGATTCTGTCTCGAAATGGCCTCCATGGTCGAATCAGTGCCCAGAAGCCAGCACTAAACAAAAGACAATTGAAAAACCGTGTGGCATTTGCCAAGGCCCACAGCCTGCTAAAAGGATGGACGCTGGAAAAGTGGCAGAAGGTGGATTTTTCTGATGAATCTTCTGTTGAATTACACCACAGTCGCCGCAAATATTGCAGGAGACTAGTGTTGTCACGATACTGGAATTTCTAACTGCGATACAATACCTTCAAAAATATCGATATTCGATACCATTTTCGATACCAAAGGGAAAACAACTGTCACAATATTATTATTTAAAATTTTTTTTATTTAAAGATAAATATAAAATCAGCCAAGGTCCGCTTAGACCTTAGTTAACTTTCCTCACCGTGAGGGGTCCGGAAATTTTTAATAAAAGGATATGTGTTTGAATATAATTCTTTAAAGTAAAGTCTCATTTATTCCACACCTACAGCCTCTTAAACAATATTAGATTAGATTCAACTTTATTGTCATTACACAAGTACAGGTACAAGGCAACGAAATGCAGTTTAGGTCTAACCAGAAGTGCAATAGCAGTAAAGTGCAGGATATATACAATGGTTGTGTACGTGCAGGATATGGAGATGTACAGGATTTACAGGTAATATGTACAATGAATATAAATATACAGATGGTTATTACTATAACAGGTGAGTGTGTGCCATAAATATAATTACAGGTGTCTCTTTTCTATAAACAGCATTTACAGGTGAATATGTACTCTAGATGTAATGTAATACACACGCTCACACACACACACACTCACTCACATACACACACACATACACACACAACCATACACCCAGGGGAATTAGACCGGGAGAGCTATACACACACTCACTCACACACACACATACACACACACACACACACACACACTCACACACACATACACACACTCACACACACACCACCATACACACACTCACACACACACATACACACACTCACTCAAGGGTTAGAGTTCAGTAAAGACACAGCTCTGGGGAAGAAACTGTTCTTTAGTCTGCTGGTTCTAGTCCGGAGGCTCCTGAAACGCCTGCCGGAGGAGGGAGAACAGTCTGTGGGCTGGGTGAGAGGAGTCCTTAAGGATGCTGCGAGCTCGACGCAGACAGCGTTTCCTCTGGATGTTCTCGATGGCAGGAAGTGGAGTCCCTGTGATGCGTTGGGCAGTTTTCACCACCCGCTGCAATGCCTTGCGCTCCGCGACAGAGCAGCACCCATACCACACTGTGACACAGTTCGTCAGGATGCTTTCTATCGCGCAGCGTAGAAGTTCACCAGGATGGCCGAGGAGAGCTGGTTCTTCCTCAGTGTCCTCAGGAAGAAGAGGCGCTGGTGAGCCTTCTTGACCAGGCTGGAGGTGTTGGTTGTCCAGGTCATGTCAGCCGAGATGTGGGTCCCCAGGAACTTGAAGCTGGAGACACGCTCGACGTCCATTCCATTGATGTGGATGGTGTCGTGTGTGCCTCTAGACTCTTTCCTGAAGTCCACGATGAGCTCCTTCATTTTGGTGGTGTTGAGGAGCAGGTTATTTTCGTTGCACCATGTGGACAGGTGCTGGATCTCTTCCTGTAGGCAGTCTCATCGTTGTTGCTGATGAGACCAATCACTGTAGTGTCGTCTGCAAACTTGGCGATGGCGTTGGATCCAAACACAGGCTTGCAGTCAGAGGTGAAGAGGGAGTAGAGAAATGGGCTTAGCACACAGCCCTGTGGTACACCAGTGTTAAGTGTGATGGATGTGGAGCAGGTGGATCCAGATCGGACATTCTGGGGTCTGTTGGTCAGGAAGTCCAGAATCCAGTTGCAGAGTGAGGTATTGATGCCCAAGTCTTCAAGTTTGGCTATTAACTTGGTCGGGATGATAGTGTTGAATGCTGAGCTGAAGTCAACAAACAGCATACGTGCATAAGAGTTCTTATTGTCCAGGTGGGTGAGCACAGAGTGCAGTGCCATAGCAACTGCATCCTCTGTGCTCCTATTGCTGCGGTAAGCAAACTGATGCGGGTCCAATGTGGGTGGTATGGAGTCTTTTAGGTGTTCCAGGACCAGTCAAAGCACTTCATGATGATGGGTGTGAGTGCTACAGGGCGGTAGTCGTTGGGGCACCTTGGACTAGAGTGTTTTGGCACTGGCACAATGGAAGTGCATTTGAAGCATGTTGGTACAGCTGCTTGGGCAAGAGACAGGTTGAAAATGTCTGTAAAAACCCCAGCGAGCTGCTCCGCACATGCCTTGAGAACACGACCAGGGATGTTGTCTGGTCCAGCAGCCTTGTGTGTGCTGATCCGGCTCAGTGCCTTGCAGACATCAGTGGATGAGAGTGTGAATGGGGGTGGTCAACTGAGGGTTTGAGCTTGGTTGCAGTTTCTCTGTTGTCTCTTTCAAAGCGAGCATAAAAGTCATTTAGCTTTCATTCAGGAAGTTGACATCGGTGGCTGCAGGGGTGGAGTGGGTGGGTTTGTAGTCACTGATGGCCTGGATGCCCTGACACATGCGTCGAGGGTCAGAGTTGGAAAAGTGTCCTCTATCTTCAGCTTGTAGCAGTGCTTGGCCTTTTGATGCCCCTCTTCAGGTTTGCTCTGGATGTGCTGTAGGCTTGTGCATCTCCTGATCTGAAGGCAGTATTGCGTGTCTTCAACAGGAGTCGCACTTCCTGATTCATCCATGGCTTCTGATTTGGGTATGTGGTGATCTGTTTCTGGGTTGTAACACTGTCAATGGTGGTATTAATATAATCCAATACAGAGGAGGTGTAGCAGTCAATGTCAATGTCTGTGTGAGCACCACTGGTGGCTTGGGAAGCAAACATACTCCAGTCTGTGTGTAGAAACTTTTCCTGGAGTGTGAAATCTACCCCCGCAGGCCACACCTTGATGGTCTTCACTGATGGCTTCACACGGTTGATGAGGGGTGTAATATGGAGATGAATGTTGATAATCCACTGTTTTCTGTATTTTATTCTTTGGTTACATGAGGAGGATGTTTGAGTGTTTAGCTTTCACCAAACACAGCTCACAGACAAAAGGAAAATACTACAAAATCAAAAGAAGCTAAAGCTCAGGACCTGGTGGTTTAATGACAACAGCCTGGAATCCTGCATATTATGCCTAGTACTCCTTCATGTGTGAGAACATTTTAAATACAAAATCATCAATTCAAGCCAAATTATTTTCTGATTAAAATAAACGTTCCCTCCCGTCCATAACGTCAGTGAATCTTTATTATGTTCTGCCAAGGCTTTTAAATTTTAGTTGTTTCTAACTCATTATCAGGCTACGCTAAACATGTTAAAATTTCCCTATGTCCGGAACCATAGTAACCTGAGGACCCGCGCGTGTTGACGTAGCCGTCCTAGAAGTGCAGGTTCAAAAATATGTTTTACACAATGCGCTTGTAATTATGAATACTGTCTTGCGGTCCGCCTTTTGAAGACCCCTGATGTAGTGCACTTGTTCAAAGGCCTCTCAGATTGTCATACATTCAGAAACCAATAGTGCAAGTAAAAAAATAAATAAATAAAAATCTCTATCGATACTCGGTATCGAAACTTCGGGAAATGAGTATCATATCGTTTGAGATATTTCAGTATCGATATTTATCAAAATATCGATATTTTTGACAACACTACAGGAGACCTACTGGAGCCCGCATGGATCCGAGATTCAACAAGAAAACAGTGAAGTTTGGTGGCGGAAAAATCATGGTGTGGGGTTACATCCAGTATGGGGGTGTGCAAAAGATCTGCAGGGTGGAAGGCAACATCAATAGTCGAAAATACCAAGAAATCTTAGCTACCTCTTATGTTCCCAACCAATAAAAGAGGCCAAATTCTGCAGCAGGATGGTGCTCCATCGCATACTTCCATCTCCTCAAAGTTCCTCAAGGCGAAGAAGATCAAGATGCTCCAGGATTGGCCAGCCCAGTCACCAGACATGAACATCATTGAGCATATGTGGGGTAGGATGAAAGAGGAAGCATGGAAGACGAAACCAAAGAATATTGATGAACTCTGGGAGGCATGCAAGACTGCTTTCTTTGCTATTCCTAATGACTTCATCAATAAATTGTACGAATCATTGCCAAACCGCATGGATGCAGTCCTTCGAGCTCATGGAAGTCACACAAGATATTAAATTTGGATCTCACAGCACCACTACTTAATTTGCTGACATATTTTTGTATTTGCGGTAAATTTGTTCAATTTCTGTATAGGTGACAAAACTTTTGTCTTGCCAAAATTTGACCTTTCTGTCTTGATTAAATGATAAATCTTTTTTCAGTGAAACTAATTTATTTCAGTTCATTAAACATCATTTGGGAGGGTTTTAGCTTTTCATATGAGCTATTTCTAACACCAATTGATTAATTAAAAGTCAGGTTAATAGCAGGTGTTTCTACACAATAGATAAGCGACAAGACTTTTGTCAGGGACTGTATATATATATATAGTTATGTTATCCAGTATTGATATTTTGAGTACAGCCCTAATGCTCTAAGGAATGCAAGAGCTAAACATCGAGAGGCTGTCGAGAGCAGTTTCAGCTCCATGGACACTAAAAAAACTTTGGGACACTATGAAAATCATTACTAATAAGAAGGCCCAGCAGGATCCAGCTCTCACTAATGACACTGAGAGAACTAATGAACTCAATGACTTCTTTCTCAGGTTTGAGACCATGAATCCTCCCCAATGGTGTGCTGGGTCTTTTGACAACTTATCCACCAGTGCACCTTCTTATTGTCCTACGATCCATCCTAAACAGGTCCACACAGTTTTTAGTAAGGTCTGCAACAAAAGATCAGCTGGACCAGATGGTCTTCCACCATCTTACTGAGGACTTGTGCTTTTGAACTGACTGCTGCTTGGTGTCCAATTTTCCAAAAATCCTTATAGAACTACTCTGTCCATGCTTTGTGGAAGAAATCTGTAATCATCCCAAAGTGTCTTGTCCCACTGTTAACGATGACTTAAGGCCTGTAGCCTTGACATCTGTGGTAATGAACTGCTTTGATCATTGTGGATATGCTTAAGACTGATGTTAACTCTAGTTTGGACAGGGCCGGAGCACCTTAATGCACCTCATCAACAAACATGTAGAAAACCCCAAAGCTTATGCTAGAGTCCTATTTGTTGACTTTTCGTCTGCATTTAACACAGTACCACCTCTGCTACTGGTCCAGAAACTGTCTGATTTGAATGTGAACTCTTTTATCATCAAGTGGTTTTATTCTTTTTAACAGACAGACAGCAGCAAGTTAGAGTAAATGGTGTCCTCTCTCCGATCAAATACTCTAACACAGGTGTTCCTCAGGGCTGTGTGAGTTCTCCTACTGTATAAAGATGACTGTCCTTCTGTGCACACGCATGAGATCAACCATTTTAAGATCTGGTGTGACCAACACAATCTTGTTTTGAATGTAAAAAAGACTAAAGAGATGATATTTGAGCCAAGAACAGTGAGAGATCATGCTCCTGTTATTATCGGTGACAGTGGGATTGAGCAGGTCAGCACTTTCAGATATCTTGGTTTTCTACTGGATTGTAACCTGAAAATGAATGAACATGTGGACTTTCTGTGGGCGACAGGGCAGTCATGTGGTTCAGGCTGTTCGGTGTGAGCGGGGCGGTCATGTGGCTCAGGCTGTTCGGTGTGAGCGGGGCGGTCATGTGGTTCAGGCTGTTCGGTGTGAGCGGGGCGGTCATGTGGCTCAGGCTGTTCGGTGTGAGCGGGGCGGTCATGTGGTTCAGGCTGTTGAGTGTGAGCGGGGCGGTCATGTGGTTCAGGCTGTTGAGTGTGAGTGGGGCAGTCATGTGGTTCAGGCTGTTGAGTGTGAGCGGGGCAGTCATGTGGCTCAGGCTGTTCAGTGTGAGCGGGGCGGTCGCCGGCTCAGGCTGTTCGGTGTGAGCGGGGCGGTCATGTGGCTCAGGCTGTTCGGTGTGAGCGGGCCGGTCATGTGGCTCAGGCTGTTCGGTGTGAGCAGGGCGGTCATGTGGCTCAGGCTGTTCGGTGTGAGCGGGGCGGTCATGTGGCTCAGGCTGTTCGGTGTGAGCGGGGCGGTCGCCGGCTCAGGCTGTTCGGTGTGAGCGGGGCGGTCATGTGGTTCAGGCTGTTCTGTGTGAGCGGGGCGGTCATGTGGCTCAGGCTGTTCGGTGTGGCGGGCGGTCATGTGGCTCAGGCTGTTCGGTGTGGCGGGCGGTCATGTGGTTCAGGCTGTTCTGTGTGAGCGGGGCGGTCATGTGGTTCAGGCTGTTCGGTGTGAGCGGGGCGGTCATGTGGTTCAGGCTGTTCGGTGTGAGCGGGGCGGTCATGTGGTTCAGGCTGTTCTGTGTGAGCGGGGCGGTCATGTGGCTCAGGCTGTTCGGTGTGAGCGGGGCGGTCATGTGGCTCAGGCTGTTCGGTGTGAGCGGGGCGGTCGCCGGCTCAGGCTGTTCGGTGTGAGCGGGGCGGTCATGTGGCTCAGGCTGTTCGGTGTGAGCAGGGCGGTCATGTGGCTCAGGCTGTTCGGTGTGAGCGGGCGGTCGCCGCTCAGGCTGTTCGGTGAGCGGGCGGCCATGTGGCTCAGGCTGTTCGGTGTGAGCGGGCGGTCATGTGGCTCAGGCTGTTCGGTGTGAGCGGGGCGGACATGTGGCTCTTTGACTCTGCAGTTCTAGAAAGCATCAGATACAGAATGGCTGCATGGTTTGGTGTTATCTCAGTCCAACAAAAATCCAAACTTCAAAACATGATAAAAACAGTGATGAAAGTGATAGGCAAAAAAGACGTGCCTTCTCTGCAGTCCATCAACGAAGGCACTGTGTCCAGACTGGCTCACAAGATCCTTAACGATCCCTCTCACACTTTATTTACAGAGTATGAGCTTCTTCCCTTTGCAGAAGGTACAGAGCTTACAGATGGAAAACTAACTGACTGAAGCTCTCCTTTATTCCTACATTACTCTGCTTAATAAGGAGGCCTTTACTTGTCTTTATATTCTGCACATTCTGATCTGTTCTCAGGGTCGGCCTTTTATTATTACTTATTACTTATTATTACTTATTTATTTTTTGTCATATGTATGTTTTAGCTAATTCCAGGTTTTATTTTTGGAATGTATTTTGCTTAAAGCCAGGGCAATTATTTATACATTATATCCTGTATTTGCACCATAGATAGTATAAATATGGATGATATCCGCCCATTGGTCCCCTATTCACCAATATTGTCATTACGAATGGGCAATAAAATGGCCGTTACATCCGGGCTTTTTCCATAGTAAAACAATAGTTTTTAGATAGCTTAAACAAACATATTAATCAAAAATTCACCCCCCCCCAGAGTTGTCATGTAGTAAAAACTTAGCTCTAGAGACCTGAGCCATCTTTTGTACCAGGCTGTAAACATGAGTTTTACTCTTGTTAAGTCGCCATTGGGTTTCTCCTTATATTTCCGCTTTTGGAGCCTGCCCTCTGGTGGACGGAGGTATATCGCTGTAAAATCACCGTATGGCGGCGCCCTTACACAAGGACCATTTTAGAGGTTCCATGGGAGAGGCTTGATTTGCACAGATTATTGACGGCTACTGTTGCTGTATGTATGTTGTATATTGTACTTATACGCATGTACTTTTTGTTGTTGTCGGTGTACTGTATGTTCTGCTGCTGCTGTGGCACTGCGCCATTTGGGACAATAAAGTATATTTGATTTTGATTTGACTACCAAATGCTATTAAATTAAAAAGTATATATTCAGATCATAGTTTGTGTGTCTCTTGCTATAACTAAATAACTATTTCAGTAAAAAAAACAGCATCAAATCCACAACATGACTGTAATGCAGCTGCAGTAACACTAGACCTACCCTCCTTGCTGAATTAACCAATCACAGCAGAGCGTCTGTCCCGCCCACATGTTTGACTGCTCTTCCACAGTCGGAGATCGTCCGTGACGACTCATCCTCGCTGCTGGACTGTCTGAGGGAGGCTCTGTCTCGAGCTCTGGGGCTGGGAGCTCCTCACAGTCGCCGCCTGCTCCCGTTAACGGCTCTGCTACTCCCTGCCGCGCTGCACTCTGTCCTGAAGTACACTGTCTCCACCTGCGTCCAGAGGGTGGCGCTATGGCTGCTGCAGCGACAATGCTCAGAAGGTCAGGATTTACTGGAAATTTAACAGGTTTTAGGTGGATTTGAACAGGTTTTAGTTGTATTTAAACTTGTATTTCTGTTCCTGACCCATCCTCACAGACCATCTCCACAGCGACCCTCTGGACTCCTACTTCCTGGACCTGGCTGCACAGTGGGCGGGGTCTCTGGTGGCGGACCTGGCTTGTTTCCCTCTGGAGACAGTGCTGCACCGTTTGTCCCTGCAGGGCACCCGTACCATCATCGACGCCACGGATCTGGACGCGGCGCTGTTTGGGAATGGGCCGCTTGTGCTGCCCGTCAACACACAGTACGACGGCTTCGCCGACTGCCTCGGCTCCATCCGGCACAAAGAGGGCGGGGCTTCGTTCTACCGCGGCGTCGGAGCGCTGACAGTGCAGTACGCGCTCCACGCCGCGCTGCTGGCCCTGAGCCGGAGCACGCTCAGACTGCTGCTGGACGAAAAGGGGCTGCGGGCATAACTCTGCGCCGCACTTCCTGGAACTGTTAATACTTCTGGCTCCAGATAGCCCTGACTTCAGAAGTCTGTTTGTCCATTTATTTACTGTATGTTAAAAATACTGCTGCGAATCATGTCCAGATACATTTACTACAGGTTTAAGGCCATTGTAAATGAATAAAGTCAGGCGTCACAGTCTGTCTGTTAATTTACTGTCTGCCCAATTGTCAATTTTTTAAATATTGTTTCAAATTTCCTGGACCAAATATGGTTATCTCTCTGTCTCATTTTATTCCAAATATTGTTCTCTGTGAGTCACAAAGTCTATTGGACCATCCTTTTATAATATCTTTGAACAAAGGGTTTCTAATGAGACAGTGATGCATTCTGGGAGACGGAGTATAAATGTTCCACATTTCATAAAAAAATAAATTTCGTAGTGTTAAATGTGACGCAGTGCATTGTGGGAAGTGGAATTCTGTAAATGTCTGTTTTGTTGGATTTATTTTGAGAATTTTTCCTCCAACTGTTGCCAACATAAAAGTGAAGTTATTAGCACATGGACCTGTGTTTCAGCCGTTAGCATTGCTAGATATATGCAGCCATTTTTCCAAATATAGTCATGACGTCTAGCTTTGACCATTTCTAGTTTTATTTGTAAAGTGTCAAAAACAAATGAAAAGTAGCTTTAGAAAAAGAGTTACTTATAAAAAGAGTCTATTGGTGAATAATGTAACATATTTATTTAAAATTTCAATTAACACCTGGAAAATATTGAACAAAAGTTTTTTTTGTTTTTAGAAAATAATTGCACTTGGTTTGGACTGATTCTGTAGAAAATAAAGAATTAAACACTTTTAATTGAGCCAGCCATGAATAAATATGAATTAAATGTTGTATTCCCTGTTTTCTACATTGTTTAATTAAATTTATTTTAACTTAGATTTGATCAGGTTTTAGATGGATTTGAACAGGTTTTAGATGGATTTGAACAGGTTTGAGTTGGATTTGAATAGGTTTTAGATGGATTTGAACAGGTTTTAGTTGGATTTGAACAGGTTTTAGTTGGATTTGAACAGGTTTTAGTTGGATTTGAACAGGTTTTAGTTGGATTTGAACAGGTTTTAGTTGGATTTGAACAGGTTTTATGTGGATTTGAACAGGTTTTAGTTGGATTTGAACAGATTTTAGTTGGATTTGAACAGGTTTTAGATGGATTTGAACAGGTTTTAGTTGGATTTGAACAGGTTTTATGATTTGAACAGGTTTTAGTTGGATTTGAACAGGTTTTAGTTGGATTTGAACAGGTTTTATGTGGATTTGAACAGGTTTTAGTTGGATTTGAACAGGTTTTAGATGGATTTGAACAGGTTTTAGTTGGATTTGAACAGGTTTTAGTTGGATTTGAACAGGTTTTAGTTGGATTTGAACAGGTTTTAGATGGATTTGAACAGGTTTTAGTTGGATTTGAACAGGTTTTAGATGGATTTGAACAGGTTTTAGTTGGATTTGAACAGGTTTTAGTTGGATTTGAACAGGTTTTAGATGGATTTGAACAGGTTTTAGTTGGATTTGAACAGGTTTTAGTTGGATTTGAACAGGTTTTAGTTGGATTTGAACAGGTTTTAGTTGGATTTGAACAGGTTTTAGTTGGATTTGAACAGGTTTTAGATGGATTTGAACAGGTTTTAGTTGGATTTGAACAGGTTTTAGTTGGATTTGAACAGGTTTTATGTGGATTTGAACAGGTTTTAGTTGGATTTGAACAGATTTTAGTTGGATTTGAACAGGTTTTAGATGGATTTGAACAGGTTTTAGTTGGATTTGAACAGGTTTTAGTTGGATTTGAACAGGTTTTATGTGGATTTGAACAGGTTTTAGTTGGATTTGAACAGATTTTAGTTGGATTTGAACAGGTTTTAGATGGATTTGAACAGGTTTTATGTGGATTTGAACAGGTTTTAGTTGGATTTGAACAGGTTTTAGTTGGATTTGAACAGGTTTTAGATGGATTTGTTTATTTTTTACTGTGTCTTCAGATTTGATCCTAAAACCAACATCGTTTAAAATTCTACTGTAATGTATAAAATTTGTATTATCTTTATTGATATTTACTATTTCCCCGTTGCCTTTATTTTGTCTCTGTCGTCACTTCCTGACCGGGCCGGAACCTGTCTCTGCTCTTGTTTCTGCCCGGACTCGTGAGTTTACGGTGTCTGTTTTCCGTTTGTAAGTCTGTGCGGCTCCGCTCAGATTTCTCTTTGATCCCGTTAACGTTTATTTTTCCGGTAAAAAGCCCGTTAAACCGAACACGCGGCGGGATGGCGTCACGGGGCGGGAGCACGCTCTTCTCTGGGTTCCGCGTGCTTGGACTCTACTCTAACCACGTGCCACACGCGCTCCGTTATCATCAGAAACACCGGGAGTTCTACGTGGTGACGTCAGTGGGAAAGAGCTTCCACACGTTCAACGTAAGGTTATGGTTCTATTATTAATTTATTGAATCAGGTTTGTATTCCTTTTCGAGACTCACAAAAGAGAGGTTTGTCCAGAGAGGCTTCCGTACCGACTGTAAACACACAGGTCACGTGGGTTTAGACCTGGTTTAGTCCTGGTTTAGTCCTGGTTTAGACCTGGTTTAGTCCTGGTTTAGTCCTGGTTTAGACCTGGTTTAGTCCTGGTTTAGGCCTGGTTTGGTCCTGCTTTGGTCCTGGCTCAGGTGTAAGCTTTAATCACTGATGAGTGTGTTACCTGTGTTTCAGGTGAGTCGTCTGGGGATCGTCTCTGTCAGTGAGTTACTCTCAACATAAACAACTCAAAAATCAAACAATACAAACATGTTTTATTTATGAATCTGTTAAAGATGGCTCTGTCACATTTTCATAAACTTCATAGATCCCTCTCCCTGATTGGCTGCTCTCTCTCGTTGCCAGGTAACAACCTATCGGAAGACATCTCGTGTTTGGCGGCCGACAGGATGTTGGTGTTCGCAGCAGCAGGAAGTGACATCAGCGCCTTTGCCAGGAGCAAAGAGGTACTGCAGCCACAAAATGATATAATAACCCCTTGAGGTTGTAGCTGGTGATGCTAACCTCAGAGCTGTTCTGTGTGTCTCAGGTGGTGAGGCGTTACCACGGACACCAACAAGAAGTGCATCTGTTGCTTCCTTTGGGCGATCAGCTGATCTCTGCTGATGTCAGCGGTGATGTCATTGTGTGGGACGTACAGAGCGCAGGTGAGGCTCCCCCTGGAGGACACTTCAGGGACTGACCCCTTATTTACCTGTGAATATAAACATGTCACCTGTGTCTCTCAGAGATCTACCTGCGTCTGAACTTTGACCCCTCTACCTTTGACCTGTCGGCCATGATGCACCCCAGCACTTACATGAACAAGGTCCTGTTCGGGAGCTCACAGGGTCCACTGCAGCTATGGAACATCAAGACCAGGTGAGACCAAGTCAAGACCAGGTGAGACCCCCCTCTGTCTACCCCAGGTGTGACCAAGTCAAGTGTGAATGTGTGTGAGTGGGGTGGATGGGGTGAGTGGAAGCACGATGTAAAGCGCTTTGGGTGCAAAAAAGCGCTATATAAATGCATGCCATTTACCATTTACCATAACACCAGGTGAGACCAAGTAAGTCCTGGCCAAGACCGGGTGAGACTTGGCTCTCCTCTGACAGGTTCTGTGTTGGTACAACAGTCAGTGGTTTTATTGAGAAGGACTGAGCCGAAGCTAAAGGACACATGAACAGCTCCTTCTCAACGAGGATTCTTGTAGTAAAGTAAACTTGTTTAAATGGTCTGTGTTGACAGTAAGCTGGTCTACACGTTCCCCGGCTGGTCGGCAGGAGTCACTGTTCTTCAACAGGTCAGTCTGAGATATTTAAGTTTAAAAGTTCAGAATAAATTACATCACACTGTGTGCACAATTATCAGGCAAGTTGTATTAATGAGGATTGTACAACTACAGTGCTCTTGGTCAATCCAAAATGTTTACAAACCTTTAAACCTGAACATTTAAGTCATAAAAGTGAAGTTTTGGCTTTCTTAAGAGAATATTCTATAATGTACACCATTATTAGGCAACTATTGTGTGCAGAATTATTAACTAAATGAAAACCAAAGATTTTTACATCTCACTTGTTTCTTTTTCACCTGTTAAAGTGAGAATAAAAAACAAACTCAAAATTTACAAATAAACAAACCTCAGTGACCGATACAGCCACCGTTCTTTTCAATAACAGTCACAATCCTTCCATTCACTGAGTCAGTCAGTTTCTGGATCTGGTCAGGATCAACCACAGCCTCCCAGACACTGTTCAGAGGTGTTTACCTTCACTGGAAATGTCCTGCTAACCTTTTCATACGAATCCTGCTGAAGAAGGGCCCAAAGGTTCTCAACAGGGTTTAAGTCAGGTGTCATTAGTTTTTCATCTATAAGGTCTTTACTGACCACGCAGTGGACAACTTTGATTCATGTGATGGAGCGTTGTCTTGATTAAAAATCAAAGTCTTCTTGAAAGATGCAGACTTTTTCCTGGACCAGGACTTGAAGAATGTGTCTAAAAATTGGCAGTAGGTCTGAGACTTGATTTTGAGTTCATTTTCAACTCGAAAAGTTCCAACTAGCTCATCTGTAATAATGTTAAAAATCAAAGTCTTCTTGAAAGATGCAGACTTTTCCTGGACCAGGACTTGAAGAATGTGTCTAAAATTGGCAGTAGGTCTGAGACTTGATTTTGAGTCCATGTCTTCAAACTGAAAGTTCCAACTAGCTCATCTTAATAATTCCACCTGCTGGAGTCTGAGTTGAAGTTACTGTGTCTGTTACTGATCCAACCCAGGGTCCATCCATCTGGTCCAACAAGAGTGTCATCAGTCACAAAACCTTTGAACAATCTGTCTACAGATGTTTCTTGACACATTCTTGACGTTTGAACTTCTGTGTCTTGTTCAGAGGTGGTCGGGTTTCAGCCTTTCTTACCTCGGCCATGTCTCTGAGACTGAACACCTCGTACTTCTCGACACTCCAGGGAGGTTACAGTCGTGAAATATGGCAGCACTGGAGAATAATGGGTTCCTGGTATCTTCGCGTTTGATTCTTTGCAAATCTTTGGCGGTTCATTTGCGTCTTTTCTTCTCAACACGTTTCTTGCGACCCTGTTGAATATTTGCTCCAAAACGTTTGATGGTTCTGTGACGCGCCCCAATATCTTAGATATTTCAAGAGTGCTGCTGTGAAAGACTTTTTACAATTTTTGACTTTTCAGAGTCAGTTAAATCTCTTTTTTGGTCCATTTTTCCGATGAGAAGAATGTGCCTAATAATTATGCACACCTTGATATAAGGTGTTGATCTCCTTAGGCCACACCCCCCTCGTTACACAAATACACATCACCTGATATGCATTAAATCCAATAAGAATTCAAGTTTATACAGCTTGGAGTTGGAAATGATGGATAAAATGATGATATGGTCAAAATAATCTCTTGCCTAAGAATTGTGCACACAGTGTAGTTTTACATGTTTTCTATTAAAGCTGTGACTTCGTTTCCCAGAGTCCCGCAGTGGACGTGGTTGGCGTTGGCACGGCAGCAGGACGCATCATTGTCCACAACATCCGATTGGATGAGACACTGATGACCTTCACTCAGGACTGGGGTCCAGTCACAGCGCTCGCTTTCAGGACAGGTGAGAAAGACCTGATTAAACCTGTTCAAAAATCCCTCTAAAACATGTTCTAATACTTCTGGTCACAGATGGTCCTCCAGTCCTGGCCTCCTGTAGTCCTCAGGGTCACGTGGCCTTCTGGGACCTTGCCCGCCGACAGTTGATGTCACAGCTGAGACAAGCCCATCGCTCTGCTGTCGCCGGGGCAACCTTCCTCCAGGGCGAGCCGCTGCTGGTGACGAACGGCAGCGACAACGCTCTCAAAGTCTGGATAATGGACCAGACCGGGGCGGAGCCGGGGGCGGTGCCAGGCTGCTCCGTTGTCGCCATGGACACAGTGCCCCGCCAACTGCTATACGTCATCATGGCAACGACGGGAAGAACATCCTCAGCGCTGGTAAGTCCTGGATTAGTCCTGGATTAGTCCTGGTTTAGACCTGGTCTAACCCTGTTCCTCCTGGTTTACTCAGGTCTTGACGGGACGCTCCAGTCTTTCTCGACGGTTCATGAACGCTTCAACAAAAGCCTGGGCCACGGTGAGTTCTGAGGTTCTGGTTGGTCTGAGGTACAGCCCTGAGGAGGTTCTGTTTGGTTCTGGGATAGACTTATCTGGGTCTAAGTCTGCTTCTGGGCCTTTTCTAGGTTCTATCAACAAAAAGAAGGAGAAGAAGAAGAAAAAGGGTCTGCAGCACGAGGAGCTGAGGCTGCCCCCAATCACGGCCTTCTGTTCAGGTGTGTTATTCCTCGTGCCCTGCTCCTCCTCCTCCTCTCGTGTCTTCCTCTCGTGTCCTGCTCCTCCTCTCGTGTCCTGTTACTCCTCCTCTAGTGTCCTGTTACTCCTCCTCTCGTGTACTCCTCTCGTGTCCTCCTCTCGTGTCCTGCTCCTCCTCTCGTGTCCTCCTCTCGTGTCCTGCTCCTCCTCTCGTGTCCTGCTCTCGTGTCCTGTTACTCCTCCTCTCGTGTCCTGCTCCTCCTCTCGTGTCCTGCTCTCGTGTCCTGTTACTCCTCCTCTCGTGTCCTCCTCTCGTGTCCTGTTACTCCTCCTCTCGTGTCCTGTTACTCCTCCTCTCGTGTCCTCCTCTCGTGTCCTGTTACTCCTCCTCTCGTGTCCTCCTCTCGTGTCCTGCTCTCGTGTCCTGCTCCTCCTCTCGTGTTCTCCTCTCGCGTCCTGCTCCTCCTCTCGTGTCCTCCTCTCGCGTCCTGCTCCTCCTCTCGTGTCCTCCTCTCGCGTCCTGTTACTCCTCCTCTCGTGTCCCGCTCCTCCTCTCGTGTCCTCCTCTCGTGTCCTGCTCCTCCTCTCGTGTCCTGCTCCTCCCCTCGTGTCCTCCTCTCGTGTCCTGCTCCTCCTCTCGTGTCCTGCTCCTCCTCTCGTGTCCTGCTCTCGTGTCCTGCTCCTCCTCTCGTGTCCTGCTCCTCCTCTCGTGTCCTCCTCTCGTGTCCTCCTCTCGTGTCCTGCTCCTCCTCTCGTATCCTCCTCTCGTGTCCTCCTCTCGTGTCCTCCTCTCGTGTCCTGCTCCTGCGCTCGTGTTCTCCTCTCGTGTCCTGCTCCTCCTCTCGTGACAACATGTCACAGTGGAACAGGTTGAGGTTGGTTTGCTAAAGTAAACAGTACATTAGATTTTATATCATTGCAGTGAAAGCTGTAGGAGGCGTATCTTTCACACACACTCCCCAGAACAAGCTCCAGAGGCAGAAATCCTCCTGTGGCAAGTTATGTCTACGTCTAGTTATGTCTACGTCTAGTTATGTCTACGTCTAGTTATGTCTAGTTCATGTTTGGGTTAACATGAAGGACATGACATAAACAGCTTTGACATGACCTGAAGAGATCTATGAGCACCCAGTAACTATAAACAATAGGAATTTTACTCCTCTGGTGTTGCATTGATTAATCAATCAGGTTTTTAATTGCTGTAAACTCTAAATAATATCCAGTTTATTAAACGGATTGTCTCTGAAACAGCGAGTGTGCGTCAGTCGGACTGGGACTCCATCGTGTGCTGTCATCGAGCGCGTCTCACTATCTCCACCTGGAACTATCACAGGTGCACGATGGGAAGCCATCACCTGAAGCCCCCGGACACCGCCCACAGCAGCGTCGCCACGGTAACAGCCCCTTATGTCTTCTCTGATACCGCCCACTCTGCCATTCTTTCTTCATTGACCTACTTCCTGTCTGCGTTTTCAGGCTGTCGACATCACTTCCTGTGGGAATTTTGCGGTGGTGGGGTCGTCGTGCGGCCGAGTGGACGTTTATAACCTTCAGTCGGGTTTTCACCGAGGCTGCTTCATGGAGAAAGACAGAGGTAACAATATTAAATTACAGCAGTTAATCTGAGGACACCTCTGCAGTACCATGAGTGTCCACCTGGGGCAATACAGATACACTTGTCTGTTTTCTCTGCAGCTCACAGTGGAGCAGTGAGGGGCGTGGCCACAGACCTCCTCAATCAGCTGATCGTCAGCGCAGGCTCCGATTGGCTGCTGAGGTTCTGGAGATTTAAGACAAAAAAACTTGAGCAAGAAATCAAAC